>JALBCR010003192.1:562500-667035 GCA_030710515.1 Abscondita cerata
ATAAAGCACTTAAATAGCACTTAAATATGTAGATGTGTTAAAGTTTGATTTTAGTTGTCCATGGTGCTTTTTAACATTTGGTCTGCCAAAGATAGCAGATCAATAAGTTATTTAGAAAAAAAAAGTTTTTTGAATGCTTCTAAGTTAATGAACATAAAGCACTTAAATCTGTGGATGTGTTAAAATTTAATTTTAGTTGTCCAAGGTGCTTTTTAACATTTGGTCTGCCAAAAAAAGCAGATCAATAGGTTATTCAGAAAAAAGATTTTTGAATGCTTCTAAGGTAATGAACATAAAGCACTTAAATAGCACTTAAATCTGTAGATGTGTTAAAGTTTGATTTTAGTTTGCCAAGGTGCTTTTTAACATTTGGTCTGCCAAAGATAGCAGATCAATAGATTATTTAGAAAAAAAAAGTTTTTTGAATGTTTCTAAGGTAATGAACATAAAGCACTTAAATAGTACTTAAATCTGTAGATGTGTTAAAGTTTGATTTTAGTTGTCCAAGGTGCTTTTTAACATATTGTCTGCCAAAGATAGCAGATCAATAAGTTATTTAGAAAAAAAAAGTTTTTTGAATGTTTCTAAAGTAATCAACATAAAGCACTTAAATAGCACTTAAATATGTAGACGTGTTAAAGTTTGATTTTAGTTGTCCATGGTGCTTTTTAACATTTGGTCTGCCAAAGATAGCAGATCAATAAGTTATTTAGAAAAAAAAAGTTTTTTGAATGCTTCTAAGTTAATGAACATAAAGCACTTAAATCTGTGGATGTGTTAAAATTTAATTTTAGTTGTCCAAGGTGCTTTTTAACATTTGGTCTGCCAAAAAAAGCAGATCAATAGGTTATTCAGAAAAAAAAGATTTTTGAATGCTTCTAAGGTAATGAACATAAAGCACTTAAATAGCACTTAAATCTGTAGATGTGTTAAAGTTTGATTTTAGTTGTCCGAAGTGTTTCTTAACATTTGGTCATCCAAAGATAGCAGATCAATAAGTTATTTAGAAAAAAAAAGTTTTTTGAGTACTTCTAAGATAGTGAACATGAAGCATTTAAATAGCACTTACTTCCTTGCCCAATTTAGGTATTTTAATCAATCTCTAAAACTGTTTTAGATATTTTTTTTTAAGGTAACAGATCATTGAATATCTCCAGAACCAGTGTAGCAATTAAACTGTAATTGAGGTACTTAATTAGCAATTAATGAGCACTTAATTTCTAATGTACAAAATTATTGATCTGCCTCAACTGGTCTGCTAACTTCAAGAACGTCGCGTTAGAGGTAGCCCTACCCTCTAACGCATCCGAGGCATTAACACTGTTTGTGTTCATGATTGCATTTTTAACTACTGTCAGCTTACAGGGTGACAACGGTCCAGTTTGAAAGAGCCCTGCCGTACCGGCAACTTAATACCGGTAGTATCAAAGCAAGAGGATTTATACAACAGTGGTCCCCTCGTACACTGAAAAGCTCGGGGCTCCGGGTTCGCTAAGCCCGTACCTACCGCATTAAGGCCCCCTGGGGGCTTTTTTTTTATACCCAATAAAAGACAATTATTATTATTATTTATTATTATTATTATTATTATTATTATTCCCTTATTCTCAACTTTTAATGTTGGTTACGGTTTTATTACTACACCTTTTCAAGCTGTAATTCAGAAACCGTGAGATGAGTTTCAGAAAGTGTAAGTTTTATTTCAGAAAACGTAATATGTTATTCAGATTTGTACATTGAATTTCAGAAAGTGTAACTTGTAATTCAGATTAGTTAATCGTAATTCAGAAAACGTAAAATGTAATTCAGATTAGTGAATTGAATTTCAGAAAGCGTAACTTGTAATTCAGATTAGTAACTTGTTATTCAGAAAACGTAATTTGAAATTCGAAAAGCGTAATATTTAATTCAGAAAGCGTAATATATAATTCAGATAACATTAGCTTGGTACTTTGATATACTATTTCCAACAATTGTATTTTTGCCAGATCAATTATACATAGTCGCTCTATGTACACAGATCGTCATCTGAGAGGATAAATGTTCTGTACCACATTTTCAAGATTGTTGGAAAAAGCAAAATTCTTCTTGCATTTTTAAATTGATTTATTTGGCTCTGTGGCAAAATAGCGCAAAAAAAATAACGGATATGTGAGTATGTTGCCTTAGAAACTTCATATACATTTATTTTTAATCTGACTTACATTTTGACTTAAAAGTTAAAATTAATTTCGAATGAATTTTAAAGATAACTGTGCAATTTGTCGAATCTCAATGACTCGAAATGCAGTTATTAAATTGGAACCGTGTCAACATCTTTTTGCACTCGAAGTGTGCAGCGCCCATTATTGCAAATCTCCAAAATGAAAACTGCCCATTATGCCGAGTTCCATTAATCGCAACTCATGAACTCCAAAGAAAGAGGTATGAATTAATGTACATAGTATTCATATTCTACAAAATATAATTTCTTTCAGCTACAAAAAGCATACGGAGCAAGATAGAAACAGAGTGGTTGCATGTGCTAATAAAGGAGACGATTGGATAACCCTGGCTAAATCACTGTCCATCGATTATAAAACTGCCTTTCATTGGGTAAAATCTGGCAATGGTAGAATGTTGCCTAAAGGGGCAACAAACCGAAAACTTTAACAGAAGCAGAAATTGATGAAGTCATATCTTGGGTAGAGCAGGATAACGGCAAAACCCTGAAACAATTAGTGGAAAAAGTCCTACAAAATTTTCGAAAAGTAGTATCAACAACAACGATTGGAAATTATTTAGAGGGTAGGCTTTTTACAATAAAACAAGTTCATCATCAACCTATTACTATGAACACACAGGAAATAAACAAAACGAAGGGATTATGTGTTAGCGCTCAATGAATATATAAGAAACGGAAAACAAATTCTCTGGATGGATGAAAGTAATTTTAATTTGTTTTGCCGTCGTACCAGGGACGAGCTCGACGAGGTGCTAGAGCGGTACAGGAGCTTCCTGCTTCCAGAGGTCCAAATGTTCACATAATCGGAGCCATAACAACGGCTACTGTAATTGCAATGGAACGAAGAAGAGGCTCCTATACATATCAATTGGCCAATGCTTGGGTGACAGCAATATTACAACAATGGCAGTATCTTGAAACCAATTGCAAGATTTGGTCATTGTATGTGATAATGCACCTTGCCACTCAAGGGTACAAGACGTTGTAAATGGAACTGGAGCTGCACTGTTGAGATTGGCACCATATTCTCCAATGTTGAACCCGATAGAAACCATTTGGTCCAAAATGAAAGCCAATGTTAAAGCGACTCTTCGCATTCCTCCAGTATTTGGCCCTGGTGTTGGAGAACAAAGACTATCCCACCTAGAAGGTCTTATTGACCAGGCAAAAGATACCATTGTTGGGGGTGATTGCGCTCGAGCTGCACAACACACCACTACTTATCATGCTGCAGCTTTAGCTTTAGAAGACATGGTTGTAGGGCGATAGTTTAATATATAAAATAATAATTAAGATATTAAGATAAATAAATTAAGATACATATAGAATTATTTAAAGAATGATGTTCTTATTACAAAATATGTGTGTGTCTGTGTTATCTGAATTACAAATAACACTTTCTGAAATACAGATTACGCTTTCTGAATTTCATATTACGTTTTCTGAATAACAAGTTACGCTTTCTAAAATTAAATTCACTAATCTGAAATCAATATTACGTTTTCTGAATTACAATTTACTGATCTGAAATGCAAGTTACGCTTTCTAAATTACAATTTACTAATCTGAATTATATGTTACGCTTTCTGAATTACATATTACTAATCTGAATTTCAACTTACGCTTTCTGGAATTCATTTCACAGTTTCTGAATTACAACTTGAAAAGGTGTAGTAAGAAAGTAATTCAACTCCTCTTGCTAGCCTAAAAATTTTCGGACTATGTGGCAAGTTTGCAGTATTATGGCACGCTGCCCCACATTAACGATTTTATTGGGTAGTCCGATGTTATTTAAGTTATTCAGGAAACCTTTGCTTAGGATACCCTCAACCGAGATTACAAAAGGAAGAATTGTCACATTTCTCAGTTTCCATTGCCTTTTTAGGTCATACGCCAAATTTTCATATTTTGTGACTTTCTCTTGTTCAGTCTTCATAATATTGTGTGAAGAAGGTACCGCGATGTCAATAATGGTGCCTGTTGCTTCTTTCTTATCAATAAACACAATATCCGGTCTGTTATCGTCAACTGTTCTATCAGTTGTTATGACTCTGTCCCAATATAATAAGTGGTCCGGTGTTTCAAGAATTGGCATCGGCTCATATTTATAGTAAGGAGGGGTGTAGTTTCTAGAAGTCCATGTTTAAGTGCAAGTTGTTGGTGGATTATTTTGGCTAGTTGGTTGTGCCGGCCAAGGTATGCCTTATCAGCTAGAGCTGGACACCCTGCTGTGATATGTTCGATGGTTTCTCCGACAGCTCCACATTTTCTACATTTATCTTCTATATTTAGCTTTAAACAATGTTTGTCGTAATTACGTGTTCGAATTACCCGGTCCTGTATTGCAATAAGGAAGCCTTCTGTGGATCACGAAGCCACCTAAGCGATGATAATTTATCTACGTTATCCATTTTTATCAGTTTGGGGTATCTACCATGCATCGATTGTTCTTGCCAAGCGTTAATATTTTCAGTTCTTGTTGGTAGTTCATCTTGCCGCATACGCTGTGCAAGATTCAGTGGAGTAAAACCCTTATCTGATTGAACCACTAACTGCATCAAATCGCTGTTAGTTGAATGGAAGTAACGTCTCATGTTATTTTCTTGATTTAAGCACAGATACTTAATAGTAAGCAATCCTCTTCCACCTTCACTTCTCGGCAAGTACAACCTTCTCACTGAGGACTTTGGGTGCAGGCTCCTAAATTTTGTTAGTAATCGCCTTGTTGTTCTATCTAGTTCATCAAGATCAGTGTCGGACCACTTCACAATTCCAAATGAATACGTCAATACCGGGACGGCCCAGGTATTTATTGCCGAACACAAATTACCGCCTGAAAGCTTAGTGTTAAGTAGCTTAGTTAATCTTTTCTTATACCTCTCAGTGAGCTCTTTTTAAGCTCGGCATGGTCAAGTCGTTGGTTTTGAGGGGTACCAAGGTAACGGTAGGTTTCATGAAGAGGTAGTTGATCAATATCGCCCATGCTCTGTGGATTGTTCTCAATATTCCCTTTTTTGATGTTTTTAACGGCGCATTTATCAAGCCCAAATGACTTTCGGATATCGTCACTAAAGGTTTTTACAGTTTTGATCAGTGACTGCATTTTCTCCCGTGACTCGTTGTACATGTTTAGGTCATCCATGTACAGTAGATGAGATATTCGACATTTGCTTCTAAGATTCAACCTATATCCAGCATCTGTGTTATTTAATAAGGAAGACATTGGGTTCAAAGCTAAGCAGAACCATATAGAGGAAAGAGAGTCTCCCTAAAATATTCCCCTATTTATGTCCACAGTTGCTATGTTTTCCCTTGAAACCCACATAGTTGATTTCCATGACGTCATTAGGTGTTTCAGGACAGCTATTATGTCGTGGGGAACAGAATCATATGCTTTTCTGTAATCGATGTAACATATATTTCAATTTCGTTTCATTTTCTGGACTTGTTTTAAGATTAATGGTTAGCTGATCCTTACAGCCCAGCGTCCCTTTTATGCATCCTTTCTGTTCCTCCGAGAAAATTTGGTTAACACTGCAATGCTGGTATATTTTTTCATTAATTACCGAAGTAAATAATTTGTATACTACTGATAAGCATGTTATTGGTCTATAATTTTGAGGTTGTGCGGTATCGCCCTTTTTATATAGTAAGAAAGTATTGCCCTGGCATAAGAAGGTAGGTATTTGATTTGGGTCGTGAAGCGCCTGCGTAAAGCAATAAGCGAGTCTCTCGTGCGTGGCGCTAAAGTACTTGATCCAGAAATTTTGAAGTTTATCTGGTCCTGGCGCTTTCCAGTTTTGTGATCTTTTACTGCCTTTACTATGTCTTCCTTGGTGAATTCTAGGAGATTCATACGCGGTATTTGCGCGTTAGCTCTCTCTATACTTCCAATCCATTCAGCTTCCTGATTGTACGGGTCTGCTCTTCCCCATATAGATTTCCAGAAATTTTTAAACTGACTGAGTTCATTATGTCCTATTTTGATATCAGTGTCATCGTCGCCTTGCTCTAGTTTTCTGAAAAACTTCTTCTGATTAGTATGATACTCTCTATTTTGTTCTTTTCTTTGCGATAGTTCGTTATATCGTCTTAATCTTGAGCCTTTGGCTTTAGCTTTTTGCCTAAATCGATCTTGGAGGTCAATAAGCTTATTATTATATTCTGGATCCTTTTCAGGGATTTTAGCTCTTCTGGTGATTTCTCTTGTTTTCCTTAACACCTTCTTAGACTTGTTGTTTTCAAGAATTCAGATATAATATCCATATCTGCCCTCAGTCTATCTACGCCCTGCTCGAGGCGTATTTTCCAAGCTGGTTTTCTTTTATTCTTGTTCTGGTCTTTTGATTCTATGGTGTAGGTTTTTTGTCCATTTAGCTCAATGGCAGTAACAGCAGCACAGTACCAAAGCCAAATGAATTTCGTCAATACTTCTGTTTATATTAAGATATTTCTCAAGAGCCTTATTAACGCTTGTAAGAATTGATTGTGCACGGTGGGCATTATGCAAAATTGGTATCTCTGGTCTTTTGAGTGGATCTGTACCTTCATAGAAAGCCAACAAACTAAGAAATTTATCCAACGCGGCATTATTCTCCTCTGCCTGTTCAGTTTCAATGGGTACATTGCTTACACAAACTTCCGCACCAGTCGGTTCTGTTTGATCACCGATATGTTGTTGTGGGGTCGGGTGAATTTCTATTCCATTTGGTTCTATTTGATCAAACATATCTTGTTGTTGAATCTCGTAACCAACTTCGCGTTTAATTTGATCAATTTCAGTTTCCGTTAAGTACTTTTTCCTTATGATGACACTCTTTTTATCCACTAGGTTCTGTTCTGATAGGTTAAGATCCGGATGAGCCCTTGTAAACCTGGTATGAAGGGCGTGTCTCCATCCAGGGAGTGGATTATCGCTACACTTGTTGACGCGATAGAAAGCGCGAACAACAGCTATATTCATTTCTCGTGTCCATCTTATTCGTCCTGTGTAGCCTCTCCTACGAGCAGCCCTCCTTGTTGGGGGCGAACTGGCAGGCAGAGCGGTGTTTTGTTCTTCAACCCCATTCATTGTTTCCACGTCCCGTTGGTTCGATTGGGCTGTAGTTTGTTGTGCGACAGGTGTCCGCCTCGTCAACCTCCTGCCACCGACGTCCCGATCACTGTCACGTCCAGCGCCGGCTCCAGACGTGCCCTGGCGATCCCCAGGCAGCGACTTTAATCTATTCCGTAATATTCTACTACTCATCATGGTTTAATGGTATACAGTTTTAACCTACTGCGCAGGCCGGGGACCCCCGAAATTTTTAGCCGCCCCTCTGGAGTCAGACGCTGTCGGGCGGCCGCTCTTCTGCCTTAAGCATTATTATTATTATTATTTTTTTGTTTTAAAGCATCGGCTACCAGGGCCATTAGCTTTGCACTTATATCAACAGGTAAGCTTATATTCCATCAGGTAAGTTTAAAATTACTATATTTTTTCAAATATTTCCACCTTTTTAAGAATCTTATTGTAGATAAAATGTTTTCTTTTTCAGACATTCCACCGCTGCAACACCTCGCAATTCGTACTCCTGACGTTGTGGTTCGTACATCTGACAAGTTTCAACGATATGCACAACGGTTAATTCTAGGTTGCATAAAGAACACATCGGCTTCGGATCTCCACTTAAGATATAGCTATGTGTTAGTCTAGTATGTCCTGAACGTAACCGGAAAGCACGCACAATATCTGGCCTTGGTAAGTTTATAAAAGTGTATGTATTTTTCACCTCGGGTTCAATTTGCCTAAGCAACGTAACCGCAGTACTCCACTCTCTTTGCCATTCTGTCATTATCTTTTCTTTCACGATATTTTTAAATTCTGATTTTGTTGGTGTCTCATCATTTATACAAGTTTCCAAATTTGCTTGGGAAATTTTTGTCCGATTTTACCAGGTATTCAGAGTATCTAACTGCCAGAGGTCTGGTTATTGTTGGTTTTTGGCATAATCCTCATAGGTGGAAAAAAGAAATTTAGAATTTGGGTTTCTGGAATTACACTTTACGTTCGTAATGTAAGAGTTAATTAGTACTTTCCTTCTATATTGTAGGGGATCATTCCAGATTCGCAGTACAAACTTTGCCGAGGAGTAGTAGGGAACGCACCTAAACAATATCGAATGCTCATGCAAATCATCAGTTGCGTATTTCTTGCCGAAGAATATGCTGCACATCCGTAATCGATTTTTGATAGAACGACGGCTTTATATATATTCAGCAAAGACTTTGGATCTGCGCCCCATTTAGTGCTGCTTAGTACTTTTATGACGTTAAGCGCTTTTTACACTTACGCACCACTGAATTTATATGTTCTCGCCAGTTAAGTTTACAGTCAAACATCAGACCCAAGAATTTAACGACGTTTACACATTCTATTGCCCTATCTCCTAAGTAAAGTAAGGGATCGTAGTGCGGTTTTCTTAATCGACAAAAGTGAACACATTTGGTTTTTCTTGAGAAAATACATACCCTATTTCTTCACTATTGTTGATAATTTGGTTTATTGCTGTCTGTAATCGTCTTGTAATTTGTCCGACTACCTTGCCGCTACTAAATATGGCCAAGTCATCTACATACAGGCAGTACCGCACTTTCGTATCGATTTTCATGGCTATATCATTGATTGCTATTGCAAACAAGGTGCAGCTGAGCGTAGATCCTTGTGGAACACCGTTTTCTAACGTTCTTACACTAGAATAGTTATCGCCATTTCTTAGTCTAAAGCGTCTATCAGTGAGGAAGGATTTGACAAATAACGGAAGTTTTCCTCTCAAACCAAATTTATGCATCTTTTCGAGTATTCCGTACCTCCAAGTCATATCGAACGCTCCTTTTATGTCAAAGAACACTGCGACTAGGTGTTCACGCTTTCTGAAAGTTTCTTGAATGTGATGTTCCAAAAGTACCAAGTGGTCAGCGGTCGATCTCTTTTTCTATAACCTGCCTGTTGTTTCACTAATAGATTATTTTCTTCTAGAAAAATTTGAAGCCTTTTGTTCACCATTCTCTCAAATATTTTGCCCATGCAACATGTAAGACTAATGGGACGAAAACTAGAGGGCGATAGTTTAGATTTGTTCGGTTTTAGAATTGGGATAACCGTTGCCTCTTTCCAGGAATCAGGATAAGTATTCTCTTCCCACAGTTTATTATATAATTTTAATAAAATGTTTTTCATTTCAGGTATTAAATTCTTGAGCATATCGTTGGATATCGTGTCTGGACCAGGAGCGCTGACTTTGGATTTGTTGAGGGCCTCTTCGAGTTCCAACAAGCTAAACGGTAAATTATAGTAATAGCTGTTTTCAGTATTAAAGTCTAATGTAACTTCTTCTCTTAGGTCTTTATTTTGGAGAAATTTTGTGCTATAATTGGTCGTCTTACTCACACTCTCAAAATAGTTAGCCATCATGTTAGCTATAATTGTGGTGTTTTGTTCTATATGTCTCGAATCTGTCTCTAACGCGTTAATTAAACTTGGAGGATTATATCCCGTCACAGCTCTTACTTTTTCCACACAATAGACATAGGTTCGTTGCGTGTTATTGTCGAGGTATAGGTGTTCCAACTGTTTCTTTTTCTTTCGAGAATACATTTTCTGGCATTTGCTCTGGCTTTTTGAATACGATTAGATTTTCAGTTGTGAGATACTTTTATACTTATTGAACGCTTGTTTTTTATTTTATAGCATTCTTAACTTCTTCATTGAACCACGGCACTAGTTTCTTTATAGGTTTACCTCCAGATTTAGGTATACTTTTTGTTGCAGCTAAGATAATGTTGTTCGTAACGTTTTCTACTGAAACATCTAATGGGCAAACTAAATTTTACAAAACTTTTCCCAATCTGCTTTTTGTGTTCCATCGGATGGGAACCGCGTTTGTGATTTTTGGAATGTCAAATTCGATAACGATTGGAAAATGATCACTATTCCAAAGATCTTCTTCAACCTTCCACGTTACTCTGGTTAGTAATCTACTAGAGGCTATAGATAGGTCAATTGCCGAAAACGTATTCGATTTTGTGTTAAAACTCGTCTTTGATCCTGTGTTTAGCAAAATTAATTTTCATTTTCTAACCAGCGTTCGAGCAGTTGTCCTCTGGAGTCTGTTTTAATGGATCCCCACAATAAATTGTGAGCATTAAAGTCGCCTATTAAAATGAACGGATGATTTAACTGTTCCACAACGTGGTTCAGATCCTCTAGTGTCCAGCTTGCGTCAGGTAAGTAAACGTTACATAAAGTTATTTTTATAGGAACCGTAATATTTACAGCTACAACCTGTAAACGACTACGTACTTGGAGATCGTTATAAATGGCATCTTGCCTCAAGAATATAGCAACTCCTCCGTGTGCCCTTTCACCACCAATTGCGTCCTTTCTTACCATGTAATAATTTTTTAAATTGTAAGTTTGTTTTGGTTTTAGGTGCGTTTCTTGTATAGCGAGACATACTGGATCGTGTTCTTGTAATAACAGTTTGATGTGGCAATAATTATGTACACATCCTCGACAGTTCCACTGTATAATTTTGTTGGACATATATATATATTTATTATATATATAAATTGTAAATAATTTAAAGGACTATTACAAAAACAAATAAATAAATAAATGTATAAATAAATAAATAAATCTCTCTATGTATAAATATAAATAAATACTCTGGACTACAAACACAATTATCACAGGTATTATCACAGATTTTATCACACTTTAGGTAGCCCTCTTCCGAGGTTTACCTTTCGGCCACCCTTGGTCTTTTTGGCTTGGTAATAGACGCCTCCGAGTTACCGGAGTCGTCTTCCGAAGAATAACTCACATTTATCGTCTCCTGACGTTTTCTTTTCAGATCCTACATCAGACAACGCAGGACCTTGACTGGATAGCGAGTTGACTCGTGACCTCGTCACCGGTGGAGGTAGTAGTAGAACTTTAGGCGGTTCTTCTCGCTGTTTTGTTACAAAAACTTTCTTTAGCATGGTAACTAAAGTAGGTACCAGCTCTTTCACTAATTGGGCGATGTCAAGTTGGGGCGTCTTTTCCGCCATCTTGGCGAGAGATACCTTGGTGTGGAGTTTGTGAGACAACTTTCCTACGCGCATCGAGATATGAAATGTTATTATTATTATTATTATTATTATTATTATTATTATTATTATTATTATTATTATTATGGTGTTTTCTTTTTCACAGACGTGTGGACAGTCTGGTTTTGTGCTAGCTTGAACTGGCTATGCTAAGTTCAAGCCAGTATATCTATTAGACTATTGTTGAAGAAGCTTCCTGACTATAGTTGTTGTGTTGATAATTACTGCTTTTTAAATGTGTGGGTGAATGTGGGGTATTAGATTAAGTTGTTGTAGACTGTTGATGAATGTGTGGGGTGTTATTTCGGTAACAGAGATGATGATTGGAACTATCATTACTTTTTCTTGTTGCCATATTTTTCTGATTTCTTGTGCCAGGGGACTATACTTTTCTATTTTTTCTGTATGTTTGTTCTCGACGTTGTGGTCGCTGAGTACTGCAAAATAATTGTTTTCAACTCTTCGACGGTGATTGTGTGGTCCGACTATTCTTGTAGGTCGTGTTGTCGCTTTCGTTCTTGTTGTATCCACTCCGTCTCTTGCAGGTGATATTTTGGTGGGGCCCAGATTTCTGACCAGAATGTTGTTACTTGTTCTTGTGTAGGTGGGATGATAGGGAACTCGGTTGTCTGGTTCAGTTTTTGGTAGAAGATTTTTTCATTAGTCTGGAAGAGTTTATGAACTTTTCTCTGGTTTGAAGTGTTGTATATCCGGAGTCAAGCTGAGTACACAGCCAGTTTTTGATTAATCTTATCTAGTATTACTTCTGGTGGTTTCTTTTCGGTTATTATGTGTTTTAATTTTTGTAATATCTTCTCAGACTTGTTACCTTTCGTGAATTGTGTTAGTCTTCCAATATTCGTACGGAATTTATTAATTTGGTTTTCCAACCGTTTTTGCCATTATATTATTATTATGATTATTATTATTATTATTATTATTATTATTATTATTATTATTATTATTATTAAATGTACATTTTTCTTGGTACTTGATTTTGAAGCTCTAATATTAAGCGTTTGACAAACATGAGCTAATGGTTAATAAGAAGTAGCTCGATTTATGTTGATCGAACAATAATGATTAAAAAAGCATTTTTTAAATTTTTTTATAAGTTACTTTTTGCAGTTTTTTGATAAAATAAATACTTTTCAAGTAATTCGCGAAAAACCAATTAAAAACTTTGATTTTTCGATGAAAAAGTCGTAAGTAACAACCTTATTTGGGGAGGTAACTTTTCACATACTTATCGTTGTCAACAGTAATTAAAAAGCTCATAAGTTGCACTTATTCCCATCAAATCAATGTCATAACGGGCAACTTACTAAGTCAAGAGTGAAAAAAAATGTAAGTCTATGTCATCAGTATAAATAAATCAATTGCATAAGATGGTTCAGCAAAAAATAATATTTTTAGGGGAGAATAAAATGTCGATAAACCATTTTCTAGCGACAAATTACATTGTTATTACAAGAATGACTATAAATATTTTTATTGTACATAATGAGTGCAATATCTGTATGGTCTAAATTTCATTGTGAGGAGATTTCTAAATTAATTCTCACGGAACTGTGATTTCTGTAACTTATATGAACTTTCTGTTCATTTGGTTCATTGGATTTATCGAATTAGTTTGCCCAAGCTTGTTTTCTAATTTTCCACATATTTAATGTGAAATCCTAATTTTTCAAACGTTCTTTCGATTAAATTCACAGAGACTAAACAAATAAAAAAATGCTGATGTTAAATTAGCAATAATAAGATAAATAAACTTTTCCAAACACCCTAATTAGACTATCCTACCCAACAAAAAATGCATTTTGAAAAAAAATGGCGTAGAAAGTGCAAAACCAAAACATTAAATATGCAAATTAGATATAACGAAAAACCCAAAACTAACAATTTTTCGTATCTGTTTCAAGTTAGTGAAAGTGATCGCTATTATTAATGCAACCGTTCAACAAACATCTGCATAATTTTTTTTTTACTTCTAAACGGAGATTTAAATTAAATTTCGTGAAGTGCGATTGAAATTACGGCTAAATGCGGACTAAAAAAATTAATCAACTTATCGAAAAAAACATCGATAAAGGTAAGGCGATTCCACCTTTCACTCTTTAGGCGTGTCTGTTCTGAAGATCGATTTAACCGCAGTTCATCTGGTGCAATTGCAGCTTTTTATGTAACTATTGAGAATATTACTTACGTAAATGTACCTATGTGTATGCGTAAAATAAACCGGTTAAGAAATTACAGTTGTCTCACCGTTCCGACTTTTAACTTCCTGCCAGTTACGCTTATTAAAATATAATAATGTTGTCATTATTACTGTTTTTTTTCGGGTATGGATAGGTATGTTGAAAGAACTTTCTATAGTACTCTTGTCGTTGTAGGTGATAATGAGATAATTTAGTCTAATCACAAATAGGCGTTCTAGTTTTACAAACAAAGATTTTCTTGTTGATATTTGATAATGTAGGCTGCAAAACTTGCGAACATGTGAAAGTTGGGCGTTATCTGTTAAATATCCAAAAATGTATGGATTTTTAAGCGAGTGAAAGTGTAGATGATCATCAACTATTTTTACGTGACAAAAGGGTCAAGAATTTTTACATTTTAATTAAAACATTGTTTGAATATAAATATTTTTTTATTTTCTTTTGGCCGTTGAAGTAAGCGTGGAAAGCGCCCACATAACTTTTATTTTTGGTTTTTTAATGATGCAACCGGAGCTGAACTTTTTATACCAAATCCTAAATAGGAATTTGACCCAGAATTGTTGGAGATGTCGCGAAATTGAAAGTGGTATCGTAAAATCAATCAGATGTGCTTCAATTATCGTTCGTAAAATGATAAGTGCGATACAATTTTAATTTAAAAAACAATTGGCGATACCAAACATCTTAGATACCTAAATAGTAGTAGTATTTGACATATTAGTTATAGATAACTAATTTTAAGAACATTATGTGGTGTCTAAACTAAAACTGAACAAGACAAAAATGATGATGGCATAAAATTAAAAAATAAAGGTTTTAGATCTGACCCTTGAGGTGCGCTCGAAGATATATCACATATTATTTTAAAATCCTCTTATATGTGAATGCTATATACCTAGATTTTATGAATGATTTATTACATTTCTTCTGATTTCCTAATACTATAATACCGAAACCATGTCTTCAAACAAAATTTTTTAGAGTATTACTTAATGTAGTATCACTGGACAAATGTGACGCAAAAAAATCGAAAAAGTTCAATTTAAATGCGAAAGTTTTGAATACATATCATTGTCATGACTTGTCTATTTTTATAAATCGAAGTGATTTAGGTGCTCTTTTAAAAGTTTTCGCTTTCTACTTTAATTTACAATTAGTCAAACTTAATCTTATTCCGTACTACATTATATAAGAAAAGTGAGTTAGAAGATGAGGAGAAAAACTATCACGTTTTCTATTTAATATTATAAAGACAATATAAACTACAAAGTAACGTTGTGGTATTATTTGTTGTATTTTTTAAATACAATATATTCTAAAATTATTAAATAAGATACAATTTTATTTCATGTGACTTAACCTATAGCATCTACATGTTTGTGTTGGTGGTGTTTGCTGAAATTATCCTTCAACGTACCATTGCAAAAAATTATTTTATTTGTTTTTCACAAATAATTGTTTAATATGACATTCCGTATAATGAGATTTAATTCCTATGACAAAATAAATCCTTACTCATCATTAAACACAACTGGTTGCAATCCCCAGTCACATGCTCTTCTGCCCACAACTTACGGGCTCTTTTGTAATTTACAGTAAATGGAACACACTAGTTTTCATTAACTTAGCAAGTTTGATGACGCATGTTGATGCTTTAGAGAAATCAAAGTAATGTGATACGTGCTTGTCAAGCAAGTTCCAAGAAGGCCGAACATAAAGAGCAAGGAGTGCAGGTAGTCGCCCAAGAACCACCAAACGCCAAGACCGTCAACTAAGAGTTTTGGCAGTAACAGACCTTTTCACTTTAACAAGAGCGATCGCGAACGAATGGTTTACAGAACATCAAAGGTATATTAGAATGCTAATCGTTCATCGCCGTATACAAAATTTTAGATTGTTCTCAAATCATCCTTGCCTGAGGTTACCCTTCACTAACAAGCATCGACTGAACCGACTAGCGTGGTGCAGAGAACGGCTGCAGTGGAATCCAAAGTGGAAAACGTTGGTCTTTAGTGACAAACCCAGGTTCTGTTTTGGTATAAATGACAGTCAGGCAAGGGTTAGAAGACAAAGTAGTCAAAGACGTAATCCTCAATTTTTTGTAGGGTGGCATGAGCATCAATGGTGCTATTGTGTGAGGGCCATTGCTCATGGAAGTAGGTCAGTGCTTTCATTAGAGGTAACATGACCGCTCAGCGGTATATTCAAGAGGTATTAGGACCACATCTTCTACCGTATCTCAGGACTTTCAACAAGATTATTATGCACAAAATGGAATCAATTTTTTTTGCTTGGTGTTAACCTTTGTTCCCCGAATCTGTCACCTATCAAACACGTCTGTAACATAATGAGTTACCGCAACTTGTACAGGCTAGCGGCTCCCTGTAACGAAATACAGATAGTTTGGGATTAGATAACTCAGGAATCAATAATCATCTCATTAGAAGTATGCCCAGAGAGTTACTAAGGCGCAATATATTACTGATATTTGTTTAGTTATTCTCTACGATGTTCTCCACATTTTGATTGTTTGATGTTCTTATTTTTATGTCTCATAGTATTTTGTTATTATACATCACCACCACTACTACAACTAAATTTTTATAGATTTATGCATCCCACTCGGGCTTATATCATATTATTATTTGTTAATTTTTCTTCAGTCAGAAAGAATTCCTACCATTCGTCCTTACATTCACAAGGTTATTGATCGAATAGGGAAGTTTATTAGAAGAACGGCATCAAACCTATTTCTACATCTTCTAACAAAATTTATTTACCTCCCCCTAAGGATAAGTTTCCGATTTCTTTTCTGAAAGTGTATATCGTATTCCTTGTTCATGTAGTTTAGTGTGCATAGGTGAAACTGGTTGTTCTATTAGTACACGTATTTTGGATCATCACCGTTGTGTTAGGTTTGTAAGCTTCTCGCCCTGATGAAGACCCCTACAATAGGTGGCGAAACGTTAACAACTACGGTTACCTTTCCGACACGGTGCAATCCCGAAAGGCGTTTTTGTTTTAATAATGACTCCGGCCGTAGTAGCCTCAATTTTTCTATTAGCGTGTCTCATCTTTGGCACTACTATATGCTGTTCCCATTTTTATCTTAATATCTATTTATGTCTCTAGTACCTGTTCTAATTGATGTTTTAGTCCTTCTTATTTTCATTTGACATCTTTAATAGCTACCTATATTATCTTTTTAAGCATCTCTATCTTTTTTCTCCAAACTTATTTTGGTAATCTCATTCTTGAATTTTTGCATCTCCTTACACCCTTTTTAGGTCCTTTCGGTTATTTTTGAATTAGATTGTTTTATTAGTGATGTTTGGGCTACTTTGATCATGTAATTTCTTTTTTGTTCTTTCTTTTTTGGTTTAATTTTTTGTTTGCTTTCTCTTCAACAAGTTTTCAATTAAACCAGTACTTCTGCTTCAATTTTTTTTTTAATTTATTAAATAAATTGTCTCCTAATTTTAACCAACCAAATTTACTCAATCGCTTTCATCAATGGTATTAAAATACATATTGCAATGATTAAATTTGGTAACTGAGCATGTGCCAATATCTCTGTTAGATTTCATTTTTTCATCAAAATTTGGTTTAGTCCAATTAAATATTGATGGTTACCATTAGCTATAGCTTCCTAAAACGCATTATGTTTATTGTTAAGTTAATTTTGAGAACTCTAACTGTCCGACAGGAACGTAGAAGTCACCGTTGTGTTGGGAAAAACATTAGTGATATTGGTGAAATAACCGGCTGCTAATGAAAGAAAGTGCGTGGTAGGAACTTTGTGAGTGTTGGTGGGTACATTGTTTTGTTTTCCATGAAAAACTCAAAACCCCTAATTCTAGAAAAATTAGTGTACCGATACAAACAATTCAATTAGTTCAAGAATTTACGAGATAACAATTTTTAGGCATTTTAATGGTCTGGGAGTTATAAAAAAGTGTTGAAACAACCGGAAAAATGAACAAATATTGAATAATATAAAAAAACAGCGAATTGGAAGGACGCGTGACGTCACGACACGTCATACAAAATTTTAATTAAAAATATGTCTAAAACAAATCACTAAAAAACCCAAAACATACTTACTTTTTTGTTTAAAATTTTTTTAATTTTCATCTTATCTTTATTAAATTAAAAACTTACAAATGAGTATAAGAATATTTTCTAATAGACATTTTACCACTTAATTATAATTAACTCAAATGCGTTATACCAGATGTCCCAAAAAGTGTTAACATGGGATTGAAATATTCACATGTAAAACCCTATGGCCAATGTTAAATAAAAAGCACTGTATACAGTGTCACTGGTAATTGGATACATTCCTTTGGAGATCTGATACAACAAGAGGTAAGGAGTAAATTTAACCCTAATATGTATTATACAAAACTCAATGGATTTTGAGATAATTTTCAAAAAATTTACGCCACGGTGGACAGCAGTTAAGTAAATTCCGTCGACTGCTTCATTTTTAGTATTTTTTTTTGGAACTGTTAAGGAATTGTTGTAAGATTCGCAGCTTGTTTGATAGCTATTGCAACAAGGAAGTTTTAACACAATTTGTACGCAAGAAGCGTTGAGAATTATTTGAAAAAACCTCAAAGAATTATCACATCTGATTTTAAAAAATTATTTTGTACAAGTTTTTCTTTGAAATTATCACATGATGGAAATGCTAAGAGATATTTTTTATTCCATACGGAAGACCATAGTGTTGGGCAAGTATTCCATCAAAAAGTTCCACAAAGTTGGCGTAAATTTTTTGAAAATTACATTTTAACATATTAACATCAACTTTTTTAAGAAAAATTCAAAATCGAAATATCTCAAAATCCATTGAGTTTTGTATAATACATATTAGGGTTAAATTTACTCCTTACCTCTTGTTTTATCAGATCTCCAAAGTCATGTATCCAATTACCAGTGACCCTGTATATAAAGTGTAAAGTTAACGCAAGTTTTATTTTTTTGTGGAAGCAGTTATAGAAATATGTGTGTCTTCTAATACAATTTTTATGTTTGGTTTATGTCTTTTGCCAACTCTCTATACGATTTAATGTCGGAAAACCAACACAGTTCGATAATTAACTGTTAGCCCTCTAATCAAGATGAAGGGCTCTTTGGAGATAATCTCGTAGGTGTGCATTCTTACTTTAAGATATCAACAACTACCTGTCTGTTAAGATACGAACATAAACTGGATGTACGAGTAATCACTCCGTAGAGAATATCATATATCATCACTCCAAGTTTCAACTTACACTTCCATCGTAACTTTAACATTTAAGCATGTAAGCGTTCTACATAAAGACGTTTATCAATTATGTGCCTTCCAGTTGCAGCAGTAAACTCTTTGTCCTTATCTTTGGCAAACATGCTTTGTTTCCAAAATACGGTTTCCAAGTCTACAAATCACACTTTGACTTTGACTCACTACAGCAACTGCTGTTCAATTGCGACTGAGATCAAGATAGGTGTCAAAACAACCTACTTTTCGTCACAACCTGGTTTAGCTTGTCCAAAAATTAGATAAATACCTTTGAATGTACTAACATAATTCCTCTGAGCAACAGATAGTCGGGGACACCACCTCATGGACAGTTGTCATGTACTTAGATTTATTAAAATGTAATATTTGTAGAAATCTGTAGTAGGCATGTAAGATGCGCTGTAAATATTGCGAAAAAGCTAAGCGCATTTTTATCACAACATTTCAAACCTATATAGACGTGTTTCGCTTTATTTGAGGCTTATAGATGTAGGTTTTTTGCAATGTTGAAAAGTTCACAGCCGGCATTTTACGTACTACAGATTTCTACAAATACTAGATTTTGATAATTTCTCTATATGTTTCAGTTTTGTTACCATTGTCTTTGTTACATCTTGTGGTCGTTCCAAATTTCAAAGTATTTGAAAGTTCTTTACACAGATTGTTTACCTTACCCCCCTCTGCATTTAAGTTTTTGGTTGCTGTAATCTACCAATTTATTATTCCTGTTATTAGTCCAGTTAATTTCCTGGTAATTTGTCAACCAGTTTTGGAGTTTTGCCCAAAACTCCAGAACTGGTTGCACTTTTTTGTCAAATTATGTGCTATATATTAGAAAATTTTGTAGAATAGCATGAGAGCAACACTCTAATACATAATAATTGGCAGTATAGTATAATGAATGTTTGTCCACATAAACCAGTTTATAGAGAGTGTTTAAAATTGGTAGCCTATATAAGGTACAACCAAGCCCTGACTCTCAGTGGAAGTAATACAAATGTCTTCCTCTAGCGGCCAGACGGTAGCGTCACGGAGGATGCGAAGCAGAGACATCTTTTCCTTCTACACACGTACTTCCATAAGTGTTAGGAACGCTGCGCAGATGAATACGAGGATACTATGAAACGTCCAGACGCAGTGGTTTGAAAGTGAGTACGCAGGAAGGATCTCACTGGCAATAAGCTTTCCAACCCCGGGCGTTCCCTGTCTATCTGCAAAAAAGAGCCGAAGGTATGACTCTTTTCTTGATATGGATTTTCAGAAACAGTCTGGATTTGGGTGTACACCCAAGGAACGGAAAAGGGGAGGTATTTATACTAAAGGCATATCTACGGGGACTGCTCTAGACCAGCTGACGAGCAAGTTAAGTAGCTTATTGGAGCAGAAGATAACTACTATTTGTGCCTTCGTAGATACGAAACGAGACAAATTAATTCCTCTATTGTCAGATAGTTGAGGTATTTACTACAACGTTTGTTATTGCGTTAGTTTATAAATTCAACAAAACTTACTGAACGGTTTACGTAGCACAAGGTTATCGCTTGATCTGTTTTTAGTGTTTATCTATATATTCAATTTGTAGACAACTTGTCGATACGCTCATTGTTGTTATCACAGTGCTCCAACCAGTTTAATTTATTTCTCTTTTATTCACAATTTTTTTATCAGAATACGTTCACCATGCGTGGAAATTTGAAGTTGTTGAATGCCAACGTTTGGGATTCCAATCCTAAGCTTTTTAGCATCATACAACAGGAAAAAAACGTCAAGTTTTCGGTTTGGAAATGATTGCTTCGGAGAATTTTACTTTTTTATCGGTGCTTCAGTGCCTTGGCTCCTGCTTGCACAATAAATACTCTGAAAGTCTTCCGGCCAAAGATATTATGGTGGAAACAAATACAACGAAAATCTCTGCTACTTCCATATTCTTCGAGTCGATGGCCTACAAGGTTGATCCTGAAACTGGTTTAACCGATTACGACCAATTGGCTATTTCGGCTAAAGCATTTAAGCCAAAATTACCCCAAGACCTAGTGTTGTCGTCGCTGATGTGGACACTCGGTTTTGCATTTTGTTTGGCACAGGGACAAGGAATGCTGACGACATTGTTGTATTTAATTGCATAGGGCAAGTATAAAAACATTTTTTTTTGACATAGTAGAGACGAGACTGGAATTGGCAGAGTAGTGTTGGAGGTCGGCTAGCCTAGAAATTAACTCTAGCAAAACTACGCTAGTAACCTACACTCGTTAAAAAATCTTAGTTAGTGGGACAGTCGTTAAATTCAGTAACTCGGTCAGATACCTAAGTATCACACACGATAAGATACTCAACTGGAACGAATACCTAGTTAGCAGCACGAAAAGAGATTGCAAACACAAAATATTTTGTGGGATGTACTGCATATAGTCAGTTCCATTATTACGTATGGTGAAATTTTCTGGCGCAAACTCTCGGAGTTTAACACTGGAAAGAGACTCGAGAGAGTACAGAGACTTGCCTGCATATGCATCATGGGAGCAATGCGCACCTGCTTCACAGCAAGTACTGAGCGTTTTTTGGGGCTGACTCTTCTTTATTTTGTCATTGACAGAAAGACCAATCCGGCGCCTAAAAAAAGTAGCGAAAAAACAGTGGTTCGATGCTCAATCATTTGTGGAGGATTTTGCTCAATAGGAGATATTCCCTCTTTTTCTTTAACAGATATGACATGAGCAGAGATTTTTGCATTGCACTAAGTAATAAGAAAGATAAGGCGGTTGTGAGATTTACTTCCCAATATCAGACGGTCAGATCTGCTAGCTTACAGTCGAATCTGGAACGGATGAGGATACTGATGCGGGTGTATTTGATCTACATACCAAATATTATAAACCAGTATCTTTCAGTCCTAAGTACACGCAATTAAATACTGCGTGCAGTTTAACCTGGATCGGAGGTCTGTCGGTAGATATATCAATTATACAAGGTTTTGCTTTTAAAAACGGGTTAATGATTTTGGTATCAAAATGAAGCTAAAATTAATACGTATAGCTGTTGCTATTAGTAGTCAGCTGAATTTTACGTTGTTTTCAAAAAATTGTCAATAAAAATAAAAGTAAGTTTTGATAATGAAAGAAAATTAGTATTGGGTTGCCTAAACAATCAACATTCCGACGTTTTGGCAATAAGACAGAAAGGAGAGTAATTAATAAACAAATAAAAATCTTTATTCTCAATGAACAGCTTTGAATGATATTAGAACTAAATTAAATAGGAAGGTTACAATAAATAAACATCAAAAATTACTAATTTTTATTGATAAACTAGCAAACCCGGCGAACTCCGTTTCGCCACTAGATGGCTTCCTTTTAAGTAACATTTCGTTTGGTGATTAAAAGATGAAGAAAAATTTTTTTTTGTTTTATATTTGAAAAGGAAAAATTTTATTTCATTTCACAACAGTAATGAATTCATTTCGATTACAAAAATGAAGTGTTATTTAGTTGAACTTCTCTAAGTAAATGCAAGTGAATCCAAAGTAAATACTGAATCGAAGCGTTATACGTGTCCGCAAATTATCCGTTTCATTGAAGTGCACTTTGGTAAACCACATTTTTGTTTTTGGTCTGACGTTAACACAAACAAAGCGTATGGTTTCCCAACTTGTAAACACGCAACGTATAACTGCCCATGTGAAAAACAATGATTTTCTAAATTTATCCCGCAAACACTAAGCGATTGGCCTTGCGACTTGTTAATTGTCATTGCGACGCACCGGCGCCGTCTACTTAAAATATTGGTTTGTAGTACATGCTATGTATCAGAGATGGCGCTGTATGTGAAAAAATATGTTCCTGCTTTTCTGTTAACATTTTTCCTGAATTTTCTTTGCTATAAACCTCACGGAAGATTAAAAAAGACCGTGTGATTTAGCCGATTTATAATAGCGAGCGCTATGCGCAATAATTTTACCTGCGTTTTGATACCAAAACTATTTTTGTGACTTGAAAGGGCGAGCAGGAATTCGAAAAAACACAGTTCACAATGCTAAATCCCTATGACCCGTTTTTAAAGCGCCACCCTGTATGTTCGATAGTCACTGGGTTGTTGCTCTTGTTTGACTATTAAGTAACATAAAACCTTGCATTTATTTACTTTTTTTTTGAAAATTATTTTTTGTCATTATGTCCGAAAATACATCTATTACCAAGGTAAGCAATTGCAATCACATTACTCACTCATTTTCAAACATTTCAAGTTTGATAAAATACGTTAAGCTTTTTGTAGTGGAACATTTATTCCCGAAAATGTTGTAACATCCTCCAACACTTCCCTCAAGGGATAGAACAAAAAGCATTTAATAACAATACCATTTCAAAACTTGAAAATAATGTCTCCATTTACATAATATTTTTTTTCAAATTTATAGGACCATCCGTTTACTTAATATCGTACCTAGTATTTTCATTATTATTACATATAAATACAAAGGTGGGTAAGAGTTGGCATGTTTAGGATTTAGTGGTTTTTCTAAACCATGAAGCAAATGCGGTTTCGTCACCACACTATACAGATTTATACTAATCTTCTGGGGAACCATGCATAACATTTACATCACAATATAATAATGAAAATGTACCATAGGAATAAATAAATAAATTAAAAAATAAACAATAAGAGCGCATAATCTAATGCAATAGAAATATGTAAGAATAGAGAAGCACTTATAAAAGTATGTTGCTTTCAAAACTCAAAAAACGATTCAAATAAAGCAATAGATAATTATGTAACCAAACCAGCACTGAAACGCATGATTTTTTATAATGGATGTGATAATTACTGAACGAGCGAGGCGATGTCCCACAATGTCGCATGATATAAAAATCAAGTACTGTTAAACGTGTTTCGGATTTACTTTCCTAACTATGACACTGTTTATTTACAAATTTTAAAAAAATTTAGCTACTGAGTTTTTTCTTAAATATTGACAAAAGGCATCAAAATTATAATTAAAAAAACAGAAATCTGACTGCTTAAAAAATTGTGTGATTCAAAATAATAATAATAAAATAAATATAATTTAATTAATATTAATTGATTTACTGAAATCAAAACTTTTAATTAAACGATAATTGAAATCGGAACGCATTGCTTCGAGTTATAACTCTACTTTTTGTTTAATTTAAATTTAAATAATAGTATTACTTGAAAAATTACACATGTAATTAAGGATTTAATCGCTTTCATTAATAAAAATTTAATTAGCAACATAAGTTAAGCATTTACTATTTAAACGATGTTGTTTATAATTACATGGTTGTAATTGTGAATAACCATCAATATATGTAATTTTTATGTAAAATAGAAAATTTTACATATTCTTTTCACCAATAATTTTCATTTGATCTGTAAAACTTTCTCCCTACAGATTCTCGCAAAAATTGTTTAATTGCAGGTGTCGATTTTTTAGACCAGTTCCGAAATAATTTGAACACTCTAAATAGCATAAGGAAAGTAATTACACTTGTTCAAGAAACTAATTTCAATTAATTGTTCAGTTATTAAGTAGAAATTTTGTTTGCCAATATTGTCAGTTTTAACCGAATCGGTGAACAAAGAAGTTCGATGATAATTTAAGTTGCCGGTGTCGGTCAATTTTACTAGATAATTGGATGTTAAAAAAAACTATGTTGTCATAAGTTATAAATATAGAATATGCAGATTCAATCAAAAGGGTGGAGCCGAAAAAGAAAGTAGTTGCGAGAACGTTAGCGTTCATGAAACCCCTCTCAAGCATATTCGTAAAGTTTTAACACGTGGCTGATGGTTTAATTTTTTCAAACTTTTAACTGGGCGAGGTAATATATAAACTGTTTTTGTATTCGGCGCGTGCTTAGTTATATATTTCCGTTTCTATGCATACAATCATGACATTGGTACGTAAAGAATCTATTTTAATTAAAAATTAACGCCTTTTCCAGTTTCTTTTAGTTATCCTAGCTCTGCCCTACATCGTGCAAGCAGAGGAGGAGTTGGCGTTGAAAGAAAAACGCAGCTTAAATCACTTCTATCCGCCTTCAAATTTCCTTACACTTAAAGATTTACAAAATAAGGATTTACTAAATTATAACAAACCGTTGCAGTTTTCCAATTTTTACAATTCGCCTGAATTTGTTTCGCCCAATTTTCCTGCGTTTCTCGGTGCAAACCTTTTCAGTCCTGGTTTCTCGTTGATACACAATTTCCATCAACCGTATGGTGGAGATGTAGCTCCACCTGTGTCGTTACCTAATGCTGTTACTCCACAGCCACCACCAGATATTAAGTTAACTCCTGCATCGCTTACACCACCAGCAACATCATACGGTGTGCCAGATACTAAAGTAACACGTTACCTTCCACCACCACCACCACCAATACCAGCACCCATTACTCGACCAACACAAAGTGGGACGACTAGGTTCTGGTTCTTTGGGATACGTACACTTAGGAAATGGATTGTATGCGTTAGGTTCCGGTAGTCTTGGATACACACCACCTTCACAACCAGTACAACCACCAAAACCTCTTCTGCCTCAACCACCACAATCACTTCGCTATGGGCCAACATCCAACATCAACTACGACTCGTATAAAAACTATTTCTAATTACGGGTCAAATCTTAGTCAGACACTGACGATCCAGAATTTGGTCGTAGAAGAACATTGATTACATTACGCCTCAGGCAAAGTTGATTCCTGATTGATTAACTTAATGTAAATAGAAATAATTTATGATTTGTTATTAACTGTGTTATTTTAATAAAAATACTGTATGTTGTTTGTGTTATTAGTATGGTAGGCTACCAACGTTTCACTTTTACTCTGAAGAAAGAATAACGTGTAGATAATAAGTGTTTTCCGATCACCGTTTGACGTTAATGGATTAATTCAACTTTCATAAATTGAAGATGTCAGTTCTATCATCAATTATGTTTGTTTTATTGGTAATGGATCATTAGTAAGTTAATTGATGAGCGGCTAACATCTGATTTATATCGCATCTATAAATAGAGATTTTATTAATTATATTTAAAAAAATTGGTCAAGAATTTATGCTTTTAGAATTCTTTTTAACTATGAAACAGAAATGACTTTCTTTATGCTTTCAAAGAAAATTAATTTTTATACGTCTAATTTGAATGGTATTTTACTAGTTATAAATCATAGAAAGAACATTCATTTCAGACTATTAATCATAATTTTTTTCAAACTACCGATCTGTTGAATATTTTTGTATAATATTAAAAACTAAACAATGCTCACGATTATTAAAAGTTTTTAAGGGGTCCTTTTTTTAATGTTATTTTTAGTAAATTAGAAATATTTTTTACACTTAACATCAACATATCAAACTTAATAATAGCTTTAATTTAATTTGTTAACAATAATAATTTGTTAAAAATTCACGACTAAAAGTTATATTTTAAGTTACATAATATGAATAAGCAACTAATTGGTAGGTAGACGTTTTGAAATACATTTGAAAGGTGGCACCTGTGGTATCCTTCAAAGTGAATTTATTTCCGTTCTTCACCTTTAAAATAAATTTTGTTTATGAATAATTCTGGTATAATTAGTAAAACTATCTATGCACATTTTATATAAAATATGCAGTATTTCCAACTTAAATAAAAATATACCTATATTTGTATAATTTGTATAATTGTTGAATTGTGTTTTGAAGATATGTTAGATATGTAGAAAGTAAATTGTGATAAAATTAACAAATTATATAAGAATAACAGATGTTTACATGCTTAGAATGTGAAGAATTTGCGCATCTTCCGACTAAGTCAATAAGAAGTATATATGAACGTTTGTTATAGATGAACAACAAGTATGATCATCCACAACTTTCTTTCTGTTTCAAATGTATGAATTGGTACTAGTAGTAACAAGTTTATGTCGTTGTTACAATTTGTTCTTTTTCAAAAAGCAGTTTAAATTAATTACGAATAATTGTTATCAAACACAACTTTCTTACATGGGTTTACTCCTTGTGCTGCACTTTTTACAGTTGCAACACCAACAATAGTGTTTTGTGTTAGTGTATTCATTTTTTCTTGTTCTTACCTTTGTTTACGTTTGTATCAGGCTTTGTTAAACAACGTAATGTAAATTGCATTCTTGATCGCTTTCGCAGCAATCGAGTATTTCAAACCAAAACAAAAACTTAAAACATGCCCAAGTAGAAAGAATGAAATCCATTCTAAAATGCAATACAAGCATTCACTAAAATTTAAATTAAAAGTAGTACGAGGTACCGCGGATAGTTTGAACAGGAACAGATTTCCCGCCCTAATGTGAATTCTACGGGCGCAATTGGTTGTATATATTGGTAGCACTGTATACAACTCCCACTCTAAAATTGTAATTTGTACACTGCTCGATTACTTTTCGACATCTCTGACATAACTTTTAAAGGTAATTTGCTGAAGTAAACAGTCTTAAATTTCCAGAATTCGGGAAAGAAGTTAGTGATGACTGGAGTACGAGGTTTATAAAAAGAAATTCAACGTTATCAATCAGCAAGTTTGAGGCAAGCCCAATTACCAGTATGGCAGTCTTCAAGAAAATCACAGTAAGCCAATTCCTTGGCAAACTGGAGAATGTTATGCAAAAAAATAAGTTTCGACTTTTAGATATATTCAACATTAATGAAACAGGAGTTACACAGTGCTTACGGTGGCTAATGAAATTGTGCAAGAGGGTGGAAAACAAGTTAGTCTAGTAACCTCGATTAAGCGAAGAGAATTGGTGACTCAAGTAGGTATAATTTATGCCAATGGCAATTCCTTACTTCTTATATTTGTGAATGATAGTTAGGGCAGCACATGAAGTTTTAGGACTTGTCCACAAATCTGTTTAGGTAACCACCGAAAACCTCGTGCTGGTGTTAAGATTAATTAAACACGATGTAAGGTGTGATAAAAAATATCTTGTGCTGTTATTGATGGATAATCGCTTACAACCCCTAGACCCTTGAGTCTTTAACCCGTTTAAAAAATACTTTAGTTCACTCATAGATGTTAGCGTATCGTAATAAATCAATCTACGCTCCAAATCTTGGAATCAGAGTTTAACTCCTTAAAACATAGTCAGGTTTTCTTAAATGTTGTATCTCACCATTTGTTAGAAATATATTTCAAAGCCACGACTTCTGAACTTATTGAGTCAACATCTGAAATAAAGCACGCAAATACACTTCTTCTAAGTCTGCACAATAAATGTTTATTATTTCTTCAAAACAATTAAATCCGTACCCAAAAGCTAAAAGAGTAACCCAAGGTGTGTAAAAAATATGATTGCCACAGACACATCAAAAAAGTAAGAATTTGAAGAAAATGAGGTAATGAATATGGCAAAAAAATCCATTGCTGCAAGAAAAAGGTATTTGAAAAAGAAAGAAAAAGTCAAATTGGAGAAATATTAATAAGAAACAGAATGCGAATGCAGATGACATCATAATATTCACAAGAAAGAAGAAAAAACAGGAAACACAATAAATTCGACAAAAAAGTATTAAAAAAAGAACTAGAGTAAAATGTGAGAAAAACAAAATTAATGGTATTTAAGAAGGGAAAACAAAAGAGGAAAGAAGGCGGAGAAGAGAGAAAGTAGAAAAAATAGATAAATATCTGGGGATATTTATAATAATAATATAATAAATAATAAAATGAACAAATATAATATTTATTTATTCAAAAGGTACAATAATAAGGATATTGATCAGAAATAATAAGGCTGATAAAGAATGTGACACAAAATAAAATGCAATTATTGGGTTTTGGAGAAAAAGTATTTGAAAAAGGCATGAAAAAGTGAAAATAGTAAAGGGAATACTAAAAAGTGGCAACAATTTGAGCTAAAAAGAATACAGAAAATATGTTTGAGATAGACTAATTTTCTTAATATTTTAAGAAAAATGAGAATTCAATCTGGAATAGTAGCGATAATGTTCGAGAAAAAAGGGAGAAAAGAGGATAATAAAATATTAATGAATGTTGGAAGAAGAGAATTAAAAATATAAAACATGAAAAGAAGAAAGAAAAACATTTTATAGAAGATGAGGTTATGCGAGAGAGGAAGTAAGAAAATTAAAAGAGACGAAAAAAATATACAAAAACAAAGATAATTAGATAAAAAAATGAAACTAACGATTAAAAAGGAAAATACAATATGGAATACATAAACAAATAGTGGAAGGAATATTAAAACACTTAACAAAAAATTTGGCGGTACAAGAAAAAAAAACGTTATCTAAGTTCTGGATATGAAACAGAGAGAACAAACACAAGTATTAAAAGAAAGATAAAAAAAGACTAGCAGAATATGTCAAAAGGATTGAAAAAATATTAAACATTTGACCAAAGATTGTGTAGAATTAAGGAAGGAGGAAATGAGATGGAAAACATTTCTAGAATAGAAAGGAGAGAGTTGAATGTAGATAAAAAAGGAAGAAAAAAGAAAATATTGGTTGGAGGGAAATAAGAGAGAGGTGACCAGATACTGAGAAAACATAATAAACAAGAAAATAAAGAAGAAGAAACAAAAGGCAACATGAAAAAAGGGAAAAGACAATTACAAGACAATGCGCCAGGAAAGAAATAGAAGTGGCAGAACTAACTTTAACAAACGGCAACTCGATCGTATCCCCTCCATGAAAGTATGCCTACGGTGATTTTAAGGAGGGCCATATATTGCGACACTACCTATTAACCTGGCGACTGGCATCTGTAAGCAGATTAATGCTTTATATGTTTAAAGGTCAGTGGGTTGCCTAAAAGCTTGATATCTTTACCAAGAATTTTTATACATAGAGCAACCTCACGGAATGAATCAATGACAGATTGGCGAGGTAGCAAGCAAAAAAATAATTCGCATTTGCTTGGGTTAATTCCTAAGTCAATGGTCTTACATACGTCAAAAATAGTATTGAAGTCCAACTTGAGAGAGGATTTTTTTTGCCCCAAAAAATAAGGTTGGGAGTTTAGAGTAGCAGTGAAACATGAAACTGTAAATTGCAGGAAAATAATTGAATAGGGAAGCTGTGCTGGCATATTTCTATAATAATTTTTCTGTTTTAAAAACACAGTTGCAGTAAATTTGTTCCATTCTAGCCTACAAAATACCGAAGTTCTTCTTTGTAGAGCAAATATTTGATGGTAGAATCAATGTTGTTGTCTTTGAGAACATTGATATTTCAACATTTGCACGATTGAAATCATTTTTAAAACATCATTCAGTTGATCGTCAGGTTAAACAATCACAAGGTATAACCCGAAAAATATTTTTATAAATTCATCAAAAATGCATCTAATAAGACGTACATTTTAATAAAAGTAAGTTACTTTTAGTGTGTTTGTAAGAAATTGTTTCTAATATAAAGTCTATTTTTGGCGGTACCTTAGATTGTAGTGGGTGGCGGCTGCCGCCATGAAGAACGTATCAAAATTCAGGGAAAAAAATTACTAAGTCTCAAGCTGTTATTACCATTCCTAAAACAAAACCAACTTGGTACGAGTATTCACAATAATTAAAGACACCGAAGAAATTAATTTTTTAGCTCTCTACCAAAAGTTCGTTAATTTACGACTAAAAAATGTTAAGCACAATAAGTGGAGTAATGGAATAAAGTAGAGAGAAGAATTGCAATATTTTTGTATTTAAAAAACTCTAGAGCCAAAAAGTAAATTCGATCCATTATTCAAGGCGCCCAAAGTTCTGTTTAATTTTATTTTACTGCTCTTTAATATCACCTAATTTCGACAGCAAAAATGAAATTTGTTCGGATTTCCAATACCTGTTCCTAAATCAGACACTTGGTGACAAATAAACAACAATGAAAATTAAATATTTATTAAAAATTTAGCATTCTTCAACTCTTTAATCTCATAAAAACCACTTTCATTAATTTTTTTTTAGAGTTGAATTTTTTCCTCGCCCGTAATAATCATACTAAATCTTGTCTTTTTTAAAGTCGCTTCCATTTATTCTCTCCTCTAGCCATTGCTGAAGCTAAGATTTGTTAGTACTTGGCGCTAGATAATATTCGTCTATATAACACACAATTATGAAATCGCCATTTTTAATTGAGTAAACAAAGTAGCAGTTTTGTTTAAAAACTGTAAAGTCTCTATTTCCAGTGCTTATAGATAACTTTGAACGTTTTTTCTGTTTTTTTTTCTGTGGGCATTTTTTTGCGTTTTTGCTTTCTCTCTTCTTTTTCGTGTCAAAGGTTTTTTGTTCTTTTTCTTTCTTCACAAGCATCTGAGGTACTGACAGTCGAATCCTTAAGATGACTAGTTCTTTTCCTAATTTGTTTAACATTCTCAGACCAGAATAATGATTTTTTGAATGACAATGGCATGACTCCACCTGGTAATACCATAGATCGTTTGCTGGAAGTATTTTCTTTTTTGATCATTTTGCCTCTTTGATGTTCAGTGATAGTCGAGTTGATTTGATTTTCTGGCGTTCTTAGTAACACTAATTCTGTTGTCACTGAGAGTATATTCTCAGTGGTTTACTCAAAAGTCATTGGATGAAGTTTTTTCGTAGTTGCACCTAATAGTAGATCCTCATTATTACTAAATGGTGATACATTTTCAGTGGTTGTCACTGGAAGTAAACTTTTAAGAGTTGTCACTGAGAGGAAATCTTAATTATTTTGCACCGAAAGTAGGCCTTCACTAATTGCCACTGGAAAAATTGGGAGAAATATATAATAATAATTATAATAATAATAATAATTTTTTTCCTCAGGAAACACATTGTTAACATTTTCTTTGTTATCTCCGTATTCAATTACATTTTCCCAACTTTTTGCAAAATTAAATCTTCTTCTACATTTATTACAATACTCGGAGTTTTATTTTGATCCTGAGGTAATCCTGGTTTTATGTACATTTTGTACAATCAATTATTGTACAAACAATCTGGTTCTTCGAACAGAAATTAGTGTAAAATTAAGATACATAAAATAATTAACTTTAGAATCTACTTTTTTTGGAACTATTATCGTTATTGTTGTCTTCAGTTAGAAGTTTATACTGTAGCCAAAATTATCTGCATTAAATGGGAAGAGTTTAAATGACTTAAAAAAAATTCTCAAGATATCTTCTATATTTAAAATAGATGTCAAGCGCAAAGCTGTCTTTACCTACATTTTTGTAATTATTACTTCTTTTTAAATTTTGAACTTCATTCTTCCACTACAGTTTTAAAGATCTGAATAATCTCTGCAGATGTTTGTTAACTGGATTTATGACTATCTAAGTTAGAACTACTAGAAACATGATATTTTCAGATACAAACCACGGATAAAAAAATTTTGTTATATATTCGTAAAAAGGTGACTTGCGTTACTATATATTTAGGAATTCTTTTATATAAATACATCACGTGGGAGTAATATTGGTTAGTGGGCAATTAAAATTGTTTCCTCGGAGCTGTTTAATTGGTTACACACGTAATACGTTATACAACAAAAATATATCAATAGCAACACAAAACATCGTACTTTCTTGGTGATAGTCACACATATAAATATAAATTAATTAACAACACACCAAACAGGTAATAGACAATACTCGATAGCCGTTGATATTGAGTGAGACGAGTCCTTATCCTCCTTGAGCGTCGAACTTATCCCGCTAGTTACGCACACAGAGCGTGTGAATCTAAATGTAACAATGAGTAAATTAATTATAAACGCCTCCTTGACTAAAAACGTACTTTATAAAAGCAGTCAAGGTTACTTTGATAGTAATACAAACAAACAGGTTAAGAAACCGCCGAGTACAAGTAATTGGTCTAGCAACACAAAGTTCTTCAACATTAAACATGTAGTTATCTGGAGATAAAGTACTTAAGAAGAATCACATACGTGTATCGTTTATTAAGGCGTCCTTTTGGAGCGTTCGAAATCAATAGTTCCCAGTTATAGTTAAGAAATGGTTTGGTACTGGTAATTGGATTGTTCGGATACACACGCTAAAATTGAAATAGCTGCAAAGCAAAACATTGATGGCAATTTAAGTCAGCGGCACAGTATGGAAAGAAAACCCTTTCCGGTGTTAAAGCGAAACACCCGAAAGTCGCTGGTCTCCTTTATCTTGCGTGACAGAACTCTACTCGGCACCTCAAAATAGCATAGGTTTATTTTCGCACATAACAAATACAAGTAAAGGTCGAAAGGTTAACCCTTGGAATTATAACAGCATAAGGCAGTAACGGTTTCAGAACACAACCCACAGCTCATGGACGTAATCAAATCTTAGTAGACATCAAGCAAAGTAATCCCAGAAAATACGGACGAACAAAGAAACTGTAATAATTAGAAAAACCTAAAGCAGCAAACGGTCGTCACGTGGTAAAATACAGGTCAGTAAGCTCACCTGCAAACGTTCATTCTAACCAACATTTGGCTTCATTTATTATTACATATCCGGTAAAATTTACGTTTCACAACAGGGGATGGTTATAACAACTTTGGATTAATCGAAAGGGGGAAAAAAAAAAAAGGAAGGAAAAAAAAAAGAGAGGAAAAAAGGAAGAGAAAAAAAAAGAGAGAAAGGGGAGAAAAAAGGGAGAGGGGAGAGAGGGGGGGGGAGAGGGGGGGAGGAGGGGGGGAGAAAAGAAAAAAAAAAAAAAAAGGGGGAGGGAAAAAAAAAAAGAAAAAGGAGTGTGAAAAGGTAAAAAGGAAGGGGGGAGAGGGAAGGAGGAAAAAAAGGAGGAAAAAGAAAAAAAAAGGGGAAGGTTAAAGGAAAAAAAAAAGGGGGGAAGGGGGGGGAAAAGGGGAAAAGAAAAGAAAAAAGGGAGGGGGGAAAAAGAAAAGGAGAAAAAGGAGGAAGGAAAAAAGAAAAAAAAAAAGGGAAAAAGGAAAAAAAGGGGGAAAGGAGAAAGAAAAAAGAAGGAAAGGGAAAGGAGGAAAAGGAAGGGGAAAGAAAAAAAAAAGGGGGGGGAAAAAAGAAAAAGGAAAAGAAGGGGGAAAAGAGAAAGAGAAAAAGGGAGGGGAGAAAGGGGGGGGAAAGGGGGGGAAAAAGAAGGTGAGGGGAAGGAAAAAAAAAAAAGGAAAAAAAAAAAAGGAGGAGGGAGAAATAAAAGGAGAGGAAAAAAAAAAAGAAAAAAGAGGAAGAAAAAAAAAAGAAGGTGGAAGGAAAGGAAAGAAGAGGAAAAAGAAAAAGGGGGAAAAGAGAAAAGGAAGGAGAAGAAGAGGGAAAGGAAGAAAAGAGAAAAAAAAAGGGGGGAGGGAAAAAGGAAAAAAAAAAAGGGAGAGAAGGGAGAAAAAAGAAGGGAAAAAAAAAAAGGAAAAAAAAAAAAAAAAAAAAAAAGGGGGGAAAAAAAAAAAGGAGAAAAAAGGGAAGGGGAGGGGAAAGAAAGAGGAAAAAGGAAGAAAAAAAAGGGGTTTTGGGAGGGGAGAAAAAAAAGGGAAGGGGGAGGAGGGGGGAAAAAAAAAGAAAAAAAAAAAAAGAAAGAAGAAAAAAAAGGGGGAAAAAAAAAAGGAAAAGTTTAAAAAAAAAAAAAAAGATTAAAGGGGGGGAAAAAAAAAAGAAATTAAAAAAAAGGGAAGAAAAAAGAAAAAAGGAAAGTAAAAAAAAAAGAAAAAGGGGAAGGGAAAAAAAAAAAAAAAAAGGAAAAAAGAAAAGGGAAAAAAAAGAGAAAAAAAAAAGGGGAAAGGGAAGGGGGAGAAAGGGGGGAAAGGAAAAGGAAAAAAGGGGAGGGAGGGGGAAAAGTAAGGAAAAAGAAGGAAAAAAAAGAAGAAAAAAAAGAAAAGGGGAAAAAAAGGAAAAAAGAAAAAAATGGAGGAAGGGGAAAAAGATTTAAAGAAAGGGGAAAAAGAAAAAAAAAAAAAAGTTAAAGAAAGGAAAAAAAAGGGGGAAGTGAAAAAGAAAGGAAGGGGGAAAAGGGAAAAGAAGGGAAAGAAAAAGAAGGGGGAAAAAGAAGAAAAAGAAGGAAGAGGATAAAAAAAAAAAAAGGAAAAAAAGGAAAAAAAAAGAAGGGAAAAAAAGGGAAGGGAAGGGAAAAGAAAAGGAAAAAAAAAAAGATTAAAGAAAGGGGAAAGAAAGAAAAAAAAGAGGAAAAAAAAAAAAAAAGGGGAAGAGGGAGAAAGAAGAAAAGAGGGGGGGGGGAAAAGGGGAGGGAAAAAAGAAAAAAAGGGGAAAGAAGGGGGAAAAAGGAAGAGAAAGAAGAAAGAGGGAAAAAGGGGGGGAGGGGAGGAGAGAGAAAAAGGGGGGGAGGGGGGGGGGGGGAAGGGGGGGGGGGGGGGGGGGGGGGGCATTACTCGTGTATAGAATTTGTTTCGCAATTTTCTTTTTTTACAAAACACGACTGTCCTCGTTGCCAGTCCAACGCAAAAGAAAAAAAACGTAACTGGATTTAGATGTTGACCCTGTCCAATTAAACTCGCAGTAAAAGTAGACAGGGCCGTAATAAGCAAAGTAACACGTATGCAGAAAAATTTTGACGTTAGAAAAGTAAAAGCTAGTAAACGTGACAGAGCTACATGACTAGCAGCATTACCAGTGATTGGGTGGTTAGATATTATTTATCGTAACCGAACCTATCGTGGAGAGACTTAATTCTTTTTTTGCAAGAATTTTCCATCCTTTTTGATACAAAAAAAGTGCTGACTCATCGGTATTGAATACCCTTGTTGGGTCACTGATATCGATTTTATACAAAACAAATTAATCGTCTATTTTCTTGTGACAACTCAATATTTTGCTTTTTGTTACAGTTACGCATTAATTTTGGGCTATTCGTTCACTGTCGGGATGTTTCTTAGTAGTTGGTCTTTTTGTAACCGAGAAACCCATACGACTCAGATTTATTATCCACTATCCAAGAGTTAACAGTGATGGTGCTCTATTTTGACATTCTTTGGGATAATTACCCTTAATCTTTCCCCTAAAGATTGTTCTGTGGACGTTATATTCTTAAACATAGTGTACCGCTTTTATAGCATCCAGAACTAGTTTTAAATTTTCTTAGCTGTATTCACAGTTTTTTCTTGTCGACATCTGTAAAGATAGGAACAACAACATGTAGTAAAGATCCAAAGATATAAGTTTTATTAATTAATGGTTGGTTCTTTTAATTAAGTTTTTGTTATTCCACCCAATTCAGACTATTCAAGTTCCGAATTTTAAAATTAATATTAATTTTTAGATTTCAAAATTGGTTTATTTTTGATAAATATGATAGTAAATAAATATTTTTTTATAAAGGTACCGACGAATTGAGTTTCATAAAAAACCTACCCTACAGTAAAACTATGTTTTACTGCGCTACATAAACTACTGTAAAATCTAATTTTTCGGACTGAACCTAAAATTGAGAAATTTAACACAGTATGAAAATATAATGGAATTTTTTTGTCATGTATCAGTTACGAATTCTTTCTTGCGACAAAAAGCTCCAGTTGTTGTTATTAACAAGAAATTGTTGGATTTTATTTTTTGTTTAAAAAGAAAGTGAAGGGAGACCACCAATTTATAGGTTCTAAAAATATTATCTTATATTAAATTTCATACTTCCCCATAATCATATCATTTTACATATAAAAGAAATGCAGACGAATTTCATAGTGACCAAGAGTTAGTTGTTTTTCTTGAACTTTTTGTTTGCTTTTGTTTCAAGTTTTTTCAGTTTCAAATGAACACCTCAATGTTTTTGGTTTCCTTTTTGTTTGGAGTTGACACGTTTAAAGTAGTTTAATTATTTTAATATCGAGTAGTATTTTAATATTTCGGTTCATTCTGAAATAATAAAAAAACTTCTAACAATGTCATAATTGAAACTGAAATTTGTAATTAATACAGTATACATAGTGAATGTTAGTATTCCACTATTATGTAAGAATTATATACTTGGAACCTGTAATTACATGCATTTTTAGTGTATGAGTGTTTAAATTAAATATCCCACAATTGTCACATATTTGTTGCAATATTTTACACTGTTTTTAAAAGTCGAGTTTTTACTTTTGCATGCTGTTTTGTAAATAATGGATCGAGTTTGTAGAACAGTGTCAAAAAGGAACATAGTAAATGTGTGTCTATTTTTGAACTTTCTCAACATGTTTGCGTCTTAAAAATATAAATAAAATGTATAGTAATTTGAATACATTTTTTGAAATATTCCCGCAAATGTCAATTTATAAGCATTAGTCCAACACATATTACGCATATAATTTTTTTTATGTGTAAAAATTGTTAATAATTTAAATAAATGTTGACAAATTTGTATGATTTTGCATTTTAATTTAGCATAAATTTTTTCTAGTCTCCACTTATTTTAACTTTATTTAAGGAAAGTTAGACAAAACTTAGTGAATATTTTAATAAAGTTACTTTTATAATAATCATAAACAAATATCTTTTGAAGTGGGTTGACAAACTATATCTCAATTAAAAAACACAGTGTGTAACCGAATGAAACAAAACGAGTAATTTTTTTATATAATTAACATACTACACCAGTTAAAAATACATTTATCAACACGTAATTTCCTAGTAAGCTTTTTTCGCTTCTAATCTTGATTGCCTTAAAAAGAAAGTTAAAAGAAATTCTTATTTTTTAGGTAATAGTAAACATTCTAGTACTATTCTTGATAACTGGTTGATTTGATCAATTGATGTCTATTAGAAAGCAAGTCTGATACAATATAGTCAATGCTTACACATCAAGAAAAATTATATGAAAATCTTATCTTCTTCTCTAATCTACTTTACCGTGTTACGGTGCCAAGGTTACTACTTTATATTTTTACTTATTCACCACCTTTTTTCAAATCTCCCGCTATAGTTTTTTGCTTTCTTCCAGTTTAATCCGCTGTCTATTAGGTTTTCTGTTATTCTCTTCCGACTACTGGTTTGACTTTTTATATTTTCCTTAGTATATTCTCACTGTTTGTTTTGCATATGTGTCCGATCCATATCAACTGGTTTACTTTGATTTTTCCTTCCAGTGGCTTGATATTTACCTAATCTTTTTATAACTTTTGTGTTTCTTACTCTGTCTCTTTTGTTATTTTTTCAATTCTTTTTAGGACTTTTATTTCACATGCATGTAGTCGCATCTTTAATTCTCTTACTATGTATCTATGAAACCAACAAAAAAACACCAAAAACTGCACCAAAACTTTACTCGGACACGTGTTTCAACAGCTAAGCTGTTATCATCACGATACCGATACTAAAATAAAAAAAATACGGGAAGCTTGTATATACTATCTGCTTATCACGCATCGTTAAACTTAATTGATTCTTAGATAAGCTTAAATAATTCCGAAAATCCTAATGGACCGTTATCATCATAATTCATAAGCAAATTTCTGTTTTAAAAATTTCTAAACTTTCATAAGAATCAAGTTCGTTTTATTATCTATCCTCTTAATTAATTCAATGTCGCCTACTCTATGGCCATTTTCAAGCATATGCATGGCAACACTGGACCTATCTGTGCGATGATATTTGACATGAGCTACGTGCTCTTTAAAACGAGTTTTAATAGGTCTCTTGGTTTGCCCTATATATACTTGGTTACAGTCTTTACAATTAATTTTATATATTCCGGTTTATCACACATTTCTATTGGGTCTTTCGGATTGCCTAAAAGATTTTGAAAGTTGTTACTACTAGAGCTTACTGTTTTATAATCAAATTTTGAAAATATTTTTTGAAGACCTTTTGTGTATGTGGGATAATTTGGTAATTTGACATATTTCTTATCTATTTTGCTATTACTAGTTCCTAACGTTGTAATGTTTCTAATGTTTAACTTATGTTTATGATTTCTAATTATGTTTGTGACAATTGATTCTTGAAAACCATTGTATGATGCAATCTGCTTAATATTTTGCAGTTCTTTATCAAAGTTTTGTTTTGACAATGGGAAATGTAATAATCGGTGAATCAAAAGTTGAAAGATGCAAGTTTATGTTACATACTATGGTTGGAATCATTTGTTATAAACCTCATAGTGTTAGTGTCTTTACGATAAATATCTATATCTAGTTTGTTGCCATTTTTTGTCACTAAAGTGTCTAAGAAAGGTAACTTAAGGTTTGTTTCTGTTTCATAGGTAAACTTGATCGTCTCAAATTCTGAATTTAAAATTTCTGCAAATTGCTGAGGGCTGTAAACTTTAGTGTCGATGACTGCAAAAACGTCATCTACATATCTACACCAAATTCTAGGAAAATAATCTAATTTATTTTTTATATCTGTTTCAAATTTACCCATAAACAGGTTAGCCATAAACGGAGATAAGCTGTTACCCATTGTTGTACCATAATTTTGTTGATAAATATTATTGTTAATTTGAAAGTAGGTTTGACTCATACATAATCTTGCTAATTTAATAAAATTATCTACTTCTGAATTGTCTAAATGGTTTTGGTGTAACATATCTTTCAAATAATCTAAAGTGATATCTATCGGAACGCTTGGAAAAAATGAGCAGACATCGAATGAAACTAAAACTTCGTTCTCAGTCAGCTAAATGTTTTTTAATTTTTCAATAAAATCGTATGAATTTTGAACACTGAAATTTGATTGTTGATATTCAAAACTGTTGAATTTATTTGACAACCATTTAGATATCAGATAAGAAGGAGCATTAATACCTGAAACAATGAGACGCATTGCTTTCCCGGGTTTATGTATCTTAGGTAAATAATACATTCTAGGAAGAACCGGGTTAGATACCGTTAGTCTAAACTCTAGATTCCCAAAGTGGTCCAGGTGGACCCCCAGGGTCCACGGAGCCCGATAGGGTCTACGCTTGCGTGGAAAAAAATGGGGTCCACAACTCGTTAACGGGGGTCTATAAAAATGTATTAGGTGACCCGACTTGACTTCTCCTATGAATAAGGGAGACAATAATATATATAGGCAGACAATATTATAAGAAGCTTGACTTCTCCTATGAATATAGGAAGACAATATTATAAGAAGCTCAGCAATTGTTTTTGTAAGAACTTGCATATTCCATATTCAGAAAGAGCGTGTCAAGACTCGCCGATGCCGCGCCGCCCGCCCGCCTAGTTAAAGTCGTGTCTGAACTTGCATGAACTTGTTGGATTTTTCTTTAATATAAATACGAATGCGAATGATAAACATTACTCAGTTGTTTCCGGAATTTCAAAAAGAAAGTGTACCTATATAAGTGTTCACCAGTGACGGAAGTAGTTTTCAGACTTTTGAAAATTAAAGTGAATTGATATTATTGTTTGCCAGTGTTAAAAAGCCACTTCTATTATGTTTGTTAAATCATTTTAAGATTACTTAACAAACATTTTTTTATATTTACAGGTAAGTAATTGATACGAAACATGGCTGAATCTAAGAAGAAGTGTCGACAGTACAGTGTTGAATATTTGAAATTTGGTTTTCTTCCATCAAATACAGACAAGCGATTGCCCATGTGTCTTTTATGCAACAAAGTCTTGAGCAATGACTCTATGAAACCATCGAAGCTGGAAGATCATCTAAGAAGGTGTCATCCTGACAAAATAGGTAAGGATTTGAAATATTTCCAAACATTGAAGGAAAAGTATGAAAAGAGACCCACCGTGCATAGTATGTTCGCTTCAACGTCTGAAAGCAACGACGATGGCTTGCGGGCATCTTACAATATCTCATTACTTATAGCAAAATCTGGGAAACCGCATACCATTGGAGAGGAGTTAATTTTGCCTGCTGTTGAAGAGGTCTTAAAACTGTCCTGCACAAATCTTCATTTGACATACTTAAAAGAATTCCTTTGAGTAACAACACTGTACATTGATGATGAGCTCTGATGTTGAAAGTTTCTTGTGTAATTATCTGCAAACAACTCATTTTTCTATTCAACTGAACGAGTCAACTTTACCTGGCAATGAAGCATTATTATTGGCATATGTTCGATTTATCAAAGGCGAACAAATGTTTGAAGAGTTACTATTCGCGAAAACTTTGAAGACTGACACTAAAGGTGAATCAATTTTTAATGTTCTGAATGATTTTTACGGAAAAATCAATTGCATTCACAAACATTATTTCGGTGGCAACAGATGGAGCTCCTGCCATGGTCGGGCGATATCGTGGGTTTATAAGTCATCTTAAAAGGATTATACCAGAGGTAATTGCAATTCACTGTGTCATCCACCGACAACATCTAGTAGCAAAAAATTGAGTGATAGATTGCACCAAGCGCTTCAATTTGTGATTAATGCAGTTAACAAAATAAGAAGCAATGCATTAAATACGCGCTTATTTGCACAGTTGTGCGAAGAAAATGATGAGGACTTCCAACGATTGCTGCTACATACCGAAGTACGCTGGTTGTCGAAAGGTGCATGTCTATCAAGATTCTATTTGCTTTTCGACTCTGTTTTAGAGTTTCTGAACACTAAAGATCCTGTTTTAAAAAAAACTCATGAATTTCAAAGCAGACATTGCGTATTTGACAGATTTGTTCAAAAATTCAATGACCTCAACCTACAGTTACAAGGGGACAGCCTCAATTTGATAAAAACAAAGAGTGAAATTTCAGCTTTTCTTGGTAAACTGAAACTTATGAATCAAAATATTGGTCGACGTTTTCCCAGTTTCCAAATTTATCGCAGGTAGAATGCCTCAACGAAGATATTCAGACGTATGTTCAACATTTGATTGCCCTGTATGATGATTTTAAAATCAGATTTGAAGACATTCTGTCGATGGATATACCACCATGGATAATAAATCCATATGATGAAACTGAAGTGGAAAATGTGGTACTGCAAGAAGAGCTACTCGAGCTTAGCACTAATGAGGAGCTCAAAGTAGCATTCAAAGAGGGTATCAATCATTTTGGCTGCAGGCACAAATACCTGAAAAATATCCAGGACTGTGGGGAATTGTGCAAAATTTCTCATAGCGTTTCCTTCGTCATATCTTGTCGAACGCAGTTTTAGTGCCGTAACAAACTTGTTGACAAAAAACGGAGCAGATTAAATATTACAGAGCGAGGAGATTTACGGTTATACTTAACTAAACTCAAGCCAAATATTGATAATTTGCTGTCAATTCACCAAGTACATCCCTCCCATTAAAATTATAACTTTTATCTCAGATTACAATGGTAATCTGAGATAAAGATTAACATCAAAACTAATAATCATTATTAGTTTTGATGTTAAATTTTGATTCTACTAAGACTGTTATAACAACATAATTAAAAGTGTAGTAATTTTTGTGTTTGAATAAATAGCTACAAAACAAGAAAATATTTATTTTTACTTTTACCACTCCGAAGTGGGAGATTATTGGTTTCTTGTACTGTGAGTCAATCTTAGAATACAAAAAGTAAAGTAGGAATCCAACTGTTGGATGAAGACGCTTTTTAGACTGGCTTTGAAACTTAGCTTGAATGACAATACTCACAGCATAATCAAAGCAATATAAATTCTCACCTTTTTCGAAAACTTTCAACTCATAGTTGATTGAAAAATAGCCACAACACAGATTTACATAGACATATACTTTTTCGGGTTTTGGAAGTAAGTTAGTAAATGTAATAGCTGCAGGGGTCCACCAGATCCAGCAAAATGTTTAAAGTGGTCTATGAGAAAAAAAAGTATGGGAACCACTGGCAAACCTAAGTTGTTTTGGTATAATATTTCCGCATTCTAATAAGACTCTACGGGTATCAGCAATCATTTTGGGAAGAGGATTTTAGATATTAATGAATAGGGGCCTTCATTAAGCATCACCTGAACTGACTCAAAATAATCCTCTTTGTCCAAAATAACTACTTTATTGCCTTTATCTGCATTGAGATAACAACAATTTTTCTCTTTAAGATTTTTAACAATGTTTATTTCTCTGGCGTTAAATTTAAATTTTGGTAACTGCTGAATATTATCTGAAATTTGAATTTTACAGGCATTCCTAATGAATTTTCAAAATTATCGTCTAAAAGTTTGATCAAACTTTCAATTCCTACAATAATCTTATCTGTGGGCGCTTTGTTAAATTTGAGGTTATATTTCAAGCCTTTATTCAACAAAGTTAATTCGTCATTCTTAAAAATCTCTGAGGATTTGTTTACCACTATGTTAGATTTTTGGGGATCAAATCTGTGCACCTCTTTTTCTTTTTTAGATAATTCTGTGAACTTTTTGTTGTGGGTCATCTTTTTTTGCCAAAATTTGTGTTGAATAATTTCATTAATATGATGCAAAAACTTAATCCATTGAACATACTCGTCATCATTTAATCCTGAAGTCAGTTTTAAATGTAACTCATATGCTTCTAACTCTAATTTACCTAATTTACCATAATGACATTTAATTTCCAAATCTAACCATTTACGCTTAGCAAATTCAAGCGCCTTTTTACATGAGTATGAATTAAAATTTGCATAAACTTTAATAAATTTTGGAAAAACACCTGCTTTGCGGCAAGATTTAAGAAATTACATGTCACATTTAACAAAAGAAATCTTACTTTTAATCTTGAAGAACCTGTTCCGTAGTGTAGACCTGGTTTATTGCTGTATGTTAGGGTTGGTATTAAAATTATATATTAGTATATTGTTTACTTTGTGTTTCCATCTCCACTCACCGTTGTTTCTAGGTATTTGAACTTATCCACTTGAGTAAGTTTTCCATTATTTACAGTAATCTAAATGCTTCTCGGTTTTCATGCAGTTTCAGTGATGACTACAAACAAGCTTAGTATTTCTTCTTAATGGTGTAACGTACGAGTCGTTTATTTTTAGATAGGGGTCTTCACATTTTTTACATAATGAGGCTTATTGAAATGAGATGCAAAACAAACGGACAAATTCTAATCTTAAATTTGGTCGACACTTATCACCGAATTGGTATTATTAAATGGATGCCATTACATTTTAATTTCTTTCGCCAAAATGTAAAAAAAAACCAAACAATAGAAATGATATTTCGAAAACATACACACCAATATACAAAATTGGGTACTATCAACAAATTATTGTGTAGCATTAAAACGACAAATAGTGTTAAAAATCCTCCAAGGCAATCAGACTTTACAGTAGTTTACAGAACTCAATTGGTAAGTGCCTTTATAAAAAAAATATTTATTAACTAACATAGTTACCAAAAATATACCAATTTTGGAAACTAAAAATTAATATTAATTGTGAAATTCGTAGCTTGAATAGTCTGAATTAGGTGGAATAACAGAAACTTAATTAAAAGAACCAACCATTAATTAATAAAACTTATATCTTTGGATCTTCATTACATTCCTATCTTTACAGATGTCGACAAGAAAAACTGTGAATACAGCCAAAAAAATTTAATACTAGCTCTGGATGCTATAAAAAGCGGTACACCATGTTCAACAATATAACGTCGACAAAACAATCTTTATTGGAAAGATTAAGGGCAATTATCCCAAAAAATGTCAAAGTAGAGCATCATCACTGTTAACCAACTAATAGGCAGCGTTTCGCTTCTAGTGGAAAATTTTAATCGGTCGAATAACTTCAAAAATAGAAGACAGGAAGTCATTGGTATAAATTGTTTATTGAAGGATATCCCGACATCCCGACAGTAAACGAACAGCTCAAAATTTATGCGCAACTGTAACAAAAAGCAAAATATTAAGTTGTCACAAGGAAATAGACGATTACTTTGTTTTGTGTAAAATTAATATCAGTGACTCAACAAGAGTATTTAATACCGATGAGTCTGCATTTTTCTTGTCTCCAAAAAAATAAAAAAAATTTGCACAAAAAGGAAGTAAGTCCCTCCACGATAGATTCGGTTACGATAAAGAATATCTAACCATCCAATCACTGGTAATGCTGCTAGTCATGTAGCTCTGTTACGATAAAAATTCACGTTTACTAGCTTTTACTTTTCTAACGTTAAAATTTTCCTGCATAAGTGTTACTTTGCTTATTACGGCCCTGTCTACTTTTACTGTGAGTTTAATAAGTGAATGTCAAAAGCTAAATCCAATTATGCTCGTTTTACGTTCTTTCTCTTTTGTGTTAAACTGGCAACGAGGACAGTCGTGTTTTGTAAAAAAAAAGGAACTGCGAAAGGAAATTCTAAACACGGATAATAGATTAATCCGAAGTTTTTATAACCATCCGCTTGTTGTGAAACGTAAATTACACCGGATATGTAATTACTAACCTATATTTTACCACGTGGCGACCGTTTCCTGCTTTGGGTTTTTTTAATTATTACAGTTTTTTTGTCCGTCCGTATTTTCTGGAATTACATTGCTTGATGACGAATTACTTGTACTCGACGGTCTCTTATCCTGTTTGTTCGTATTACTATCAAAGTAACCTTAACTGCTTTGATGAAGTATGTTTAAAGTCAATGTGGCTCATATTATTAATTTACTCATTGTTACATTTAAATCCACACGTTTTGTGTGCGTAGCTAACGGGATAAGTTTGACGCTCAAGAAGGATAAGGTCCCGTCTCACTCAATAGCAACGGGTATCAATTACCTGTTTGCTGTGTCGTTAATAAGAGACCACGATGTTCTGGATTGCTACTAATATAATTTTTTTTGCATGACGTATTACGTGTGTAACCGATTAAACAGCTCTTAAACCGAGGAAACTCTTTTAATTGCCCATTAACCAAAATTACTGTAACCGCTCCTCGCACGTGATGTATTTATATGAAGAAATTCCTAAATATATAGAGACGCAAGTGCCTAATGGTTCTGGTATTGGTAAATCATCAAGTGGATGGGTGACTTCTGAACCCTTTTACGAATATATAACTAAATTTTCTATCCGTAGTTTGTATCTGAAAATATAATGTTTCGAGTAGTTCTAATTTAAAGAATCATAAATCCCATCTAACAAACATCTGCAGAGAAAAACAAATAATCGTAATTAGTTTGTTAGATTGTTCAGATCTTTAAAACTGAAGTGGAAGAATGAGTCAAAAATTTCAAAAAAAGTAATGACTACAAAAATGTAGGTAAAGACAGCTTTGCGATTGACATCGATTTTAAAAATAGAAGCTATCTTGAGAAATTTTTTCAAGGCATTTAAACTCCTCCCATTTAATGCAGATAATATTGGCTACAGTCTAAATTTTAACTGACGACAACAATAGCGATAATAGTTCTAAAAGAGAAGTAGATTCTAAAGTAGTTAATTATTTAATCTTGAATCTTACATTGAACCAGATGTCCTCAGCAACTTCTGCAAAGTTGGACCGGCAAACCTGAAGACAAAAGTTTGTACAATGAAACCAGAATTACCTCAGGATCAAAATAAAATTCCAAATATTGTAATACATGTAGAAGAAGGTTTAATTTTAGAAAAATGTCGGGTAAATTTAATTGAATGCGAAAAATGTTAATAATGTGTATTCTAAAGAAAAAGAAATTAGTACCGCAGGTATATATTTACTCCCAGTTTTCCCAGTGACAATTAGTGAAAACCTACTCCCGGTGGAAAAATTCCAGTGACAACCATTGAAAATGTACTACCATTTGCTAATAATGAGGATCTACTCTTATGTGCAACTACTAAGAAACTTTTAAAAATATTTTGGGCTGTACAGGGTACTCCAGAAACACGTATCATATCAAAGTTGGGTTAATTTAAATAAAACACCCTCTATTTTTTGCTATTTTTGAATTGTACGATAACAAATAATGTATGTTCTTTAGCAAGTCCTTATACCTACTTTGACTTACACCACCTCACTAAGAGCTTTAAACATCGTTTTTGCAATATTTACTATTATGTTATGGATGTTTTTAATGTTGTCGCATAACACTAACGGCTTCAAACTTAAATAACTCGCTTAACTTAAATGGAACACCCTGCATTTCTGTAGCCTGTTGGGAGGTGAAACTAATTACCTTTTACTTGGTATTGGGTTACTAACACCTAACTATTAATTGCGATTTACTAGAATCTAAATTACCTGTGAGATATTTGAAAAATGAACATTATCTTGCAACCATTTTTAATGTATAGACTAATTTAATTTTATTTTATAAACGAATGATAGATTCATTGATTGTATTGGAATTATTAATTAATAAAATATATATGTATGTCAGCCAATTTCTATTTTTAAATTGTAACCGGTTTCGATTTTATAATTAAATTAAAATCATCTTCGGACAAAATATTCAAAAATTAATACTTTTTTGAAAAACATAATGTCAAACTATTGGCTGACATAGATATATTTATCATTTTTAATTTATATATTTACCTTAAAAATATTTATTTTTTTTCAGGAAAAAAAAACAGAAATGTACTTATGATCACTATCCTGGGCTCTAAAAGTCAGTCAAATCATGCTTACCGGCACAATTTACTGATGTTTAACAAGAGCAACCGTTATTTGGTACATCAAAAATTGATCACACGGATAATATCGACATACTTTAACCTGTTAACTAAGGCTGTGATTCAAACGCATTAATAGTGGTACGATAATTTTTAAAACTATTATTTTTAGATTTTTTTGAATAAATTTGTTTACAGTGTGATCGATTTTTGCTGCCATATAAGTAATGTTGTTGATTGTGACCGGTGGGCGTGATTCGACTGACTCTTAGAACCCAGTCATAAGCACATTTCTATTATTTTGTTTTTAAGAAGTTTTTTAAGGTTAATTATTAAGTTAATATTTAAAGCTGAATTGGCTTATACATTAACACTGGTTGCAAGATAATGTTAAATATAATATTAATTTTAAATAATAATTAATAACAAGAAGAACACGTGCATTCACTTTATTTACAAATTTTAAACAATGACAATCATTATAGTAAGGTAGTAAATTTTAAACGTAAAGTAAACAGAATGTAATACTTAAGCAGATATGATACGAGAATGGCGTCCGGGCGTTGCCCTTCTTTGCAATATTTCTAATCAGCGTTGTTTTAAAATTCCAGCTCTGTTAATTTCAGAAAATATGTGGTAATTAGAACGGTTTCTTAATTGGTTATGCATTTTCGTATCCTTAAAGAGGTACGGAATAATGCGTCACACAGCAGGGAGAAAAAAACCACAAACGACAGTTGCACATCGGCAAACAATAAAGTCAGTAAGATAATGCGGTAAGAAAACAAAAAAAAAAAAATGAAAGAGTAGACTCTAAATTAAAATAAACAATATTACTTAAAGAATTACAAACAAAATGTGCTTACCAAAATTACTTATAGGCGTTTAGGTAGAGATAATTAATACACAAATGGCTCTCATTAATCTGCTTTTTATCTCGTACTTTCTTACCGTTTCCCATAGTTGTCCTCTTGGTACCGTGTCAAATGCTTTGACAGCATATATAGAGCTCTTTATGTTAAGATTTTCTTTATTATTTTTTGGAATCTTTTAACTTGAAGCCATTTCTATGTTTTTAAACTCTATCTAGCATCATTTTATTTTTTGTACTAAGTATTTCTCTTGTTAGTTTATCTACCAGGTGAATGAATACAAGAGGATCTTTCCTGATACTTTCATATTGTTTCCTATGGTTGTCCTCTTCGTACCGTGTCAAATACTTTGACCAAGTCTAGAAAGCATATATAGAGCTTTTTATGGTAAGTTTTTTCCTCTGCTCTAATATTCTTTTTGTAAAGTTTTATGGCATGTTCAGGCGCGAGATTCTTCTATATTTTTTTCATCTTCTGCTGTCGTTTTTTTAAATATCGGTCGAATGATTGTGACTTTAAAATTTTTGGAAATTTTAATTTCCTTTTTGGTCTGTTGTATTATCCTGTCCCATATATTTCAACATTTTGGGTTTTATTTTATAGTGCCCTGTTGTTTTGTACATTTTTATTTTTTTTTCTACTTCTTTCACTTTCTTCAAGCTGATATTTCCCTTCATTTATTTCTGTTTGTACACGTTCTTGATCCTTTTCTTTCGATTGTGTAGTTTTTTATTTACCTCTTGAAAATATTCTTTCCACCGATCACTTATTTATTTATTCCGTTGGTGATTATGTTTCCCAGTTTATATTTAGTATATTGCGGCGGGTTCTTCCTGTCTTTTGATAATTTCATAGAATCGTTTTTGGTTTTTCCTTTGGTTTTCTTGTGTGTCTATTGCCATGATATTTCTTGGCAACAAATATTTTTGTTATCTTCCTTTCTTCGTTATATTTTGCATGATTTTCTGTTTTCTTGTTTTTTAGGTATTTGTTCCAATGCTACTTTTTTTATGTACTTCTTCTTTTACAAGTTTGCTCTACAAACTGGTTTGTTTCTGTTTGTTTTGCATAATGGTCTTGCACACCTTCGCTGCTGCCTTGAGAATTATTTCTTTTTTGTACTTCAATTTTTGGCTGTGTTTGTGTTTTACTTATTTTTTGCCAAAGCAGGAGGTCGTCATTTTTTATTCTTTTTGCTCTTCTCACTCTTATACATTTTCCTTCCATTTGTTGTTACCATGTACCAGCACATAGACAATCATTGATTTTTTGTATTTCGTTGGTTCTCTTCTTCTAAATTACTTTATTTTTTAATTAACCTTTGTTTATTACTGTTTTTGAGCATAATTTCCAATTTACCATATTTTGCAATGATTATTAAGCATCTTCTGTTGCCTTTTTGTTTATGCTTACATTGCTATAGAACAGTTGGTTTGCTTTGTCAATTTTTCATTTCTTCCTTTTCTTTTAACCCAATTAGTTCATAATACATTACATCTTCCAATTTTCCGTATAAGTATTTTTCCATCCTATTTATAGCTTTTTTCATACTTGTTTGAATTTTAAATCTTATTATTTTTGTTTTATAACAATTTGGCTCTTATCTGCTTGCTTTTCTTTTTTAGTGCCATTGGCTCCTTTATTGTTTACTTTGTTTTTGTATTTTTCTTATCGTTTTATTGTTTTGCTTTTATTTATTATTTTTTATCTATTTTTTTAGCTTTTAGTTGAATTCCTTTTTTTCCTGCAAATTTCTCTTGCTAAACGTTTTTTAAATTTTTCTTTTAATTCATCATATTGATTCTTACATCATCTGCAGGTCTTCTAGTAAAATCTATAAAAATCAATAAATACAAATAATTAAAATGTACGTGTTTTGGCACAACAAATTACATGTCATCTTGGGGGGGGGGGGGGGGGGGGGGGGGGGGGGGGGGGGGGGGGGGGGGGGGGGGGGGGGGGGGGGGGGGGGGGGGGGGAGGGGGGGGGGGGGGGGGGGGGGGGGGGGGGGGGGGGGGGGAGGGGAGGGGGGGGGGGGGGGGGGGGGGGGGGGGGGGGGGGGGAGGGGGGGGGGGGGGGGGGAGGGGGGGGGGGGGGGGGGGGGGGGGGGGGGGAGGAGGGGGGGGGGGGGGGGAGGGGGGGGGGGGGGGGGGGGTTTTGTGCGGGGGGGGGGGAGGGGGGTTGGTGGGGGGGGGGGGGGGGGGGGGGGGGAAGGGGGGGGGGGGGGGGGGGGGGGGGGGGGGGGGGGGGGGAGCGGGTTTGGTTGGAAATGCGTTTTTGGGGGGGGGGGGGGGGGAAGGGGGGTGGTGGGTGTTTTTTTGTTGGCGGGGGGAGGTTCCTTTTGTGGGGGTTTTGGCGGGGGGGGGCGCGAGGTTTTTTTTTTTTGCGGGGGGGGGGGGGCGGGGGGGGGGGGGGGGGGGGGGCGGGGGGGGGGGGGCGGGAGCTCTGCGGGGGGGGGGGGGGGGGGGGGCGGGTGGGTTGGGTGGGGGGGGGGCGGGGGGGGGGGGTGGGGGGGGCAGAAAACCAGCAGTTTCTCTTAGGTTTCTAAGTTTCCGTTTTTAAACATAGATAGAGACTTGGAAGCAAGTTAGTATTTCACCATACCACTGGTTGCTTGGGGAGCTATGATATTGGAATACAAAGGTTCAATCTTCATTGCGGTTTGAAATTTACAATCTTTATCTTTATTTATGTTTACAACATCAAATCCATTTGTAAGCGTGTCTTGAAAACTATGCACTGGTATCTTAGCCATTTTATAAACTTGCAATCTTGCGAAGCGTTTCTCAATTTATATTCTGATTCTTGATGCAATCTTGAATTGAAACCATTACACTCTAGAGTATCTGGACAATTTTTTTTTAAATTTAAAGTTTTGTTTTAAAACGAAAACCTTTTTGGCAACTGCTAAAACTAATGCTTTTAATAGGAATATTCTTAGATCTTTTGTATCTTTCATTTGCAAACATCTTTGGACAAAGAGTTACTTTATTTTTTGGTATTTTGGTGTTGTGGGTATTTCCTGCTTTATATTCTCTATATCTATTGTTGGTATTTTGTGAAGATCATTCTCATTGCTGAAATCCATTTTTGAAGAAAATTGCTGGACTTACCTCTTCAGTTCATTCGTCGTTTCTTTTATTGTACTTGTCAAAATTTCTGTCTTAAACTTAAAAAGGGGGAAAAAAGATTAAAATCAAAAGAAAAATTAAAATACTGTTTACTCAAAATAAATGAGAAGAATTTTGGAATTATGTAAGGCGATTTAAAATGGTGGAAATGGTGAAAACATAGATGGAAGAAAAGAATGGGAGGAGTGAAAATACGGATCACTCAGATCAGATTTACGGAGAGATGGGAGAAGAGGTGAAGGACAAAAGGAAAATTCTAGTAGGTAACAAAAGAATAGGGGCAGAAGGCGACGATTATGGTGATTTTAATTTAAGAATAGAAAAAGAGGAGAGGATGATGATAAATGAAAGAGTTCATGTCTAAATGCTAGAAAGACTTGCAAAACTATAAGGTAACGAACGAGGATAAAACGAATCATTGACTATAGTAAAAAATGAAGAAAAAGAAAATAGGCAAGAATCAGTAGAGAAGAAAATATAGACAAGAAATAAAGAAAACAGTATAAGGAAAAATGGAGATAATAGACGAAAAACTGGACACAGGGGACAAAAACAGAGCTGGAGATAAAAAATTGAAAAAAGTAACCAAAAAAGCAGATTCAAGAAAAACAATAAAATAAAACTAAAAGTGACTAGTGGAATAAAGATTATCAAATAGTGGTAAAATAAATAAGAAAGAAAAACGTGAAAAACAAATAAATAGATGTAAAAGGGTACAGAGACATACACAAAAATTTAAAAATTGTCAATCAAGAAAGGAAAAATACAGAATGGGGTTGGAAACAGAAATCAAAGAAATAATTAGTTTAAAAAAGAGAAAAAAGAATGGAAACAAAATAAACGTAAAAAATAGGAGAAACATTGTAAGAACGTACTAAGGAGAACACATAAAAATTAAAGATGTAATGAAGGAAAAATTGAAAAACTGGAAATTAAAACAATAAAAAAATTAAAAAATGTAAAAGCGGGAGATACTGATAGGACACAAGAAAAGCAGTAGAAATACACAGGAAAGGAATGATGAAAAGAATGAAAAAGACAACAGATACGGAAAGAAGGAGGATTGCCAGAGCAATAGAGGAAGGCAATAATATGTCCAATTTACAGAAAAGGGTATAAGGAAAAAATACAAAATTACAAAAGAATAAACCTAATAAATGCAGGGTACAAAGTATATAGCAAGATTCTAAATATTTAGGTGCTAAAACACTTTATAAACAAGCAGATGGGGAAAAATGAAAAGAAAATGTTTGCCTAGTTTATAGATTTAAAATCAGTTTTCGTTAAGATGAAAAAAAAGACTATTGTGGGATAGGATGAGTGAAAGGGAATAACTGAGAGTATAATAAATGCGATAAAGAAGATTGTAGAACCAGAGTGGAGCGGAGATTGGAAAACAAGTTTTGACTAGAAGAGGACTAAAACAAAGATGTCTATTAAGTTTTGGCTATTTTCTTTATATATTGGAGATCTAAAAAAGAAAATAGAGAGACACTAGGTAGGAGGAATAGTCGAAGGTACAAAAAGTATAGAAATTAGCAAATGCAGACGACATAGAAGCAATGGCAAACAGTGATAAAAAAATCAATAGGGTAATAAAAATAGGGAGAAATAACTTAGAAAAAAAATTTGAGGAGAAAGTTAGAGAAACCTGAATAAGACGAAGATTATGAAATTTAAAAAAAAAACAGAAAAATAAAAAGTTGAGGATAGGAAGAAATAGAGATCGTACATGTATCGGTATTTAGGATATAACTAAGTCAATAAGGATAGAGAATAAATAGGAAATCAGAAAGACAACTAAATAATATAATTGGAGGAGTAATTTCTTTTTCTCCACTATAACCATCTGTTTAACCATTTCTTGCTGCACTTTATATTCTTGGTACGTTTCTTCACTTCTTGCATTTAGGTATTTTTTCTATTTTCTTTCTTTAGTTGGATTTGTTCTTTGATGTTTTGGACCACCATACTGTTTGTTTTTATTTAATTTTTAAGTACCACATGTTTCTTTAGCTGCTGTTAATATTATGTCTTTGTAGATTTGCTACATTTCTTCTAAGTTGTTATGGTTAAAGTTTTGTTTTATTTTCTCATATTCTTCTTGTACAACCTTTTGATAATTAATTAAGGTTTCCGGGTTTTCTAGATTGTATGTCTTTATTTTTCATAGTACTGCATTTTTCCTTTATTCTTGTGTACCTGGGATAAGTTCGTTTGTTTATTACTTTTAATTTTGGCAACAAGCATGTAATTATCGGAATTCATTTCTGGTCCTCGGTTAACTTTGACGTCGTTTATCATGTTTCTTCTGTCAGCTTCAATTAGGATATAATCTATGATTGATTTCTCTTTTCTCGTTGGCATTTCCCCTGTATAACCGTAAACGTCATTAAACCGCAAGAGGAAGTAAAAATAAAACAGAATACAAACTAGAAGAAAAGATGTGATTTATGAGGAAAATATAGAAAGAGAAAAGAAATAGAAGCTCTAAAAATCAAGAATAGGGAAAGTGAAAGTGAAGAAGATTATACTATCAACGTGGAAGATATGCGAGAGAAGACATAAAAGATTCAGGAGAGAAGGAAGAAGCGTAGAAGCAGAGATAAAAAGAAGAAATTAAAATATACAAATACAAAGAAAAGTGCAAGAGTAAAGAAAGGTAAATATAAGAAAAATTTTTAAAAAATCATAAAAAAGGGATACCAAGATATATAATAGCAAAGAAAAGACTTACAAAAATACAATTTATAGCAAGATTTAGAGTGGGAAATAAAGAAAGAGAGAATAGATACAAGTGGAAAGGTAAATATAGGTAATGTAGATTGTGTGGAGAACTTAGAGCACTTGAAATAATAATGTGATGAACTAATAATAGATGGAAGAGATAGAAGGACACTGTTATGAAAGGAATCAAATGAATGAGGGAATTAAACAATAGAGAAGATGAGATGAATGAGAAAAAAAGAAAAATAATTACGTTTGAATAAAATATATTTTTTTTCAATTATTTATATTTATGTATATAATGTATTATACTCAATTTTTTTAAAATGTATAAAACAAAATAAAAAAATATAATATTAATTAATAATAATTGAAAAAATTTATAAATAAGAAATTCTTATTAAATGATAAAAAAACATAACACATAAATCAAAAGAAAACAAACAAAACAGATTAAAAAATTTGTAGTTTGTTAATTTATATTAGAAGGAAAATAAGCACATTTAAAAAAGGAAAAATTGAAAATTTTAGAAAAATCGACCGATGGCTGTGCGTACATATTTTTTCTAAAATTAAACCCGTGTCAATGTCAAACAGTGATTGAGCTTCTTCTTTACCTAATAAAGTAAGTTTTAAAAAAGTTTCACCTAAACAAGATGTCTCAGAAACCCTTCGTAATTTTTATGTGCCATTACAAAATATTATTGACTCTGAATCTTCAAACATTTCTCGTTCTCATTATTGACAGAGTTTTTGACAAACGTTTTTTTCAAAAGCGTCACATTTGTCAAAAAGATTTTGAATTAAAATGTGGTTTAAATATTCACCTAAATATGATTCACAAGAGCAATGATTTACTCATAGTAACTTCTTCAAAGTTAAAGTGTCCTATTTGTCAAAATTCAAATGTCTTCAAGAGTAAAATGGTTTAAAGATTTATCGAGGTGTCATAAAGAAAAAACTTTTGGCAACTTTGAACGATACAAAATCATCTTACAATTTTATAGATAGACTAGTCTTTAAGCGCGTCAAGACAAACATATTTGGTAATAATAACAAAAATTAATTTTTAAGTTTTGGGAGAGTGGGTTGGGCAGCATCCCAGGGCGTTAAGTTAGAGTTTCAAAAACCCTTGGATCCAGACCGTCTTAAATTCCTCTATCAAATGGTGTATTCAGTTTTTTTTAAACACCTCGGAGGAGATGAAAAAGAGACAGACAGACAGGCAGACATATTTCGAGGAAATTATAATAATTAAGTGATTTAAAATCAAATTTTTTAATTTTCAAGAGAATTCCTCGTAGTGCACGTATCCAAGTTGTTACTAAATTAACATCAGTAACTTAAACACTGAAGAACCATGGAGAGAACTTTTTTTCTCATATAAAGTTCTCTCTGTACCACCAAAACAAACAGCAAAAGTATGTCTTTTACTGCAAAAGTTAAAAGTAACATCACCAATTACGAGATTGAGACATTCGTGGTGCTATTTGTCTCTTAAGTACATCTGATAGTTTTGCTGAGGATAACTCCAATACTCTTGAACAACTCCGTTTAAAGTATCCTTTATCATATTGATCTTTACAAATATCTATAAATTTACTGTCATCAGATGAAACCATGATTGTTTTTGAAGATTAAGTCATGTTTTCCCTCTGGTTCTGCTGGTGGTTCGGATGGTATTCGTCCACAACATATAAAAATCTAATAAGTAAATCTTCCGGAGTTGCAAAGCAAAATCTTTTATACAAAATCACAAATTTTTACAGTTTTATTTTCAGGTAAGGTTAACAACAATTTTGCAGCTTTCTTTTTGGTGCCTACTTATGTGCTCTTTCAAAAAAGATGGTGGTATTCGCCCAATTGCAGTTGATTCTGTTTTTCGTCGACTTGCTTTCAAAATAGGTTGTTCTTATATTTCAAATATTTTAGGTAGTATTTTTAAACCTATTAAATTAGGTTTCGGTGTAAAAATTGCTGTGAAGCTGCACATGCTGTTAGAAGCTTTATTTGTAGAATAATTTGCCTGAAGTTTTAGTTAAAATAGATATAAAAAATGCTTTTAATTCAATTGAACGTGATATTTTTTTAACTTATGTTAGAAACCAAATTCCAAAAACTCTTCCTATATATTTGGCAGTGTTATGCTCAACCTTCGAATCTTTTATAGTGTATAGGCACCAGTAATTGCTAGCTTAAGGAATAATTCTGTCATAATACACTGATTTCTCAGCTTATTTGCGTAATTTTTTTTTCTAGCATAACTCAAACTTTATATTTGTTGAAAGTACATTCAGAAATACATTAAATCAAAAAATTCATTGTAAAAAAAATCAAATTTTGAAACTCACACAAATCACCAGTGATTGCCAATATTTTCTAGAAGTTGCCTACACATCTAGTAGTTGCCAATGGAAAAAATTAACATAATTTTCGGAAGTATCTTTTTATTTACAAGTTAACAATGAGAACTCATACAATTTTTGTTTATATAATCTGTAAGATCTATTAATCTTCCTTAGAATTAACTTATCAATTGAGGAAGGTTCATTCCCCTGTAGAAAAATGGGTCCATAAAAAATGAACTTGATATCAATGGTATCTGCATCGCTGTTCTTTAGCCATACAAAATTATTTTCTACATCTTTTTTCAGAAATTTCATTTTTATTTAATTCTTGTTCACAGTAATCACTTTACCGATGAAGAATTGCTCATTGTAGTAAACAGCGTAATAGTTTTCATTTTCTACTGTGATATTATTTTGATCATTCTCCGCCTCTTCACCATCAACTAAAATTCCATCCAAACTATCTTCATACGGTATAGAGCTATCTGATTCTTCAGAGCTTATTTCTTCTACAACTTTTTGAAACATTTCAATTCTTATGTTGCAGTTTTTGCTTTCTTTGCACCTCGCGTTTCTTGCGTCAATTCTCTTTTTCTCTTTCCTTGTCAGTCTTTATTTGTTCCTTCTTTTTAAAATATTTAAGCCACTTTTTAAATGTAACTACGGCAGATGTTTTTTCAGTGTTGCGTTTACGTTTAGTAGGATTGCTAGTACTGTGTTCAGGTCAGTAAAGTGCTTTTTTAAATGGCGAACCAACGCTAGAGTTTGAAGTCTCATCGGTTGAAGGTGACATCAATAAAACTTTTCTTGATAAGGCATTTAAAGGGGCGTCAAATGAACCTCTAGTATATTCACATTTGTTTCGTTCTGACATGGTGTGACAAGTCAGGAGAAATGTGAAACAGGAGGTGTTCTTAATTCTTCCATTGAAGAAACGTTTTCTTGTGATGATTTTCTTGTTCTTTTTATGGACTTGTTTGTTGTTTCTAATACAAATATATTCGCTTCATCTTCTTCAATCTCAATGTGTACCAAGAAATCTTCGCAGATAGTTTTATTTGAAAACTGTGAACTTTCTGCTATTTCATTTGCTGGATCTACAATCCTGTCATTTTCAGAAACATTGACGATATTCGAATATTGTTCATTTATTTCTATTTTGCCTGTGATATGTGGTACACTAGTCTCCACAGAAGAAATTTTTTATTGAGATCTTGCCAGATGAAATACAATTCTGTATATTTTCAGCGCCACCACAGTGTCCATTTACTTTCAATGTTTTCCAAATTTTCTAAAATCTGTTTCTCTAAGAAAGATTCTATAACACTGAGAGTTATTTTTCTCTTTTTGATGTCTGTCGCATCAGAATTTGTGTTTTGTTTATGTGTTGTGATACACTTGGTGTAATCCACTGCATCAGCATTCCAGGGATAAAGACCACATCTGGTAAATCCGTTTATTTTTTCAGCACAGTGTCGAGTCTAGGAAATGTGAACTTGTCTACTCTTATATCGATAGGATTTTCAAATTTCTACTCATGTACAACGATTTTCCACTTTTTCTTCAATGGACCGAAAACACTTACATCGAAGGTTTGTAGTACATGAGTGGTATTTGGATAAAATGATGGGACCTATGCCCGTCCAAGAACAAAATTACTGGTTTCTAGATATTGTTCTTCTCAAGCCACGGGATGAATACATTGCCTATATATTCAAAGAATGTCTGTCCAGTCATCCACCCAGTGTTAGATTTGCTAACGTCCCACTCTGGAGTAGGAATATTTTGTATAATTTCCTTTGGAATTCGTTAGTATGGAAGAACTAAAAATAGTGGCAGTACTTTCCCATCAGCACTTATGCAAATAGACACGGTAAGAGATTCTTTTTCTGATCCTCTAAAAACTTCGTAAATATTTTTCTCTCCCCGAGGTGCTATAACACTTTTAAGACACAATAAAAACGCTGATTCGTCGCAATTAAAGACTTGCGTATTTGATAATGTACCATACAAATAAATATAAAGACTTGCAAAAGATCTTCTAATACTGAAAAACAATTTTCTGATTTCAAGTACTGCTCGACTTCCAGGAACCATGACTGTATTTGTTCTTCTGTTATAGAAGCTGTTGCTTTAGTTAATGTTTTTGATGTTCTTTTACTCAATTGGTCAAACCATTTTTACCCGGTTTGTTATTGATAAATTTATTATCTCTCTCACTACTCTTCATGATTTTTTGAAGAGTATACAGGATATCATCCTTGACTAAAGGGAATCCGGCTCTTGATATTTTGATTATCTAATCAACTAAAAGTTTTTCCTCAGCTGAACTCAGCGTAGTAGGTGGTCCCATTTTACGTATTATTGGAGTTTTACCCAACACCTTATTTGACAGAGTATTTCTGAAAATCCTGTATTTCTTTGCAGTTGAGTTGACAGATTTTCCTTCAGTTTTGACTTCAGATATTGCTTTTGCAAGATCTCCCTCAGAATATTTGAAGAAAACACGCTTTTCCATCTGTCAATGTGAGAAAATAAAAGACAATTAGATGTAGTCCAATGATTGCCACATTCTTCAACCAATAGTTGCCACCTCATGGCAACAATTGGATTCCATCAAAGAAAAATACATGCTTATTTTTTGTATGTTGTACTTCCATGAAATACACATTCAAAGTTCCAAAATAGTCAAAAATCCAAAATAGCAAAATTTTCCAGTGATTGGACTATTGGAATGAAGACTATTGCTTATCCAGAAGATCCCATCCCAATATAAATGAAAAAATATTGATCTAAATTGAAATTTCAAATGTCACATGCTTTTGTCATTACATTACAACGTGACCAATACCAAAAAAACAAAAATTACACCGAGTATGCTTTGATAACAGATTCTTTTCTCTAACCACTTACCTTACTAAATGCTAACAAATTTACTATAAACGCACATACGCAAAACCTAACCTTATAAAAACAATATTATTTCTGTCATTGCATTCAGATCTGCATTGTCATCAGATCGCAATGCCATCACTACACTTTAAAAGATGATGTTTCTGAGTACTAGTAGATGGCAGCAGACATGCGAAAATATTAAAATTCTTCTTATTTTTTACTATTATGCATTTACTTGGGCAATTACTGGTGTATTGATAATTACTGATGTTGATACCCTATAATAGTAAACTCATTCAGTCTTGTGTTGGTGTACAGCAAGATGATCCTCTTAGTCCTGCCCTTTTTAGTCTTGCAAATTCATCCTATTATTAGGTTTAACGCTCAATTTTTCAAAATACGAGTTGTATTTTTGTAAAAATTTAACAAGTTAAATCAATTAAATATTGTTTCTTTTTTGAGACATTGATTCCTGATATTCGTCTTGTTGACAATAGTAATTTATTCTTTCTTGGTGCTGCTTTAATTGAAGATCCTTTTCCACAAATGTTTTCCGAATGTTTAGCAAAATTCTCTAAATTATCAGATAATATCCGAAGTATTAATTTACATCTGGTTCTTTTTTTGTTGCGTCAATGTTTTTGGATTTCCAAACTTAATTATCTTTTGCGTTGTAGTCTTTCTAGAAATTCAAAGATGTTTGTAAAATTAGTAATTCCTTATTAGACATATTAAACATTAAATTTACTCCTTCGTCTTAGATACATGCATCACTACCTGTTTCATTTAGTGGTTTAGAAATCCGTTGTGTCAGAGATATCGCCATTTCATCATTTATTACTTCTACTCAGGCTTTTGCTAATCTCATTGAATCAATTTTTTCAAACAACTTTGAGATTATGTACTTAGCTGAGGCATTAGATGTTTGGCAATCACTGTTCCCTAACGAACCTTTACCTGACAAGCCTTGTTTACAACGTAGTTGGGATACCCTATGTGTCAAAACTATATTTAATTCTTTGTTATTACAATATGACACTCGACATAAAGCTATTTTACTTGCCAGTGCCCAACCAAAATCAGGTGCTTCGTTATTAGCGCTCCCGTCTTCTTAATTAGGAACACTGTTAGATAAACAAACTCTTCAAATTGTCACATCCTTAAAAATTGGAATTAATATTTGAGAACCACACACTTGTCATTGTGGTTCTAAAGTTGATACTCTTGGTCATCATAGTCTATCTTGTAATAAAAGTTATAGTAGATTTTCTTGACACAACAACATTAATGATATTTGAAAGCAAGCTTTGGCTTTAGCTGAAATTCCTTGTATTTTGGAATCATTGGGATTATTACCTGATGACGGTAAAAGTCATGATGGTTTGATTATTACGACCAGCTGGTAATATTACGTCTTTATTTTGACCGAAAAATATACCTCTTCAGTAATATTACGGGCCCACTACCTTTTAGCATGCCTAGTTTTATTATGACCGTTTCAACTCGTAACGGCGTTGTGCAGTATCATAGCACTATATGGGTATAATAATATGCTTTTTTTGTTGTTCTGCACGATACAACGATTTGAGATAGTAGGGAGCGTTGTGGCATGTTAGGTTCTTGGTACTCCTGTTGGTTATTGGTATTCAGCCGGTATTTAAACCGCGAGAAGGCTGTTTCTCGCTGCGTAGGAAGTGGTAACGCGTAGAAAATACAATAAAAATGAATTCTGACGAGAGTGAGTCTGATTTAGGACAGGCACTAGAGTCAAGTAGCAAAAATTTGGATTCCACTACGGATGGTGAAGCAAGCAGTGACGAAGACGACTCTGATACAAAACTATAGGATTGTGACAACCTAAGTACTGCCAGAATTAATTTTACCAAGATCCAAGATTTAAATTTACATCAGCCAGTTCGTTGAATTTTAAAGTCGAAGACCACTCAGATCCCTTGCAGTTTATCAAGCTTTTTCTTGATGAAAGTTTTATAGGTATCGTTGTCAAAGAGACCAACAAATTCGCTGTTAAACAAAATGACCGTAAGTGGTTGCCAACTAATAATGATGAAATTCTCTTGTTTATTGTCTTTTGTAAAGAAGCCAGTTGTTGTCCACTACTGGTCAAAGCGAAATATAATAGAAACACCAGTATTTGGTAAACTAATGACAAGAAAAAGGTTTTTGCTATTGAAAAAGTACCTCCATTTTGATGATGAGACATCCATGCCCAAAACTGTCTAAAATTTGGCCAAATTTTGATCTTCTGCACAGTAAATTTAGAAAATTGTATATACCAGACCAAGATGTAACAATCGACAAAAGTCTCATGATGTTCAAAGGGAGGTTGGGGTGGAAACAGTTTATTTCACTAAAAAGGGCTAGATTCGGGATCAAATCATACTTACTTTGCGAATCTAAGACAGGATATATTTGGTTTATAATAATCTACACTGGAAAGAAAACCACCTTTGACGCTGAGTTTGTGGGTCAATCTATTTCTACGCAAATAGTGTTGACTATGATGAAACCTTTGTTGGGCAAGGGGTGCTGCCTTACAACTGACATCTTTTACACGATACCTACGAAACCGTAAAATTAAAAAAAAAAAGAAATGTCACCAGAATTATTAAAAAAAAACTGAAGAAAGAAGAAATTGCTGCCTATCAACGTAGGAAAGTGATGACTCTCAAATGGAAAGACAAAAAAGATGTATGCCTTTTGTCAACAGTACATAGCACGCATATGGTTGAGGAAAAAACTAGAGGTAAACCATCTGGAAGGAAGAAAAAACCTTGTGTTGTAAAAGACTATAACTTTACAATAAGTGGAGTCGATCACGTCGATCAGCATCTCTCTGATTACCCTATTTTTAGAAAACGAGGGAAGAAATATTACAACAAAATTTTTTTCACTTTATAGAGTTTGCAGTATGGAATGCTTACGTGTTGTATACTAAATGTGATAGCAAATTATCACATCTAGATTTTTGCATGAAAACTATAGAACAAATTATTGAAGCCAATGGAAGTGAAGTTTTGGAGTCAAGAGGCCGTCGATGGTCTGTCCCAAACCCTCTTCGCCTGGTAGACCGTCATTTCCCTGATTATGTGCCACCTACTGCCAAAAAATCAACACTACCCGCATATGTGTAGTGTGTACAAAAACGTGATGACAGAGAAAATGGACATATCACGATACCAGTGTCCAGACTGCGATGATAGTGTGTGCGTAAATCCGTGCTTCCGTATATATCATACAAAATTTGATTTTTGAATTTCTAAAATATGATGAATATGTATGTATAGCAGTTCTGTTATTTTTATTGTTTTTGTAAACCATTTTTTTTTTTTCCTTAATAAACGTAATATTACGTGACTGGTATGCGGTAGTTTCATTATTCCATCCATTTTGAAAAATTTTCGATATTTGACTAAAAAATTATAGATTTCGAAAATGTCGAATATATATCTATGTCTTCATTAGAAAAGAAAAATAAAAAAGTGGTTAATTCCTTGGAGTAAAGGGAAAGCTTTAGTGTGGTATCATGCGTCGCGGTAGCTGCTTCATATTTAACCTCTTCATCTCTTCTCGCCTGTTCTGCTGCTAATTTAGCACAATCTGCAAAACACAACAATTATAAAACAATTAAAGATGATTATTTTTTGTGCATTTGCTGTTGAAACTATTGGCTCTTGGAGTGTTGACGCAAAAAATCTTTTTTCATTTACATCACAAATGGTTATAAATCAATTTGGTATTCTTCAGGCTGGCAGTTATAGTAAACAAAGCTTTAACTTGGCAATCCAGAGAGGAAATGCTGTTTCCATTTTAGGAACCATTTCAAAGAGGAATACTTTGGAAGCAATTTTTATTTATTTTAATTTTAATGCAATTCAAATTTTTATTATCTTGAATTTATTTAATATGTAACTTATTTAACTTTTTTCTATTTTTCTATTGTTTAAATCAACAAATGCATTGAAATTTAGACGACCGGACACCGTCTGTTGTATTATAATAAAATAAAAATTCTATTTAAATATACCTAAAACTACAAAAGAATTTAATTAGTTGAGATTGCATAAAGTGAAGGTTAATTAAGAACTACTAAAATTGAGAATTGAGAGATGCTGGCCCAAAACTAGAAATACTAGTGAAAATTCCATTTTAAGAAACTGCAAGTCAATAAGAAAGAGAAAGGGTTAGAAATAAACTAAAGAAAAATAAATGGAGAAAATAACACAATTAGTAGTAACAAAGGTATAATGTATACAAAATAATCGAGCGAAAGTGATATGCCATATATAAATCAAGAATAATAATAATTATAATAAGCGAAAATTTTATTTAAAAGGTTCCACTTACAATTTTAATTGATTAAAATTTTTTGTAATGTAAATTTTGTTTCAGTACATTTAAAATGCAATTTGTTCGTATTGCATTAAAATAAGTTCCTATCTAAATTAAGACGTTGTTTTTTAATATAATTTTCATTCGATATTCGAAAGGCCAATTAAAACGTTAAATCCAATGCGTCTATCAAATTTAAAGTTAATTCGTAGTATTTTATTTGTAAAATTTTAACGCAACCACCGTAATCCGGCAATTAGTTCTGCTGCAAAAAATTGCGTTTTGCACCAATTTTTGAAGTTACGTAAGTATGTCAATATCACTTGAAAATGAAACGTTACCCAACTTTTCACAATAAGTGAATCGAAGCAATTTACGCGGAATTTTATTAACTAGGACATCTTTGAATTTGTCTTCAAATTAATCGTATACGAATTCGTTAATAAATAAAATGATACAATAAAGAATGCAAATTAAAATTTATTTCGAATATAAAGCATGCTTCGCTATCAGCATTCTTCCGGGCATATGTGTTAACCGTTGCATAATCTGAAAGTAGTCCATTCATCTTTCGGGTGGATATTGGTGTAGAAAGGCGCTCTGGTAAGCACACACTAGTAACATCCGCCCCTCTTATTCAAGAACTTTATGAATTCACCTACTATAAAAGTGCCGTGAGATTTAAACAAAGTATCAGTCTTCTGCTAACAATAACAGTTACAAGTGTAGCATAATGAAGACGACGGTGTGTAAAAAATATTTAAAATTTAAATCGTATATTTACTCATTTTGTTTTGTAGATTTTAATTCTTGTTCTTACCCTCGCCACATGTTACACCAAGGAGACGGACGAGAAGAAGACCACAAAACGTGGTGTCTTTGGTGAAGGCCTTGCCTTGGGCGGACATGGTGGAATATCTCTTGGGGATGGACATGGATTAGATAGCGGATTACTTCTTTCTGGTCACGGAAGTGGTTTATCTCTTGGAGGACACGGACTTGGTCTTGAGGTGGTTACGGGGTAGTTACGGGGGTAGTTACGGGGGCAGTTACGGAGGTGGATTAGGAGGAGGATTAGGAGGAGGATTAGGAGGTGGTTCAGCAGGCATCCCTCTTGGAGAACACGTATCAAACCACATCACAGTAACAAAACAAATTGGAATTCCAGTTCCACAACCCTACCCAGTTACTGTTACTAAGAATATCCCAGTGCCAGTTCCACATCCAGTAGCTGTACCTATTGATAAACCATACCCAGTTCATGTACCTAAACCATACCCAGTACCAGTTGAAAAACCAGTACCATACCCAGTTGAAAAACCAGTACCATACCCCGTTAAAGTACCAGTCAAAGTTCCAGTACCTCACCCAGTTGCAGTACCAATCCCTAAACCATACCCAGTTCCAGTACACAAACCATACCCGGTTGCAGTACACGAACCAGTCTTTGTTAAGAAACCATATCCAGTCATTATCAAAGCCGATCATGGATCCAGCTTGGGAGGAGGATTAGGTCTTGGTGGTGGTCACGGTCTCAGTCTTGGAGGTCATGGCTTAGGTGGACACGGATTAGGAGGACATGGATTAGGAGGATACGGCTTAGGAGGTGGTTTGAGCCACGATTTGGGAGGCCACAGCTTGGGAGGCCACAGTTTGGGAGGCCATAGTTTGGGTGGCGGCTTAGGTGGCCATGGTTGGTAATCTGTGATTTTTCGTTTTTCATTTAGATTTTTTATCTATGTATTTCATTTCATTGTAATATAACTGAAACTAGTCCACGTAGTGGTTTTTCTTTATGTAAATACAAAAATAAACCTGTTTTAAGAAAAATCTTTTGTTTTTAATTAAGTTTTACTTTCTCTGTATAGAATTACATTAAAAGTGTAATACGACTACTAACTTTCATTTGGTAACGTTTACAAATATCGAACGTTTAAACTTATTCATTTGTGATTTCTCAGGTAATTATTACCTATATTATTTGCAAAGTTACTTTTAAGGTGCTGTTGATGCGAAAGTAAGCTTGATAATAGCAATGGAATTTTTCCGGCTCATTAAGAAGCTACTGGTGTTTGTTGCACATACGTTCTACATTCAGTGTTACTCAACAGTTTAATATTTTCATAAAGCTGACAAAATAAAGTTTAAATGTTAACTTTTTCCTTAAAATCGTTGTTACAAATTAATGTGTGAATATTAATTTAATGAAAATAAAATTCTTTATGCAAAAGTTAAGCAAAATTTCCGATTTGTCTAAAATCTAATGAAATCTTCGTGATCATTAATACACCATATTGCGGTTAGGACAATTCGGAACGAGTAATAGCAGCGTAGCAGGTAAGCTTCATGGTTCCGTTGGAAGAGAATCTCTTGAGATGTGGCTACTTAATTGTTTCTCTAAGTACGAACCATAAAAGCGCTGTTACTGTAACAACGACTGCCATTAGTAGACCAATATTAATTAGACCCTTATGTTGCTTTGTTAACTCATGTTTCATTTATGTATTTATCTATTTTTTTAAATAATTGTTAAAATAAAGCCACTGCATAAACCATCTCAAATTTTTGAGCGAATAAGAAACTCATTAGTGTCGATTAACTCACTGGAAAAAGTTTTTTGGTAGTTTATCTCAATTTTTACGGTGATATTTAAAACTTTGCAAAAAAACTTCAAAGCTTCCCAAAAAAGTTAACTTTTTTTAAATTGACCTCAAATTTTAAAAGAAGTTGTTTTTGTGGTTATGTTTTATTTTGAGAAAACTGGAGTTTTAGTTAACAAACTTTTATTAAATCAAAATTAATTGTTGATAACGTTAAAAAATTAACTAAAGCAACTAAAGTAAGTCTTCCTGTTCACCGCATGACAGTGGCTTCCTTCTCACTTCCTCTCTTCTTAATTTGCTGCACTCATCTACCATGTGCTCTACATTCTCCCAATTTTTTCCACACATTCTACATATTCTTTCTTCATCGTTCTTTCAATATTTATTCTCATTTTTCTCATTTCCTAGTCTGTACCTCGCTACCATATGTTTTTCTTTTATGGTTAATTCTTTTGTGATATATTTTGGTATTCCTTTCTTTATCATATATTTGTATTTTATGTTATACTTTGATTTTTTATCTTCATCTCTTTTTTTTGTTTTTGGTTGTCTTTGTCCCTTTGTGTTATCTCTTTTTCCATCTTTCTTGCTTCCACTCTCATTCTTTTTACCTCTTCTGTCGCATAACCCCCTCTTCTATAGTATGCTCTTCTCTCTTCTTATCCGTGCTTTGTTTTTTGCCATTCTACCTCCTTCCCACATTCATATAGAATTTTATTGTCTTTTCTATCTTCCATCCTTTTCTCGAATCTTACTGCTCTCCTCCCTGCTCGTATTCTTATTTTATCTATTTTTATTTTTTCCTCTATTAAATACCCTAGTGTTTCCCTCTCCAAACCTAGTGTCCATCTCCAACATTTTTCCTGTATCTTCTCTAGTTCTTTCCATTCCTTCCATACCCAAATTTCCACTCCGTACATTCATCACACGTTTTACTATTTTCTCAAATAACCACTTTCTTTTTTCTACTTCTTTACTGAATAATCTTTCTCCTATACTGGAGTATATACTTGTTCCATTACATTACATCCTTTTTCCTTAATTCTTTTACATGATCCCTATCTTTATTGTCATATGTCATCATGTACCCTAAGCATTTGTATTTGTTTATTCTTTTCATTTTTCTTTTCCCACTACCATTTCTCCTTTTTACTCTTTCTATTTTCTTCTTAAATACCATTATTTTTGTTGTTTTACGTTTATTTCTAATTGTTTTTTCTCTAAATATACTCTCAACGTCTTTATTGCTTTCTTCATCTCTTCCTCTTTATTTGTAAGAATTACTATATCGTCTGCATATGCAAGTGTTATTATATTTTTCTTCCTATTTTTATTCCTCCAACCTGATCTTTCCTCATTTCTTCTTCTAGACCCCTTATATATACTGAAAATAGCATCGGGCTCAAACGTTTTTCTGCCTAAAACTCCTTCTCTAACTTCCCTTTCACCTTTACTCTATTTTTTGTTTCTTTATAAATCTCTTCCACTGCTTCTATTATGTCTTCTTATTTCATTTTTTCTCATCGTTTCCCACAATGTCTTTCTATCTATTCTATCAAATGCCGCTTTTATATCCACAAATAATGCATATACTTTATCTCCTTTCTTTCCTATTTCGTTATTTACTACTCGTTTCACTTTGATCGGTTGATGATCTGACTCTACTTAGTCTCCTATTCTTATATGCTCTATTTTTTCCTACTTGATTTGTAGGCTATAACGTAGTCAATTACCGTTACTCCTCTCCCTCTAATAAATGTTAGCTCTCCTTCTTCTTCTTCTTTCATAATCCCATTCAAAATCGTCTATCCTCTCTTCTCACATAGTTCGAATAATTTCCTACCTTGTTCGTTTATTTTTATCTTTTGACTTTCTTTTTTTTTGTTCTCGATTTATCATTATCCCTCCTTCCTTTCTTGTTTTCGCGTTAAAGTTTCCTCCTATAATAAGTTAATTTTTTCCCGTTTTTCAATTGTCTTCTCTATCGCTTTTTTCGTTTTCTCCATTTCTTTTCCATACATTGTATTTATTTTGTATAATTTTCCTTCGTCAATCCTTATTCTTATGTTCATAACTCCTTTTGTCTCACTTTTGCTTCCTCTCTTCTTTCTCCCATTCTTTTCTAATTCCGATGATTATCTCCCATTTTGCTCTCCTCCATTTTTTTTTCTTTTTCTGCGAATTGTAATTCCTATTTAAATTCCTCTGGCATCTTATTTCTCCAATTTTCCCAATCTTTTTCTTCCAACCATGTTTCTACAAGTCTTACCATTTTGAAACTTTTTATGTATCTCCAGAAATCTTTTTCTTTATTTTTGAATCCCTCAATATTCCAAAACAGTATTTTGTTCCTTTCTTTTTTACCTCCCTCACCATTTACTCCTCTTTGTTTTCCTTTTTCTAAAATAAAGGTAACAATCTTATACACGCCAGGAGCATTCATTACACATTTTTCGGCTTAGTGCTCATTGACATGTTTAAGTTCGTTGTGGTGTTTGTCGGATAATCTAGTAAAAACACTATTTCAAAACATTCAAAAATTACAAAAGCTGAACAAAAACTAACGAGTTAATATTTCATTAAAATCAACAAAATAATTCACACTAAGTGCTAGTTGGCTTAGACATTTTGGACAATGATACCGGGTTTCCCTCTTCAGCTACAGTTTTGGCATTTTATATAAGCTCTCTTCCATTTACCATATGTTCGGGTTTTCTCTGGCAAATGCTGAGAAGCAATATTTTGTTGCAAAACACTTATTGACGAAGCATTCACTTTAAGTTGATACTCAAGAACCTTCAGCCTGAAGTCGTAAAATCTCACACAGTGATTGTTGGAATATTTGTTGTAAAGAAAATTTGGTCCTGCTTGTCATAAAATTCAAAAGAAATGTATGTTACATTTGTACAAAATTTTGCAGATTTTCTTTATCCAGAGTATCCTTCTTATCTAGGAGTGGGGTTTTTGTAGTGTCTTATAAATTCATATGTGAATGAAGAAATTTATCAACAAATCTGTTGTGTTTGTGTTTCTTACCAACATTTTTGAGGAAGAGATACACTATTATAATACGAGGGCTGTTTTTTTCAACTTTCGATAGGGTATAAATAAAAGACAAGTTTATATAAAACAATAATAAAAGATTGAGATATTTGTCATATCTGTAGACAAGCTTTTCAATACCATCTTCAAAGAAAGTTGTTGCCAATAAATTCAAGTAGTCCTTGACGTTGGTTTAAAGGTTCTTATTGGTTTGAAAACTCTTTCCACTGAGCCACGTCTTTAGTTCAGGAAATAGAAGGAAGTCACTGGGTGCTAAGTCAGGATTGTATGGCGGATGATCGAAAATGTCCCATCCAAATTTTTTTCGAAAAGCCGTTGAGCGGTCAGATTTCTTCTTCGATTGTTCTGAACGGCTCTACGCAAACGTCGTAAAGTTTTACAATAAACAGCTGCAGTGATTGTGGTTTTGGGCTCCATAAACTCCACAAGCAACACACCTTGTTAGTCCCAAAACACAGTAAGCATGGTCTTTCTGTTGTTGAAGGTTTGTTTGAATTTTTTTGGTTTGTTTGATAAATTTGAATGCATCTATTGTTGTGATTGTCGTTTTGTTTCCGGTGTGTCGTATTGAATCCAGGTTTCATCCCCAGTCACAATTAATTTCAAAAAGTTGTCTCCTTTATCATGGTAACGTTTAAGGGACTCTAAAGCTAACGCCATTCGTCGAGTTTTGTGGCCGTCCGTCAACATTTTTAGGACCCAACGTGCACAAAGTTTTTTGTAGCCTAACCGTTCAGTAACAATAGAGTACAAAACAAACCTTAAAACTTCTGGAAATTTTTTAGACAAACCAGTGAATCTGTGGTTTTCTTTAACCATTCTGTCAACTCGTTGAACCAGGTCATCTGAAACGACAGATTTCCGCCCTTGGCCCCCTTCATCATGCACATCATTACGGCCATCTTTAATCTTTCGACACCATTCACGCACAACATCATCACTTATAAAGTTTTTCCCATACACACGACTTATTCTCCGATGGATTTCTGCAGCACTATGCCTTTCAGTCTTTAGAAAACACATCACAATTCGCAATTCACATTTGGCAAAGTATCAATAATAGCGGACATGTTGGAGGTTGAAAAAAAAACGGCTCTCGTAATTATCCATAATAGCAAATGCTCAGCGTTGAGTTTTTCCTCCGTGAAATGTAGCATTATTTTACTTGTATATCTTTTTCCTTCATAATTTCCAGTGATCTCAAATCTATAGGATATTTTAGAATGATGCCAACATAAAAGCTTTATGTCATACTTTTTTTTTGTCTTTGATCTATTGTCTGAATATTACACGACCACAAAACATAGCCATTGATTTATCAATACATAAATTTTATCTGGATAATAAATACCATTCATTATCTGACTAGTCTTATTTTGTGTAACAGGTCATTTGGTTTTCTTCCTTATGAGGGTTTCTTTAAAATAGAAAGATCGCAAAATAAACAAAAATCTGTCACTACCCAGTTTGGCACGAAATATTGAAATATTAAAAGGGCTTTTTTCAGTAATTGTTTATACGATTTAGTTCTGGTTTTTTCACCTACAGTTAACTTTATCAGTCGGTTAACTACAATGCAAACACAGTATTAAGCAAATTAAATTTTTAGAAAGTTATAAAAAAATCGAGAATTACTCTAGAACATACAGAGCGAGAGACTTACCAGTAAGCTGAGAGAGCAATGCGTTTACTTTCGCGAAACAAATAAAAGTTTGATATTAGGAACACTACTCCATAGCAAGTCCTGTACTAACCCGTACTTTTTGAACAGCTGGGGTAAATATCAAAGTAGGTAGAAGTTCGTTATAATTGTCGGAATCCTCATGAGAATCTCTACTTTGAGTGCCGAACCAGAGCTTCATTTCATCATTCCATCGCCCCAACCATCGGTCGCAAAATGATCCAAGTCATCATCAGATTTGTACAATAAGGTTTCCAGTTTAGCGTCATTTAAAGGATTATTTAATTCATGTTTTTAATAAGCTGTTGTTTGAATACCTATAGGCACGTTCAATCAATTACAACTATGCTCCGGCACTGCTCACTTAAGACTAAACATGTTGAATAATTTCTTGTAATAGTCGGGAAAAAAATCGTGTGTACACGACCTGAGCAGTCAGTGGATTTATAATATAAGGGATCTTTCTTTACAAATTTGGATATTCTGATGAGGTGATATTTTAAGTAAACAGTAAAGTAAACAAGTCGATTTTAATCCACCAAGAATTATCATTAGACGATAGAACCAGACACCGAAAATCACTCGACAGCTGTTTCGTCTCTTTGGGACTCTTAGGGAGTGAGAAAACTGAATGCCGTCAATAACCGAAAAATCGACTTTTTGTAAACTATTCGGCAAATTATTTTAATGAATTTCGTTTGCACACAGTTGTGGCACTAGATATCGCACACTTGTTAATAATATTTCCTAAAACAAGAACAAAACTTAAATTAATAGTTACATAATCCAAGAATTGAGAAAGTTCTAAAACGAAATAATTAAGTAAATAAGACCGCTGCCAAAATAATTACATTTTAAATGTATATAAGAGAAATAGACATTGAAAACTAAAAAATACATAAAGAATATATAGCCGACAAAACATTAGCGTTTAATTTATGTTTATTGATTCTATGTATTGTTGAGCGATTAATCATCTAGTTTGTAGTGTATCCTGGAATACTTGTTTTGCTTCATCATTACAATTGTAATTAAAAAATTACATTTTAAGCACTCAAGCTTAACATTTAGTACAAATAAAAGATAGGTTTTAATTATATAATGTAAGTTCAATTAATTACAATCTTTAAATTAAGTGAAAGCGCAATTTTAATTAAACATCAATTGTGGCTATATATACGCTAAAGTTTAAATACTGATTAACAGTCAAATCCTTGCATCTACCATGAATGTTTTGGTAAGTTATTTAATTTTGAGCGATTCCACACTTTAAATATTAATTTCAGTCTGTGATTTTTCTATTACTTGGGACAGTCTTCTCTGAAGAGGTCGCAAAGTTAAGAAAAACTCAGAAAAGAGGTCTATTGGAAGATGAACATTCTTATGGTAGTAGTAGTGGACATGGAGATGATTTTGGCCAAGGAGGTTTTCAAGAAAATACAAACCATGTGACTGTTACTAATCAAGTACCTTATCCAATACCTCATCCAATTCCAGTCCCTGTTGAAAAAACGATTCCTTATCCAGTTCACATTCCTGTACCAGTAAAAGTTGATAAACCTTATACAGTGCACGTTCCGAAACCGTATCCAGTACCTGTTGAAAAACCAGTTCCTTATAAAGTAATTAAAAATGTACCTTACCCAGTTCAGGTACCCTATAAGGTTCCATATCCCGTTCAAGTGCAAGTACCCATTTCGAAACCGTACCCTGTTCATATATCTAAACCATTCTCTGTTCACATCTACACACCAGTTTTTGTTCATAAACCAGTGCCGGTGTACATAAATGCAAATTCTCAAGATAACCAATTTGGAGGTCAAGGATCATCCGGAGATCACAGTAGTCACGGCTACTCATTCAGTAAAGTAACTCATCATTAATTTCATTCATTTATAACCAATCAATGTCATTGCATATTTAATAAAATATTTAAGTTTTCCATGTAGTTCCTTATTTAAATTCATCGAAAATTGTACTTACACAACTACAATTAATTGTATTGCATATACTTTCGACAACATTTATTACTATATTTGCTTGAAAGTTACACGAATGGAACAGTGAATTGTAAGTATTACTAATTCTTGCAATAATTATGCATTGCGACATAAAAATGATTCGGAAAGTATTCGCTAATTGTACTCTTTGTATTTAAACTTTTTTTACTTGTGACGAGAGGTATAAGATTAGTATTTCAAAAGACAACCCGTGTTCCTGTAGGCGATGTTATTGAAAGTATTGTTTTGAAAGTGTATCAAGTGGTAACGTTACATAGTAACCAAAATAACGAAATTAGTTCGATATGAAAGGTAGAAAACACGATGCTATCGTTTTTGTAAAAGCGATCGGTAGGTATTGATTCTTTAAAATAAACAAGATACTTTTAAAGATGAATTGTAGCTTTAGAATGTTTGAAAGGAATTTTGAACTTATTTATTTGGAAAAGTAGCTAAAAGTTTATGTATATTTTAATTTTTTATCGGTGTTTGTTGGTAAATTACAATGGAAACACTACAATAAAATTACGTTTTTTACAAAACTATTGTATATTTATTAGTATTACAAATTTTATTTTAATTCCGGAATTTGAATGCGCATTAGTTAACGTGTCACGATAATCATAGGATAGAGATATCACTTCTTTGTAAGGTTTTTATATTTACAATGGGAAACTTGGTTGTGAAACATGTATGTACGAAGTGGTGAATTTCTCTGTAGAGTATACAAATATAAATTATATAAAAAAAAATTTAAAGTATTGTTTATCTGATCAGGTTTATAATAATTACGGAATTTATGGAATGTTATTGAAAGTGACTTAAATCTAAAATTACATTTTGAAACTACTTTTACTCTTACTTATTAAGCGTGCTAACTATAGCTCTATAGCACCCAGTGTTGAATGTAAGCTTGACTGAAGCAGCTACAAACCTAGCATATGCGGATGACCTGGGGATCATGGTAGAAGCTGCAGATGACGAGGAGCTAGAATACCGAGTAAACGAGTCTCTTAGAGAGATTAATATGTGGATGACACAAAATGATCGAATGCTTGCCGCGGAAAAAAACAGAGGCATGTCGTTTTGAAAGGACCCAAGAAGAGAGGCCACTTAAATTTGGAGAAAATGGGCACTAGGATGTAACTCAGTAGAGTTAGGTATAAAGTATCTTGGGGTTCACCTTGATGATAAATTAACTTTTGGGGAGCATATCCGGTGAACTGTTTAAAAAGCAGAGGTAGAGATGGAAGCTCTGACAAGAATCCTGCCAAACGTGGGAGAAGCGAGCAGCAAAAAAAGATAATTACTTTGTACAGTGATACATTCTATAGTATTGTATGGAGCTCCTGTACCCCAGGGGCCTTGTTTATTTGAACTTGGTATGGGAAGTTAGAAGTTCCCAGGGTCTTGAGTCTAGCGAATAAAGGGCGCTTAATCTCTTGTTAAAAGATGAAGTTTAAGGAAATGCTTACTTCAAAACGCTGGTCTTGGTTTAAGACCCTCCGAATGGACACCGGAGTAAAACAGCACAAACTTGCTCAAATGCTGGCAATGTAACAACAAGATGAGCCAGTGACATCGATCAACATCTATAGACTGTCCTCGGTGAGGCTAAAAAGAAGGAGTCACATCAGAAAGAGCGTAGCATGCTGGTGTCAAAAATCAACCAACCTTTTAATCCAGATAGGTTTCAAATAATGGATTCACAGCTTTATGGAAATTATGGTTACAGATACAATAAACACTACCTCGTCGGGCACTACGCCATCAATGGTGAGTGATCCCTGACCGCTAAGCGAAAACGCTAAACGAGTCAGAGCCTGGAACATTCCGGGGCCAGGCAAAATAAAGCTTTCAACTAAACCTAGACGATTAAGAATTAGATCGTGGAATGTAGACAATATGAACCAGAAGAGTTACCAGCTTGAAGATGTAATGAAACGGAGAAGCATAGACATACTCTGCGTACAGGAAACCAAATGGCGAAACCAGGGAAACAAGGCAAGATATCTTGACACGAGGACAAAGGAGTATAAAATCTATTATCACGGTTTAGTCAACAACAGAAATGGTGTAGGTATCATTCTTTCAAGGCCATTACAAAACAACATCATAAGCATTAACAAAGTTAGCGACCGACTAATGAGTATTAAAATTGTAATCAACAAAACTATTTGGAACATTGTTAGTGCTTTTTGGATTAGTGCTTTTGGATTGGTGGCATAAAGGAAACGGTTTTGGAACGCGAAATGATCAAGGTGACAAGATTCTCCGACAAGCCAAGGCTTATGACTCAATAATAGTGAATACATTTTTCAAGAAGCAACAACGCCATCTTAACACATACAGTAGCAGTTGCAGAGAAAGCCAAATAGACTACCATCTATGTTCTCGAAACATCAAGAGGCAAATCAAGAATTGCAAGGTAATACTTGGAGAGGACGTAGTGGATCAACAAAGACGTTTGATTTCTGATATATCCGTTTAGAATCAACATTGTGGAAATTACACTTCTATCAGAAAAGAGAAAGTTAAGTGACATAAGCTTGACACAGATGAAGGAAGGCAGTACGTGATGGAGATAAAGAAATGATGTACGGACATTGTATTAGCAAAAGGAAAACTGAATGCGAATGAGATGTGGCTAGCATTACAAGATGGAGCAATGATCAAAGCTAAAAAACTGTTAAGAACATCAAAGGGTCGACTAAACATTAGAAAGGAAGCTTGGTTCTGGAAGGGAGAAGCACTCAAACGCTGCAAGAGAGGTAACTCGGTCAAAAGCAATCTAATGCCAAAAGTTCTATGAAGACCTTGAAGACCCAGACAGTAACGGAACAATTTTAAACATAGCTGCTCAGCGAAGGAATAACAATAAACCTATCTAATCGCCGAAATTTATCAAAACCCATGATGGGAACCTTTTAACAGGAGATACCGATATTACCAATAGGTGGAGAAACTACTTTGACACGCTTCTGAATGAACGGAATAACCGCGAACAACGACTCCAAATGCTCATCCGATAACTGATATTGAAATAGCTAATTTTACGGTGGAGAAAATAGCTGAAGCAGTGCAACAAATGAGGCGACGTCAAGCAGTAGGTTCGGATGAATTGCCGTCGGAATTTTGAAAGTCTATAGAAGACAAAAGAAGCACGATACTTTGCTTCCTTTTCAATAAGATAAAAAGAGACAAAATGCTTGCTGCATTTCGTGCCTTTTTATAAACATAAAGGAGATTTACAAAAATGTCAAAATTATCGAGGCATCAAATGACTTCCTTACTCAATGAAGATATGGGAGCGTGTGGTGAATAATAGAATACTTCAGATTGTTTTGCCAAAGATCCATATAAACCAGTGTGGATTTTTGCCTAGTAAATCAACAGTCGATGCAATTCAGGCTATGCGTATACTTGTTGAAAAATTCCGAGATGCGAAGCGAGACCTACACTTAATCTTTATAGATTTGGAGAAAGCGTTCGACTGTGTGTCGCGAGAGCTTATCTGGATCGCTCTTAGAAGCCATGGAGTTCCAGAAAGTTACATCAAAATAATAATGGACATGTATAAGCAAGTTACAACAAGCATACAATGCACAGCAAGAACATCAGAGCCTTTCCTCGTAAGAGTAGGCGTACACTTTTTTTTAATCTAGTGATAAACTACCTGACTGCTGACATTATGAATGAGATTCTACTTACTCTACTATTTGCCGATGATGAAGCATTAGCAAGTGAGTGTGTCGTGAAGATACAGAAATGTTTCAATCGTTGGTACTAGAAGACAATGGACTGAGGATATGAAGAGAGAAAACAGAGTATCTGTTCCTCCCATTTAGCGACATTTATAAACCCTGTCCAGATATCATGATCGATGGAAATGTAGTAATGACCAAATGTTTAAGCTTCAAGTATCTAGGCTCAATAGTTTCAAAGAATGCAAGTTGCGATGAAGATGTAAACCACAGAATATGCATTGGCTGCCAATTAAAGGCAAGAAAACTAATCTATACTTTACCATAGAAGAATGCCACCCAAACCGAAGGAAAAAATGTACACAACAGTAATCAGACCCGCCTTTATACGCTGCCAAACGCTGGACAATGTATGAAAAAGTTCAACCGAGCCCTCACAACTGCTGAGATGAAGATGTGCCGCATGTCACTTAATGTTCCAAAGTTAGACCACATAAAAGGCGAAAAGATCAGATAAACCTTACACGTGAAAAAATCTGTAGTCAAGAAAATGGACCATGAACATAGTTCTTGGTTTGAAAAGGTTTACAACTTACAAGAAGATCATGCGGTGCAAAAGGTAATAAGGAATTCAGTTGCAGCTGTTAAGAAAAAAGGAAAACCAAGAAACGGGAAGGGCAAAACTCTAGAATGACGCTGCGATCCATGACGGAAAAGAATTAATTAAACCCTAGAGGTTTTATTTACCAACAAAACTAGGAATATTTTTGTGATATTACTCAGTATGAAGAATAAAGCAAATATAAAGTATGGAGCTCCTGTATGGCACGAAGTACTAAAAATAAAAAGTATGAAGTGATGATAAATGATATTGGAAGGAAAGCCCTCTTGAGGATAGCAAATGGATAGAGAACAACATCCCCTGCGACCGTACAGGTAATTACTGGTATCCTCCCAATTACTCTGATAGTAGACAAAAGATGTCGATTATACTCATTTGCAAACGGAAAAAGAAACTATAATACAGAAATGGTAGGAGATTTGGAACAACCACACATCTACAGCAGCATGGACAAAAAGCATTATTCCAGACGTCACCATTTGGTTAAAATGTGAACATAGCAAATTAAATTATTACTTAACCCAGTTTTTGACGGGACATGGATTGTTTAAAAATATTTGAAAAAAATTAATTTCGCACCAAATGATAAGTATCAATACTGTCAAGACGTCGACACAGCGGATCACACAATAATACACTGTAACAGATGGTATCAATGAAGGGAGGAACTGGAGATACAACTTCGCGAACAACTAACAACAGAAAGCGTGGTACAGTTAATGCTAAAAGAAAATAGAAATTGGAATAACATCAGTTAATTTATAAGGCGCGTGTTAAGACAGAAAAAGTTTGAAGAAATCCAAGAAATATAAAAAACCAAAAGACCATGCCTGGTTTACCTGAGATTATGTCCCGAAAGGACAGTTTCAGGAGAGTTAGAGGCTTATACAGGTGGTTTGAGTAGGTATACTGGCCCGGACCAGGAGTCCCACACACGTCTATAAAAGATTTTCACATGACAAAAAAACACTATAGCACTTTAGTTTAATAAAGTTATTTTATTCAACTAATAGAATAAACTACTTTGGTAAATAAAAATAGAAGATTAATTCTGACTTCTTTGTTATTGATGGGCATTTCTTTTCCCGTATTAGAAATCGTAACATCTGACAGAGATTCCCATAAATTTCACACGAATTTTATGAAATTAATTGTTACTTGCAATATGGTTATCGGAGTGATAACTTCAACTGCTAAGCAATCATCGTGATTTTTAAGTCAAATATTTCTTATTCTGTTGGCATTCTTAGTTAGTTCTAATTAGAAACATGAAAGAAATTTTAGAATTTACATGAAGTAAGACACTGGAATCTCGGATGGTTGCCTGGTAGATGTAGCGACATCTATGCTTGCCTTTTTTGTTAAACTCAACGTTAAATCCGCAAAATAATGCAAAAGATATATAGTCTAATACGGTGCAAAAGAGACCCAAAAAGTAGTTGTTTGGAATTATTTTATTAATTGTTGCTTGTACTGTTTTATAATTTATCTTTAATGATCGATCATGATCTTCTACATGATATTGAAAATATGATTGAAGAGGAAGAAGTACCTGTAGATCCTCCACATTGGCAACCCGCGGAAGGGTTGGCTCGACGTAAAGCGCCTAAGAACGGCGATACAACTGTGTAGGAATGAAAATAATGAAACAGGTCTTACCCAGAACTATACCTTTTTAACAAAACATAAATTCGACAAAACAATAAATAAAAAGCAAATTATTTAAAGAATTTCAACTCTGCCAACTGCGTCAACAATTCCTTTTCGTTCTGGGATTTTGGTTAATACAATTTTCTGTTTTACATTAAAAAATATGTAATTCTGCTTTAATTCTTCGCCGGTTGGTGTTTTCCTAAACAGTTTTTAAATGTTTATTTGACATTCTTTTCTTTTTTTCTAAAATAAATTTTCCTAATCTGGACAAGAACGGAGACGTCTTTAAATATCCACTTTAAGTTTGGTATAGTTACAGTTTTACAAAAGAATTTTTAAAATGTAAAGGTTATAACTAGCAAGACCTAAAGTAATACAAGCTGTGTAATTATAGCTTGATTGTCAATTAGGCTATAATATTCTTTTATTTACTAATGCATATACCTATCACTTTAATTATCATATGGTTACAGCAATAATTAAGTAAATTGCTATAAAATGCAATCTTTCAAATATTAATTTATTTTAGCATCCCATAAACATTAATACATTTCATTCAAGATGATGGCAATATAATTATACTCAGCGACCATGTTATTTGTATAGTATTATTAGTGGCCCAAATAATATTACAAGATTGTGTCGTTGTTTAAAGTGTTGAACCATATAAACAAATACAAAATGCAAATTTAATTTTGAAATAGTGGTTTGTCACTATACAGTGTGTCCCAATTATCTTATTCTAAATGGGATCCTAGTTTACGGAATCTCAATCTGCATGAAAATCTGTACAACATTGCTTATTTGACCAAATCTCTATGTTTATTAATAACAAAGTTATCCATACAATAATACTCAGATTGGAAAACACTGTATGTATACAATGTCATTCGATTAATTGTATGTAGCGTATGCAGTTTTTAATTAAATCGGTACTAAACCGTGTTAAAAACTGTTTTCTGTTGGTTAAGAACAACCAGTGAATAAGTAATTTTTGTTAATATGATCATTTTGTATTAATTTAAATACTAAGGTTCTTGTTTACGGTTCTATTAGTTGCCTGCGTACTAAATTTCTTGTTTTTGATAAAAAAAAATGTTAAGGGCCAGAATGTCAAAAATTTAGTAGTAATAGATGTAATGACATGACACTTATCAAAAAATAAACTTTTAACAGATCGACTAACAGGTAAAATTTTCAAAAATTACTCTTGTGCTAAGTTGAAAACAGTAAAGCGCGGGTTTCTAAGTTAGTTCATTGGCTTATTTATTCAATTTTTCATAAATAATTTTCACTTATGAAATTATAAGCAAAATATTTGCAAAAAATTTTGAAGTGGTTGTATAATAAAAATTTTAACCCTTAAATGCATGATTTTTATTTCGATCTAATTTTTATCAAAAATGGTACTACTTGACTAGTAGAATATGAGAAAATTAATGAAAAATTCAAAATTAAACAAAACTATATCTATTGTAAAATAACTATATGTTGCCAAATGGCTACAAGATGCATTTATTATGTTATTCTGCGTATATAATTATTTCACATGATAATTCTTGAAACAGTTATTATTTGAATTTAAACAGAGTCCAACTCCACATTTTTCACATTTGGTCCTGGTGAATCCTTTGCAATCAGGGTATTTGCATCTCATTTTAGTAGGTACAGGAATAGGCCAATGTCCTAGATGATCTTGGCGAATATCTTGTGGTGGCGCATGTTGAGCTGGTCCTTTCTTCTTCTTTGCTTGAATTTCTCGCTCGACATTTGAAGTAGAAGGTCTCCCTCGTTTTGGTATTCCTATCGATGTGGTATTTATTTTTATCAAACAATGAGCCACTTCCGCTCTGAATCTAGCCTGGTCCAAAATCTTCTTCACATTAGTTCCATTTTTTCATGAACTCGTTTATAAATCAACCAAGCGTTCACCACTGCTAGATCTATCAAGTGGTAAAAAGTCTTACATACCACTTCCTACTTTTCATCTTGATTTTGTAGCGACCCATCAAACTGTCTAACAGATCTACGCCTCCCATGTGTCGGTTATATTGCTGAACTACATGTGGACAATTGACGTCAATGGTTTCTTTTTGTTTTCGATCGAATCTTTTCACCAATGCTTGGGGATGGGTTCCCGCAAATGATGAAAGAAGAGTCACATATTTGTTATCTTTCCATACAAGTGAAGATATATCAATCCCGTCGACTGTTGCTACAAACTCTTTACTTATGCCACGTTGTTCATTCTTCAAAAGTGCTTCTGTAGGAAGCTTACAATTCGGCAACCTATTCCTTCGGATTGTACCCAAAGTGTGTATCCCTTGTTTAGCTAGATGAACCATCAGTGGCACTGAAGTGTAATAGTTATCGTGATAAACTCTATAGTTTTGATTTCTTGGTATAATACGTGACAATCTAAGAACAATGTTTGAAGTAGCACCAAGATCTGGCTCTTCTGCAGGACGGGTTTGATCATTCTCCTGTCCACTATAGATTTCAAAGTTATATGCAAAACCGGAAATACCCGAAAGAACAAACAATTTGAACCCCCATTTATGTGGTTTCATCGGCATATACTGTTTCATGTAATGCCTGATTTTAGTTGAGCACATTTGCTCATCAATAGATAAATGTTGCTCCAACGACACCGAATTGAATTTCTTCTTGAGATGATCCACAAATGGTCTAAGTTTGAATATTCTATCATGTCCAGCTTCGTTTCGTGGTATAAACTTAGTATTATCATTCAAGTGAAGAAATTGTCGCAGTTTTTCAAATCTATTTAATGGCATAGCATTTTTATTAGCGGGAATTCAAGTTCGTCAGTCCAATACGATCTAGTATTTGGCATATGTACCAGTGACATGTATAGATGAATTCCAATATATTGTCTCATATCTGTTATACTGAAATTCAGCGGCTTATCTGGTTGACTTTGTATACAATAAAGATTCGTTTGAACGACCATCGTATTTATCAATGAATCGGAAAAAAGTATTTGAAATACTGGTATGGAGTATCTAAAGATAGGAGTTCTTCATTTATTTCTGAATTACCCAGGAAAGGCATCTGGCCTTCATTCAATTGCAGATGTTTCTTTTTCCAAACTATGTTTTGAATTTTTGCTTGTTTTTGGATCCTTCATTTTTGTGCTGTATATTTTCTATATTAGGTTCAGATAATTTGCACACGGTTTCGGAATGTATTTCTTCATTTGATGCCTCAAGGCTGCATCATTATTCATCACTTCTGTATCTTCGTCAGGTTGGTATGTAGGGTCTTCCAAACTGTCATCGTCAAATAAATCGTCAACTTCATCTTCGCTCTCCAGACCAGTAAAATTTTCCCAGAAAGTTTCTAACTCTTTTTCGGTCATGGGTCTTCTATCATCTTTATCCATTCTTGAAATTGAAGAAAAACTATATTTGATATCGATAGTAAAAATATTGAAAGATATTGTAAAATTATGTATAAGAATAAGAACACTATCCTGAATGCACACTGTAGCCAAATGACTACAAGGAAAACTTGACGAAATTTTGTGTTACTTATAACATTACCTGTAATATTATAACGGATAATCGTAATCCTTACCTGGATTTGTGTGGGTAGTAATTTTACTTTCAAAATATCCAACAAATAAAGGATGTATATGGGATGGAACACTCACGATCCACACTGCACGAAAATGTTGAAAAAGTAAGGTTCAAAATCACAGATGTTTACATTTCGCACAGCGGTTAGAAATACAAGCAGTTGGTATGTTGCCGCATGGCTACATTAAGTTATTTCTTTATATTTCTATCACGTATAAATTTGAGGTGGAAATATTAGTGTGTTGCCAAATGGCAACGCGATGCATTTAAGGGTTAAATTCCCAAAAAAAAATGTCTAATGTTCCTAGTGAGGTGCAAGTTCTGTATGTCCCAAAAGTCGTCTAAAGTGAACAGAGAGCATCTACAATCGACCGCTGGCACGGAGAGATCATTTAAATATCATTCCGTTGCGGGTAGAATACGACCGCCCGGGCATGGCGGTCATATTCTTTAGTCGTCGTATACGCCCGCCCGGCCAGTCAACTTATTAACCTATTTAACCTATCCATCTCCCTTTTCTGTTTCATTTTTGCCCATAACCAAAGCCGAAGACACCTTCAAGGTGCCACTTATTACACTATTGTCCAAACCAATCCACGTTTATTGCCTCTACCGAAAACCTAACGAAAGAAACGCAATGATGCAATGCTCTAACTTCAATGGCTGTTTTTTTATCTACGCCTTAAGCTATCAATTTTACAAGTACAAAAAACTAAATAAGTCAAAGAAATCAAGAAGTCCAGCCCGTCTAAAATGTCGAAAAACAAACTTCATCCGACGACATATACAAACGACCAAGAGTCACAAATCAAAACAGTCCTATCCCAAGTTTCCTGTCCTCCTTAGACAAAGTTAGAAGTTAAAGAAAGATTAAATCATCACATGTACCAAAAGCATAATGTGTCTTTGAAGGTTATAGTTATAGTAACTTTTGACCGGTTTGACTCTCTGCTTAAGTCCTTAACTAAAGCAAAAATTTGAAACAAAACAATCCGACGAATCCCTGTTCAACGTTTCTCTGTTGACAAATTTCCAACAATAGCTAATAATTGTGTAAAACAGAACTCTGTTCAGGCATGGTCACAACTCAACTTGTTTACATACATCATAAAACCGACCAATCTCAGCAAAAATTAAAGAAAACACACGGACTTTTAAATTGGCCAGTTGCACCAACACGATTTAAATTTAAGCAATTGACAAAAACAATCGTTGCTATGGTTTTAACAATTGTATCTAAGCTTTTAAGCAATGCATAACTTTAAATTATATTGGTGCAAATGACCAGAAGGAGCTATATTAATGCCAATTATAAGAATCGGTCATTAGTTTCTTATAACGATAAAGCCTTAAAAAGACTGCAAGCCAAACACCCTAGATATGTAGGTGAACTAAAGTTCGCAGATTCGCTTCTAGTGAAATCTTGCCAGTCTCTCAGAGATTGCTGTGCTAAAAGCAATTAACTCTTTCTTGAGTGGATCTGTATGGGGTTCATGAATGATATCGTATCTGTTCTCTGTGCAGTGCTTTGTCAGCATTAAGAAACTAAAAGTTGAGATAATTGTCATTCTCTGTGCCCTTAAAAAATACGGTAGATTTCAACCTAAAGAAGTAGGGAGCTTTTTTCGCAATTTGTTAATTCGTACTGATTTTTAATCGTATCTCACTCCTATGGTGTCGGATCAAAACTTGGGTGCAAAGCTTGTGTACATGTCGTTTGGTCATGCGTTCTTAACTAGGTAAATGCTGATAAGTTCTTTTAAAAATACATTTTAAAAAAAGCTTTTAATTTAATTAAGCGTGACTGCATGTTAACCTGACTTTGAACACTTTTCTGTCACTATGTTACCGTGAACCTTCTCTTTTTTTTCGGTGTAGATCAAATTCCATCCAAAGTTGTCTGTCAAGAAACGAACGTATACACGTATACACCATTGATCCAAAAAGTTTCCAAGTCATTCAGGAAAATTTATTAACAACTGCAAGTAAATGGTTCAGCTCAAATGGCTCAAAAATAAACGTCGATAAAACGAGCAATTGCATTTTTACTCTTAAGAATAATGAACTGATTGGCGACATACAGTTTCTAGGCATACTAACTTGATACTAAACTAACATGGCATTCTCAAATTGAACATCTTGCAAGTAAACTGTCACGAAACGTTTATACAGTAAGAAATCTCAAACATTCGGTATCAATGAACACGTTAAAATGGCACTATTTCAAAGTAATTTTCTGTACGGCATACTAGCTTGGGGTTTGCACCAAACGCACAACTGATATTCAAAATTCAGAAGCAAGCGGTGCAAATTATGTGTTCATTACCGTATCAAGCAGACTGTAGACAAGCTTTTATTGATTTGGGTATTCTCACTTCTCCTTGTTTGCTAATTTTGGAATGTATAAAACATGTTACTAAAAATATTGATAAGTACGAAAGTAGGGTTAACATGCACGACTATGATACACGCAAAAAAAGAAATCTTAATATTCCAAATTATCGCCTCTTGAAATCTCATATGAGTGTTAAATATATGCCCATAAAGATATATAATGCACTACCATACGAATTTCGCGAACTTGAGAATAAAGTAATTTAAGCAATCTTAAGCGATATCTTTATCGAAAGCTTTTTATGGGTTAAATGAATTTCTAAAAATAGTTTCTGCAATTTAATGCATGTATAAATATGTCACACGAGCATTAATAAATATTATTATTATTATTATTATTATTACGATAAGTTTTTCCTTACCATCCATCCCCTACTCCAATCACTTAATATGTGGTACATAGACGACGCTTCCTTAGCAAATACTCCAGAGGGTGTTCTGAAAATTTTCCCAAAATTATAAAAGAAGCTCAAAATATTTGATTGCGGATTAATCCGTCAAAGTGCAAGCTATTTTTTATAGATAGCAATAAAATACTAGCCTTTGATAAAGCACTCAATTTAGAAAAAATTAATAAATTGAATCTATTAATTAGAGGCTTAACTAGTTGGAAGCTCCATTATTGCTAGAACTAATTGTTTTTTGTCGAGACGATGGAAAACAACCAGATGGTGTCACTCTAGTGCCGTGCTCGAGAGGTCAATGTTTGGTGTGGGACTTTAGTTTGTGTAGACATTTTGGCAAAGTCCAGTCTACCTACGACCAGTGTTAAAGCGGGTTCAGCTACAGAAATGGCATGTAAATAGAAATATGATCTATATATGAATATAGAAGCATACTCATATATCTTTAAAACTCTTTATTTTAAAATTCTGGGTCCTTGGGCTAAAGAAACATCAGAATTCGTTGATGAAATAGGATTCAAGTTAATCACATTAAAGAGACATCCAGGAAAACACTTTTTTTATCAACATTTATCCTTGGCTATTCAATGGGGAATGCGCCTAGAATTTTAGAAAAGCTTTCCGACTTTTGCCATGGATGAAATATGCTCAATATAATTCTATTTCAAAAATAATTTAAGGTAACATGTTTTATTTGGTTTCAGATATTTAAGTATTACATAATTTTTCATTTACTTTTGTAGTTCTTTACATACTACAGTTTTTTTAACTGACAGTTCCATCTCAAGTTTAATATTATTGCATTTCTTATGTACATCTACCTCTACTTACTGTAATGTGACTTTTACTGCAATCAATTCACCAATCTTTTTTTCTTACATTTTTCAATGTTTCTACATAGTTTGTCATTTTTCGTTTTTCTTCGTTTCTTTATTCTTCTTCTTTCATCTTGTTTGTCTTATTTTTTAAATAATATTTTTACAGATACATTCATACTTCCAGCACTTTTGTAAACCTTTACAAGAAACATCGCTTCGTCCTCTGGTGCGACTACTATATTGATCTCTATATCTTTTCAAAAAGTATTTGAATATATTGTAGTAAAGTTTTTTATTTTTCTACTTAGAAAGCGCATAATTTCTATTCAATTCTTGATTTCATTTTTTATTATTTATTTTAATAAATTTTAATAATATACGATACGATCATCTATTGTTTCGTTGTTAGTTATTTCTAGAGGGTACTCCATGGTTACATGGTTAAAAAAATATCGTGTTGTTCTTAAGAATCGCCACTTTGGTCTCCGATTATAGTCGTCAAGACCATCTCGGACAAGAAAAAACGCTCACACGACACATTTTTTTAGAGCGTGGTAGCGTTGGCGTGTTTACGTTTTTGGTGTTCTCATAAACCTGAAGCACTTTGTTAAAACAAACCGATTCACAATTGCACGCGGTTTTATCAACGATTCTCTGTGTTGTTTAGTAATAAGGAAATACTTTAAATGCTTATTTTGTGGTATAGTGATTTAATTTTGATATCTTGATTTATTTCTTCTTTGATTGTCTCAGATACTCTTTCTGTTTTTTTGTTCTACTGCTTCTACTCATGGTTGGTGTCCAAGTTTACAAGTATTGATCCAACAAAAAAAATATTTGTGCTTTAGTGGCTCTTTTAGATTCCAATCGTTTGTGATTAGAATGAATTGTACTTTAATTTACAGAAACCACATGGCCAAGGTTTTTGAGAATAGGGTACTCTTATTTAGTTGATTTTGGTGAATAGTTTGGCGACTATTAAGTTATTCATTGTTGTTCTTGTGCGTATTTGGGGAGTAACTAGATAGGTAAAGGACCAAAAGAAAGAACGACTTAACCTGCAGCTAGTCACGATAATTGTGCAAAAGTACTTCCGTCCAATAGATGCTCAACCAACAACCCTAGGGGTAAAATAATTTGGCGGAAGCATGGTCCAAGCATTTTAAAATAATTATTTTTTGAGAAATTTTGCGCCCTACTATTTTAGTCCTTTCGACCAAACCCAAAAAAATCGATATTTTTCGAAATATAAAATTAAAATAATTTTTTTAGAAACAAATGGATTTGCTTGGATGGTTTACGAGCTTAGGAGTTTCTGAAAGACACCCATGCTGTTCAGTTTTTAACGCTTGATATTTTTGATTTTATCATATTGAGCAATCAGATTGCGCATTTTTTTGCAATCAACAATTTTGGTACTATCCCGCAAATTGTTCAGACAGATACCTTTCTAAATATAGCAAAGATACCAATTTTTTTAAATTGCCCGAAGCGTCCGAATGCAACATTTTGGTCCTGTCACGAATTTGAGATGATTCCTTTTGAAATATAGAGCAAAAACTGCTCCATTTTAGCAAAGTCGCGTTTTTTGCAAACAAAGCCGCGCGAGAGTTCACACAGTGATATTTTTTAAAGTATTGAAAAAAAGTGCTTCAAGTTTTAAACAATGTATATTTATGTGCGAAGTGCTGCTGAAAAGTAAAAACTGTTTTAAATAAGTAATTAAACTTTTTGGGTACAAACAAACTGAATCTGTCTATTCCTAGTACGCCTTTTTTGCTGTATTCACACTTTCCTTTGCATTTTCTTTTACTGAAATTCTCTAACTTCTCTTTGAACGATTTCCTCGTTCAGAATCGCCGGCGGTGGTTTTAAAACTTTAAATCCGTCTTCAATCTGTTTATTTATTCCTATGGTACATTTTAAATATTGTATTGTGATGTAAGTATTGTGTATGGTGCCCCAGAAAATTAATATAAACCTGTATAATGTGGGGACGAAACCGTGTGCAATTGTGAATTGGTTTGTATTGGCAAAACATTTGCTTCAAAGTTTAGAAAGCCACTAAAACCTAAACATGCCAACTCTTACCGTCCAAAATTGTTACCCGCAAAGAAACGCGTAATCGTGGCTTTTTTCTCGTTTTTTTCAGTCGGTCCAGTTAATTGACAGAATAAGACCAAACATGTCGGGCGTCAATAATTGAATAGAATGAGTATTCTTTATAGACTTCTGGACTCGTGTAGTAACGCCAATTCAAGCAAATCTATTTGTTTCTAAAAAACCATTTTTGAACTTACATCTTAAAAATTTTAATATTTCAAGTTTGTATGAAGGAACTAAAATTATAACGCGCAAAATTCCTCGCAAAACAATTACTTTTGATTGCTTGTACGAGTACGAAATCTTGAGTTATAACCGACCAAAGGGATTTAACATTTTTTAAGAGTATGAAGGGGGTGAGGAGGTGTTAAAAATCCTCCAAATCTATGCGGTTTTTTTCTTTGCGCAATTACTTCTCACTTATTTTTTTTTTGAGAACAATTTTCCGGGACTATAAAGCATCCAGGACTAAATAATTTTTTTTATTTCTATTACAACAGACTTTGTAATTTATCAATTAAAGCCAAAATTGTGGAAAGATGAAATATAAACCCTCGACATAAGGTCAAAACTTCTCGATTGCAAATATTATTGCCAACATTCACGTTTTGTAACAGAATATTTCTTTTTAGTTTTATTGACCTATCTACTAATATAGCTAATTACGTAATTGATTGTTTTGCCGTAAAATTTTCAACAAATTATGTCAGTTAAATACGTTCTCCCCTACAGAGTAAGTTTGACTGTCTGTTGTTCGGCATTACTCACGACCAAGGATCTACCAACAAAAGTTAGAGGTAACTGGCTACCCTTACTCCAGGTTTTGTACCCTTTGAACGGCTATTAAAAGGTAGTTTGCGTTGTACGGCACAAGGTGAAACATCTCTCATTGTTGCAATTATTTTTTTTTGCAAATTAATTTTGGGCATGTTAAGATGCAATAATGAAAAATAATGTACCGTACGAATATATAAATAAATAAAATAGCATGAGACGCCACATTTTTAATTTATTAGAAATTATCAAGAATAAAAAAGTCTGATACTTATGAAATCGATAAATCTGTTTAAATATTTAATCCACCAAACAAATTTTTAATAAAATGCATAGGTATTTGATTTATCAACGCTCGGGTTACGGTCCTCTGACACCAAACATAATAATAACTTTGATGAATACAGCATACAAGATACTGACAGCAGTACTCGAGAAAAAATTAGGCAATACCGGAATATAGATAGACAGGAGAAGTTAACAATGGAAGCAATCCATGTGACAAAACGATTGATAGAGAAATGTAATAAACAAAATACAGATATAGAATAGTTATTTACGTTAGAGTGTGAAAAGTAGGATTTTACGTTGCGACAGCCTTGTTTGAGGAAAGAGCCCGAAGGGCAAGTTTCTCATTAGCTGGAGTTCCGATCATCATCAAAAGTAAAAAAGAACAATATCATTTCTACTGATTTTAAGTAGGCCTGGCTGTTTAACCATTTTGTAATGTAAATTTTTAAAATCAATTTATGGCATTTTATACTTGGTTTATTTTTAAAACTTTCCCAAATAGCAGATAAATCAGTCACTACTTTACCGCTCAGTAACCGTACTTTACCGCATAGTAGCCGTACTTTTTACCGCATAGTAGCCGTACTTTACCGCATAGTAGCCGTACTTTACCACATTGTGTAAAATTCAAGTTTAAAGACAAGTATGAACGACTGAAAAATGTGCTTTACAGTTCAGGAGGTCAAAAATTGTATTTATATCCCCTTACCGCATACTGTGCCAAATATGGAACAGATGAACAAAATATTTATAATTTTGTTTTGAACGAATTTTGACGTTACAGCAATCTGTTCCGTATATGTCACGTTCGTATGTAGGCATTGAGTGAATCCCATCTTGTTTGCGGCTGTACTTGAAGTGATAAGGGCGACGCTATAACCTGCAACTTGTTGCAACGAGCAAAAACGCGTGTGGGTGAATTGTTTGTGTTACAGAGTCGATCCAAATTTGAATTTGTGAATATAAAAATTGTTTTGGCAAAGGTAAGTACTTAGTCTTTATGGATTTATAGTAAAAATGACAAAACATAATGTAGTTTTGTTTCTATACCTCTCCAGCTACATGTACCATATATGGCACAATTTTCAGTTGAGATAATTTATACAATTTTTGATTGCAATTGTGTAGATGGACGTGAACACTTTTTATGGAAAGAATCGTAGCATAACAGTTCTAATACCAAATGGAGATGTCAGCGAGGACGAAAATTTGTCAGGTGACGAAGACTTTCGCAGAAAACCCGAGTTTCCCGATATACCTGCAGAAGATTCAGATTATTCCATTAACCGGAATCTAAGTGATGATGACAACGAAGAAGTAACTCTTGGAACAGATTACTCATACGACAGTGAGGACAACCTACCTTTATCAACATTCATCATTCAACATTCAGCAAACGATCAAACAAAAAACAAAACAAACAGAAGCCAGTTCTTCAATGGGAAGATAAATTCTTAAATGAACTCAATCAAGACGTTTCTTTCAAAGGGTCAGAAGATTTGCCTCCAGACCTGAATAACAAGGATGAGTTTGATATGTTTGGAATATTCAAGTATATTTTCACGGATGATATATTTTCTTATATCGCTGAACAAACAAATTTGTATTCCGTACAAGTCAAACCCGAAAAGCCAAGTAACATCACCAAAGAAGAATTACGCGCATTTGTAGGAATATGCATCTACATGTCTATTGTACACTTGCCTGCAACCAGAAGTTATTGGAACAATTCTCTGGGAATTATTGCTGTAGTTCAAACAATGACGTGTAATAGATTTGAAGAAATAAAGAGGTTTCTTCATTTCAACGACAATAATAACCAAAAAACATGGTGATTCTGGTTACAATAGTCTGTTCAAAATTAGACCGTTTTTGAAAATGGTGAGGAGAGATTTTTGCTGATACCAAAAGAAGAAAACTTGGCTGTAGATGAGCAAATCATACCTACAAAAGCAAGATCTACATTGAAACAATATAATCCGAAGAAACCCCATAAATGGGGCTATAAGGTGTTTGTGCTCAGCGGTGTCTCAGGGTTTAGCTATGACTTTGATATTTATAGTGGAATCATTGAGCCGCAGCCACATCGACCGGACCTTGGGACGAGTAGTAATGTAGTTGTAAAACTGACTGACACGGTGCCACGAAATCAGAATTATAAAGTTTTTTTGATAACTGGTTTACCAGTTTACCGCTTCTGATCTATCTACATAAAGAAGGTATCCTGCCACTTGGAACAGTTCGAATGAATCGTGTACCCAATTGTCAACTCCCAAAAGATTCGGTAATGAAAAAAAGGGAAGAGGTTCGTTTGTGGAGAAGGTTTCCAACGTTGATGGTGTGGATGTGTCTATAGTTGCTTGGTACGACAATAAACTAGTCACTACTGTATCAACCTATGTGCGAAGCAAACCTGTATCTGAAGTACAACGGTTCTGTAGGAAAAATCGTGCTCACATTACCATTCCACGACCAAATTGTATAGGGGTATATAACACTTACATGGGCGGGGTTGACTTGTTAGATTCCATGTTGGGTTACTACAGAATACTAATACGATCAAAAAATGGTACTTGCGGATATTTTTCCATTTTGTGGATATGATATGTGTCAACGCATGGATATTATGGAGAAGAAAGGTAAAAATACAAATACGTATTTACCATTGTCAGAATTCAAATTGATGATAGCAGAAATTTTGACAAGATCCAACACAGTTTCCAAGAAACGGGGGCGACCTTGTAGCAATTCCTTACAATCCCAGTTGGAGTTGAAGAAAAGGAAGTACCCTTTGCAAAGCTACCAGCAGAAGAGGTTCGCACTGATGGTCAAAATCATCTGCCCGTATGGAATGATGATCGTCAGCGTTGCAAATATCCTAACTGTACCGGTAAATCCTTCACGTTTTGCGAAAAGTGTAAAATTCATCTGTGTCTAAATAAGGATAGAAATTGTTTTTATAAGTTTCATACAGAATAAAATGTGGTTCTAATACTATCAGTACTTTGTGGCATCTTCCTTTGCATTTAGCAATCAACTACATTTCTTACTATATTATATGAAAGTAAAGCGCCATTTAACTTTTCTGTCATCAATGCATTTCGTGACATATATGGAACAAATTATTTTTTTAATTTCTGACGCTAAATATTTTCCGATATTTTTTAAAATATTTTTCTGAGGTTTCAGATGACTTATGTAACAACATATATTTATTTAAAGAAAATCGGAAAAATCATGCAGTAAGGGGATATATTTTCGGCAGGAATGCTTATAAGGCATCAACAAGGACAAAACTGAGGGAGGAAGATCAAATAATTGGGGATATTGGTAGCATGATTATTACATGATGGACAGAGGAAATGAAAATATAAAACAATAGAGGAAAGTAGTTAAATAAGCAAAGCAGAACCTACACTTTTAGATCAATAAAGATTGGTAGAGTGACGACCCATTCTCAATTTAAAAGGAAACAGTCTATACAGCCAAAAGCTTTATATATGTAACTGTCTCAAAACATATAGTGTAGTGATCGATCATATTTTATTCATTACCGTCACTTAAACCTTTTCGAACATAAATCGCTTCAATATTATTTGACAGCGATAACATATTAGATATTGCTTTCGCCAAAGATACCAACCCTAAATATTTTAATACTAAAAAAATTCTAGGAATTTATGTTCGTTTTTAATGTGTTCAATGGCGGCAATTTGCAAAAAGTTATATACATATAATGTGATTTCTTTGTTAAAAAATATATGTGACAATAAAAAGTTTTGTATTTATTCATTACCAACTATTTGGACAAACCTCTGTATCATACCATTGATTAATCATATATAAATATTAAATTTCATTTCTCTATAAATATAAACACTTTCGATTGGTCTTAATTTAATAATCAACAAACAGTTATTAACCACAAATTTATACATTAAAACATTCGTTTATATGTGTCCTATAGTAATCTAACTAATTCCTTTGTCTGAATCTTTTATAACCATAAAAAATAAGTATGCATGACTTAATACAATCTGTAGATACCTATATTATTTATTTATGACGGTGCAATTTAAGGTAACTAAGGTAATAGTTAATTCATCTGTAAAAGATGGATTGGCATATCTCAAGAAACTGATCTGTCTGCTTGAATAAATTTCAGATTTTATTGAAGCTTGTAGAAATTGTATATTTCATATTAGTGCATATGCATGATTTCATTTCACCGTGTAACATCTTCTATTTATGAACTAGCTTAATAATTAAGGCGGCAATAAAATGAAGCATGGAGTTATACAAATACGCTTCCTTTAATTATAACAAATTCGGAAATTGTTAGCATATAATTTGGTAACTAAAATTATACAATAGACAAACAAACAATTAGGAAGTAGAATATAAACCCGTACACGCATTCATTATATAAAATAAATTATAACAAACAATGAATTATTTGATGCACTTGTAAAACAAGTAGGGAAAGCTTTGTTTTAAATTTAACTATAAATACCAATAAAAGTTGTGGTTTATTCTAAATACTGTCATTTTTTGTCAACAACTAAACATGAAGTTACTGGTAAGTGTCGTTTATCATTGTTTTTGTTATAAATTACCTATGTGTTTGATTTTAGAGTTTGTTGTTACTGCTTGTGACAGTGTTGGTTTTTATTAGCGCTGGTGAAAAGAAAACTTATAAAAGAGAGTTAATTTCTGGATACGGTCACAGCGGATTTGGTGGATTTGGCTTCGACCATCATGAACCAATTCATACAGTCACATTAACAAAAAAAGTTCCATATCCTGTTCCATACCCCGTGCCTCATACAGTCACTAAACACTATCCAGTGCCTGTACCTGTTAAAGTACCAGTTGAAATACCAAAACCTTATACAGTACACGTTCCAAAACCTTACCACGTGACAGTTGTAAAACCTTATCCAGTTTCGGTAGCGAAACCCATACCATACACAGTTAAAGTACCTATAAAAGTACCTGTAAGTGTCCCACATCCAGTTACGATTCCAAAACCCTATCCTGTAACAATTACTCACCCTTACCCTGTTAAAGTACCGTATCCAGTAATAGTCGAAAGCAAAGTACCGTATTACACAGCCACCACAATCATCATGGATATGGCGGTGGTTTCGGTCATAAATTTAGATTCGCTCGCATAATATAACATTATAATTTATTTTAATTCTCGCACAGCTGTAAATCAACAAATAAGTCTGAAAATCTTTAAGTAATTCATTGATCTTGATCATAAAAGATATTGCAAGAAAATAATTTATAGTTGATATTTTAAACGATAAATTCCTCGCAACTTTCCACTGATGCGATATAATGTAATTTAATTATTAATTCGATTGTGTATATAATAAAGTATCTTTGTAAAAAAAATAACAAGGCGTATATTTTGCTTGATAAATTAAGTTACAGATCGCTATTGAAGAAAAATGGAGCGCAATCGACTTCCTGTTATACAATCTCTAAACAGAAGTTACATTCATATCCGTACCCTGTACTTACTACCCATGCACACATAAACGGTCAGTTAAATGCATAAAAAAATAAATTTAAACTTTCTCTTACAATAATTGCAATATAATGGTGAAATCAAAATTAAATCAGCGTTCTGGTAGTTTTGCGGAACGCAGGACATTTATCAAGATTTAATTTTTAGCAATTCCTTTATGCGAGGATTTCACATTAATAATTAGACTTACATGTGCTTGTTGAATGTCGTAATATTTTTAGTAGCTTGGGAAAACAATGCTTTGTCACTTTCGTTATGTATGGTGATTAAAAACGTAATAAGTAATTAATTATTTCATTCTTTTATTATTTGAGGAAGGAGATTCTATTAAATAGATTGGATTTAATTTTTTAAGTTACTTCAGCTTTGCTTTAAGAATTAGTTAGAAGTTTTTAACAACTTGTGATTATGTTTGGTTTCAACTAACAACGGAATGTTAGATTTTGTAACAAATACTAAGAGATTAATAAGGTGTTATGATGTATGTTACTTGTACACTAAATACTAAAATCCAAAATTGTTTTTTGTTTTTACTGCACTGAATCAAGCATAAAAAATATGAGCAAAAAAGGTGGATGTATATTAATATATTGCTATGAATTAAACCAAGCACTCACCTTTCAGATCTTTTAATTAAAATTATGTTATGCTTAATTTAATCTGCATCCCAAGTAGCTCATTAAATTTTAAGTAACTTTTTAATTAAAAAATGTTGAAGGAATTTTATATGTGCAAAAGTATATAAATAAAATATTTAATTTTTCTAACAACTACAAAGAAAGTCAAGTATTAAAACTAATATAAACAAATACAAAATACAACTGGGAAAACGAGAAATGTGCATAGATTGCGTTTTAACAAATGATGAACAAAAGTACAAGCAACAGTTCATAAAATAGCTAAAGACTAACTAATAGAAGTTCAAGACCAAATAACAAAAAAACTAATAAAAAATATAAAGGGCGAAAGAATGGCAACGAAAGTAGGCAGAAACAAGGGCAACGAAAATGACAAAAATGTAGATATCACAAAAATAGGGAAAAATGAAACGATGAAGATAGGAACATGGAATCTAAGAAGTTTTAATGGGAAGATTATTAGAACTAATACAAGAATTTGAAAAACCGGTCATAGTATTCTAAGTGTAATGGAAACAAAAGAAAAGAAAAAGGAATGGAAAATTTAAAAGACATATACATATTTACAGCAGGGTCGAGAAACAAGAAAGAACGAGGTCTGGAGTTGGATGTATAATCAGGGAAGATTTAAGTGCAACAATTATTGATTGGAAAGGATATTCAGAAAGAATATTAACAAAAAATTAGGAATAAGCGGAAAGAAGATTTCACTTGTTATTCTATGGACCGGACGAAGACGAAAAACAAAAGACAAATTCTGGGAAGAGATGCAGTTGGTAAATGAGCTGCAAGAAGAATCAATATATTTGCAAGGTGACCTTATTGCAAGAGTAGGTAACAATAATAAAACAATAGAAAAATTGTGGGAAAACACGGAGAAACGGGTAAAAACAATAATGGGGCAAAACTAATAAACTTCTGTATAATAAATAATTTAACAATAATGAATACAATATTCACACATTCACAAAATTACTAGAGAAATAAAGTAGAAAATGAAATCTATTATAGAATATATTATAACCACTGCAAGAGAAAGAAAAATATCAAAGACGTGAGAGTAAAACGTGGTTACAAAATAGGAAGTGACCATTACCTGGTAATAGGAAAGATCGATATAATAAGAAAAACAAAAAATCAGAACAAAGAAAGAAATTCAGTAACAGAAAAACATGAAAGGGTAAAAGAAACTTTAAAAATATACAAATAAGGAGAGGAAAAATATCAAAAGAATATGAACTAACTCGGAAAGTCTTTTGAAAGTTTAAAAGGAATAAAAAGCAGACAAGATGGTGGACAGAAGAAATACAACAGTGGGTAAAAAAAAGAAAAAAATTGAAGAAGTACTTTCAAGAAAATAGCAAATTATTCTATAATGTAATAAAAAATAAAAAAAAGACACAACGGAAACAAATCAAACATAAGGAAGAAAACATCATAAAAAAGAAAAACAAATAATAAGCAAACAGCAAAAACCCTTCAAAGAGTTGCTAGAATTAAACAAAGACAAGAAAAAAGGGAAGAAAAAGGGGAGAAATAAACACAACAAAAAAAAGAGCAAAAAGAGATAACTAGAGAAGAATTAAAAGAAGCAATTAAAAGAATAGAAAATAGTAAAGCTAAAGGATACGACCAAATAAAACCATAGCAAATAAATATTTAGGAGAGATAGGAACCAATGTCATCAAATTATTAAATATGGTTTGGAAACAGAATCTTATACCAGAAAATGGACAATACCAATATGTATTTAAAAAGGAGATAGGAGAGTATGTGACAATTACACAAGAATTTCATTGCTATCTACGGTAGAAAAAGTACTCGAAAGTATAATAAAGAAAAATAAAGGCAGGAATAGAAGGAAGGTTAGAGAAAAATCAGAGCGGGTTTAGGAAAGGACACAGCGTACACAACCACATATTTAGTATAAGACAAATAATACAAAATACACTATAATACGACAGAGAAGAATTTGTATGTTATATGGATTTGGAAAAAGCGTTTGACAGAGTGAATAGAGTGTATGTATGGGAAGTGCTGGGAAAATAGAATATGTAAAAATTTAATATTCACAATACAAGATATTTATGCAAACACAAGGAATCTTGTAAGAACCGGAATATTAGACTCAGAAAACTTTAAAACATCAAAAGGACTTAAACCAGGAGGTGTGTTAAGCCTAACATTATTCATCATTTTATGGACAACATAATTAAACAAGCAAAAAAAATAGAACAAAAAAATTAGAAAAAAATACAGAAACCTGGTAAATGTAGCAATTGGAGAGTATGGATTTGCCGATGACTTGGCCCTAATTTGCAAGAACGCAGAGTGAACTACAAAGGAACCTGGGAGTATGGAATAAAGAAAGCAGATATGAAAATCAACATAGGAAAAACAAAATTTATAGTTATTGCTAGAAAAGAAAGAAGATTAAGAATACAAATAGAAAATAAACAGATAGAACGAGTTGGGTCAAACAAATATCTTGGAACTATAATAGAAAGAAACGGTAATTACGATAAAGAACTGAAAGTAAGAATTTAAGCGACGTGGAATGTGTACTTCGCAATGAAAGATGTAATTTTAAATAACAAGAACATATCAAAAGAAGCAAAAATGACAGTATACAAAACAATATACCAAATACAAACATGGATAATAACAACGAGACAAGAAAGTCAACTAACAGCAATGGAAATGAAATATCTCAGAAGAGTGGTAGGGGTCACAAAAATAGATAAATTAAGAAATGAAACAATAAGAAAACAATTAAAGATAAAAAAATATTGAAGAGAAACAGTTACAATGATTAGGGCACATGCTAAGAATGACACAAGAAAAAACCAACGAGATAAAAACCAAAGAGAAAAGACACGTAGAAAGACCGGAAAAACATGAGATAAGGTAATAAAGAAATAATAAAAAACAAAAATGTAACATTAATAAACATTAAAAGAAACAATGGTAATAGCACAAAAATAGGAATGAATGGAAGCAGTTTACAAAAGACGATTAAAAAGAAAAAAAATGATGGAAAACTCGACACTATAAACATAAGGAGTACAAGAAAACATGAGAAAAGGGATAAAATCTTTTATTTTTAATTTTGTATTATATTTTCTAAGTTTGTAGAAAAGAATCTAATTTAATTTAAATTAAGTAAGGTATTTGATATGTTTATGTAAACTAGTAGTACAAAAATCGGCCCTACACCTTTTGCGGTACTTGGACTTTTTGATAATATATATTGTTATGATTTATATTAAAAAAAAATTTTTGATTTAAAATTGAATAAATGAATTTGAGGTAACCATAAAAAAATTGTCAAATAATTAATAGATAAATAAATGTCATTAATATTATATGTGAATTTTTAAATAAAAGGTAAAATCTATTTAAAATAATAAGTTATTTATTTACGTGGTGAGGTTTTTGCATCATTACATAAATTGGGCGCCCAACGTGGGGCAGAATTGGATATAAATATAGAAATTAGGACCTAAAATGTTCACTAGAAAAAATGGTTAGAATGTTACAAAACCAGTTATTTCAAAAATTATTTGAATAATTTAATAATATGCAAACAAATATGAATAATATGGAGAAGAAAATGACAACGAAAGAAGATTTTAAAAACATGCAAACAAATATGAAGGAAGGTTTAAAAAACATATGAAAAATATGGAAAACAACAACAAGAAATATGAACAAGAATTAGAAGTGTATTATAAAGAAAATATTGATTGTAGGACAGATTTAAAAAAGTACAGTCAGAAATAGAAAAACTTTTGATGAGGCAAATGTCGTATAAAATTAGCAAAGAAGGAGGAGTTACGTTCAAAGTTAAATGGGAGATACACTGGAAATTAAGGAACAAATTATTTTAAATAATGTTAGAAAAAATGAAAAAAAAAGAGAAGAAAAGACAATGAAGGAAGGTTGTTTCAAGAACACTAAGACGAGATGAAGAGACAAATAAAATAAGAGGGCGGTTCCATATTTCTATGATGTACAATTACCCAATCGAAAGACAAACCCAACCAAAAAATGAGGAAAAATCAGACGACGAAATTGAAATCAAGGTAATCACGGAATATCAAACGAAATTTGAAACAAGCGCAATAATGATTAATAAAGAACACACAGATCTGCAAAAATTAGAAAAGAGATGGGATTATTGATGGGAAAGTTTATGCTTTTTCAAAACAATTCATAATAAAAAGAAAATACCGGAAGTAACAAAAAAATAAAATAATAATTGAACAGATTTAGAAAGACTTTGATAAAGAAAGGAAGATTGAAATGGCAAGACGACGTGACGAGACTAAATTGAAAACGTAAGACAAGAATAAACAGATAATGGTGTATGAAAAATAAAATTTAAGAGAAGTAACTCAATTGAAATTTGAAGTCAGAAAGCAACATAAATAAAGAGTGTAAAATTTGTTAAGAGCAAGAAAGAACCAAAGCCAAGAAGGAAGGGAGAATGTTAAATAGTTATCAAAATAGGACGAGTGTTTAAGAAATAAAATTAATAAAGAGAAGGATTACAATTAAACAAGCATGGGAAGAATTAGAAAAACAAAAGTTGAATCAAATCAACCTTAAGAATTAAAAGAAAGGGCAAAGAAAAGCAAGTAAAACAAGCAGCCCTAGAGAGAAAAATGCAAAGGATATAAAAGCTCATCCACCTCCTGCAAAAAAATATAAAGTGATAGAAAAAGGTTTGGAAAAGGCAATGTAAAATGACAATGAATAACTTACAAGAATTATAGTAAAAAATGTGAATAAAAACTAGATGTTAAGAAATAGGAATAAGTTGTTTAGGGGATTAAAGAAGAAACAATGATCAATAATTATAGAAGGAAAATAAATTGAGATAATCAAAGAAGTGTTACAAAGCTTAGGTGCAGCAAAGAAAAAAGAAGATTAAGAAATCGCAAGAATGTGAGTTTATATGAAGCACAAGATGTTTAAAGAAAGGAGAGATTAAAATTAATGCAATGGAATTAAAGTTTTTATGATGAAGAATGGGGATATAATAGAAAAATATGAAGAAGAAAATTATGAAGTCTAAGGAAATGATGTTTAATGGTGCAGGATATGATAAGAAATATTATAAAAGGGATTAGAAATTAAAAAAAAAGGAATATAAAGTATTATAGGAGAAGCCTGAGAAAGGGAAAGAAAATGATGAAGATTTTAAAAGAATATGAAAGAAGATAAGAAAAATATTTGAAAGCAAGTGACAAAATGTGTATCGTTTGAGGAATAAAGAATGAATGATTTATTTTAAAAATTTTAATTTTTTCTTTGGCAAACAATAAAAATTTATAAAATAAAGCGGGTGCAAATATTATGATTTAAATTTAAAAAAAACTATTTTAGATTTTAAATTAAATAGATAAATTTGAGGTAACCATCAAAAAAAAAATGTCAATAATTAATAAATAAATAAATGTCATTAATATGATATGTGCATTTTTAAATAAAAAAGGTAAAGTCTATTTAAAACAATAAGTTATTTATTTACGTGGTGAGGTTTTGCATCATTACAATATACAGGGTGTTTCATTAATCAGTACAGAAAATGAAACTGGAGATTCCTTGCAAAATTTAAAGGAAGGTTTAACATAAAAAAATTTCCTTAAAGCCTCCCCCTGAAAGTTACATCCCCTTAAAGATGTGTAAAAATTCACATTAATCGATTTTTTCTGAAATGACTTGAAATAAAAAAAGAAATCTAAACATTCAAATACTACTACCAAGAAGCCACCATAATTTCATAATTTTATTCACCCTTGTTCTCTGCAAGGGGTGAGTCTTACTACCCCTTAGAGTTTTTACCAGAACTTTTAACTAATTTTTTTTTCAATTTTAAAATTCAGATTTTGGAGGGCCAATTCAATTAAAAACTTTTTTGTCTCTTAAAAATTTCACGTAAGCTCAATACTTTTCACCAAAAAATAAATTAAGCGAACTTGCAGAATTTTTAATTAATAAGTTACGTATGCAAGTTTGACAAAAATAACAATATTATTATTAACTATCATTTTAATTTAAATTAACAATATTATTTCAGAGAGTGTTCAAAATGGGCACCATTTTCTTGAATACAGGCTCTTATTCTTTTGAACAAATTTCCGTTAACGCTACCTAGCATTGCTACAGATTGTCTAACTCTTCAGGGGAGGCTTTAAGGAAATTTTTTTATGTTAAACCCCCTTTAAATTTTGCAAGGAATCTCCAGTTACATTTTCTGTACTGATTAATGAAACACCCTGTATATAAACAATTTTCAACCACAACTCCAAATGTTTAAACAATTTTTTTTAACAATTTAAATTAAATTTTATATACCACAACATTAAACTTTGGTGCCTGTAAACTCGCCTAATCATCTGGGTCTTAAACTATTTCTGTTAAACTATTTCGGGTTTAATATAAATATAAGTCGTATTTAATTTTTATATTATTTATTTTATATTTACATATAATATTATTTGACAAATTCCTATAAAATTCTATGTTAATTTTCAAGAAATAAATTCATTTATTATTATTATTATTATTATTATTTTATCTACGTGACAGTTTTATACAACTACTCTAATAATATTACAAACTACTACTAATATTTTTTTTACTACCTGGATGATGCTTAAATTATGTTCCACCAACACTTAAAAAAGGATAAATAATTATTCTTTGTTCTTGGCACCAAATTTATGAACCATTTTTTTAGTTCAGTCTAATTTAAAATTTAATTTTTCGCTCTCGGGTTAATACAACTATGTTACCCAAATTGTTCTCCAATTGGATATAATTCTTGTTTTAAATATTATACCCTTAATCTTTTAATACTAATAACTTTTATTCTTTTTCAGGTCACTTTATTTTCAAGCGCAGCCAACCAACTCCATATTCTGTTTACTTCATTACCCTTCTTATAACACTTTATTTATTTTAAATATGAATTTTATTTAATATTAAATATTTTTCTATTTTTGGTTTATTTATTTATTCGACGATTTCTACCTAAAACTACACTACTTACATATTATTAAAAAAAATGTTGCTGAAGCAAGCTTAAATCATCTCAACATATTAAATATTCTTTAGATTTATTTTTTTTATTTGTAAATATTATAAAACAGGATTCAATTCAACTCACAGCTACCTTGTTCGTTCTAGTATTTGAAATTCCTTTTCTACTTTTTATGTACCATTTATACAATTTCTAATCATTTCCAGTGTGTAAAAACATAATTAAAAAAATTGAATTACTATAGCTATTATTGCTACTAGTTTGCCCGTTGCATCACGAGAGCGCTGTATTAGCAACACAACTAGAAACAAATTATTAAAGTTTTGGTCCCCTTACCGGAAATTTTGAAAATTTTACGTAAATACTAAACACTAAATTAGCATTGTTTGATATGATTTTTTGTTTTAATTAAAAATAAGGATTTTTCAGATTTATCAATAAAATGTGAGATTCGCCCACCATCTATTCACCGAATCGTAGAGTCGTTAAAGTTAGAACTGAATGTCTTCTACCTCAACGATAGAACCCTTAACGGTAATTCAAAATAGAATTTTAACTTGGTAGTCAAATGAAGCAATCACCTGGAACTTAACATTAACTTTTTCTCAGCAAAGATCAAGGTGTCTACGACAAGTTTGACCGAATATTCTCAGGAATCAAAGTGATAGACAAAGTAAACCTAAACTACTATAAAGCTCTTAATGGACGAATCAACACCAAGTTTACTTAATAACAATAATAATAATAATAATAATAATAATAATAATAATAATAATAATGACATTAATATCAAAATAGGACATAATGAACTCAGTCAGTTTAAAAATTTCTGGAAATCTATATGAGGAAGAGCAGACCCGTACAATCAGGAAGCTGAATGGATTGGAAGTATAGAGAGAGCTAACGCGCAAATACCGCGTATGAATCTCCTAGAATTCACCAAGGAAGACATAGTAAAAGGCAGTAAAGATCACAAAACTGGAAAGCGCCAGGACCAGATAGACTTCAAAATTTCTGAATCAAGTACTTAGCGCCACGCACGAGAGACTCGCTTATTGCTTTACGCAGGCGCTTCACGACCCAAATCAAATACCTGCAACCTTCTTATGTCCAGGGCAATACTTTCTTACTATATAAAAGGGCGATACCGCACAACCTCAAAATTATAGACCAATAACATGCTTATCAGTAGTATACAAATTATTTACTTCGGTAATTAATGAAAAAAATATACCAGCATTGCAGTGTTAACCAAATTTTCTCGGAGGAACAGAAAGGATGCATAAAAGGGACGCTGGGGCTGTAAGGATCAGCTAACCATAGATTCAGTAATCTTAAAACAAGTCCAGAAAATGAAACGAAATTTAAATATATGTTACATCGATTACAGAAAGCATATGATTCTGTTCCCCACGACTGGTTAATAAAGTCCTCGAAATATATCAAATATGCCCACGCATAATAGCTGTCCTGAAACACCTAATGACGTCATGAACAACTATGTGGGTTTCAAGGAAAACATAGGAACTGTGGACATAAATAGGGAAATATTTCATGGAGACTTTCTTTCCCCTATATGGTTCTGCTTAGCTTTGAACCCAATGTCTTCCTTATTAAATAACACAGATGCTGGATATAGGCTGGAATCAGAAGCAAATGTCGAATATCTCATCTACTGTACATGGACGACCTAAAGATATACAGCAAGTTATGGAGAAAATGCAGTCACTGATCAAGACTGTAAAACCTTTAGTGACGATATCCGAATGTCATTTGGGCTTACTAAATGTGCCGTTATAAACATCAAAAAGGAATATTGAGAACAATCCACAGAGCATAGTGATATTGATCAACTACCTCTTCATGAAACCTACCGTTACCTGGTACCCTCAAAACCAACGACTTGACCATGCTGAGCTTAAAAGAGAGCTCACTGATAGGTATGAGGTATAAGAAAAGATTAACCGCTTACTTTAATACTAAGCTTTCAGGCGGTAATTTGTGTTCGGCAATAAATACCTGGGCCGTCCCGGCATTGACGCATTCATTTGGGAGCAATACGTAACTGAACGAAGCAATACTGA
>JALBCR010003193.1:0-79782 GCA_030710515.1 Abscondita cerata
CCCATTAAAGGTAGTTTGCGTTGTACGGCACAAGGTGAAACATCTCTCATTGTTGCAATTATTTTTTTGCAAATTAATTTTTGGGCATGTTAAGATGCAATAATGAAAAATAATGTACCGTACGAATATATAAATAAATAAAATAGCATGAGACGCCACATTTTAATTTATTAGAAATTATCAAGAATAAAAAGTCTGATACTTATGAAATCGATAAATCTGTTTAAATATTTAATCCACCAAACAAATTTTTAATAAAATGCATAGGTATTTGATTTTATCAACGCTCGGGTTACGGTCCTCTGACACCAAACATAATAATAACTTTGATGAATACAGCATACAAGATACTGACAGCAGTACTCGAGAAAAATTAGGCAATACCGGAATATAGATAGACAGGAGAAGTTAACAATGGAAGCAATCCATGTGACAAAACGATTGATAGAGAAATGTAATAAACAAAATACAGATATAGAATAGTTATTTACGTTAGAGTGTGAAAAGTAGGATTTTACGTTGCGACAGCCTTGTTTGAGGAAAGAGCCCGAAGGGCAAGTTTCTCATTAGCTGGAGTTCCGATCATCATCAAAAAGTAAAAAGAACAATATCATTTCTACTGATTTTAAGTAGGCCTGGCTGTTTAACCATTTTGTAATGTAAATTTTTTAAAATCAATTTATGGCATTTTATACTTGGTTTATTTTAAAACTTTCCCAAATAGCAGATAAATCAGTCACTACTTTACCGCTCAGTAACCGTACTTTACCGCATAGTAGCCGTACTTTACCGCATAGTAGCCGTACTTTACCGCATAGTAGCCGTACTTTACCACATTGTGTGTAAAATTCAAGTTTAAAGACAAGTATGAACGACTGAAAATGTGCTTTACAGTTCAGGAGGTCAAAAATTGTATTTATATCCCTTACCGCATACTGTGCCAAATATGGAACAGATGAACAAAATATTTATAATTTTGTTTTTGAACGAATTTTTGACGTTACAGCAATCTGTTCCGTATATGTCACGTTCGTATGTAGGCATTGAGTGAATCCCATCTTGTTTGCGGCTGTACTTGAAGTGATAAGGGCGACGCTATAACCTGCAACTTGTTGCAACGAGCAAAAAACGCGTGTGGGTGAATTGTTTGTGTTACAGAGTCGATCCAAATTTGAATTTGTGAATATAAAAATTGTTTTGGCAAAGGTAAGTACTTAGTCTTTATGGATTTATAGTAAAAATGACAAAACATAATGTAGTTTTGTTTCTATACCTCTCCAGCTACATGTACCAATATGGCACAATTTTCAGTTGAGATAATTTATACAATTTTTGATTGCAATTGTGTAGATGGACGTGAACACTTTTTATGGAAAGAATCGTAGCATAACAGTTCTAATACCAAATGGAGATGTCAGCGAGGACGAAATTTGTCAGGTGACGAAGACTTTCGCAGAAAACCCGAGTTTCCCGATATACCTGCAGAAGATTCAGATTATTCCATTAACCGGAATCTAAGTGATGATGACAACGAAGAAGTAACTCTTGGAACAGATTACTCATACGACAGTGAGGACAACCTACCTTTATCAACATTCATCATTCAACATTCAGCAAACGATCAAACAAAAAACAAAACAAACAGAAGCCAGTTCTTCAATGGGAAGATAAATTCTTAAATGAACTCAATCAAGACGTTTCTTTCAAAGGGTCAGAAGATTTGCCTCCAGACCTGAATAACAAGGATGAGTTTGATATGTTTGGAATATTCAAGTATATTTTCACGGATGATATATTTTCTTATATCGCTGAACAAACAAATTTGTATTCCGTACAAGTCAAACCCGAAAAGTCAAGTAACATCACCAAAGAAGAATTACGCGCATTTGTAGGAATATGCATCTACATGTCTATTGTACACTTGCCTGCAACCAGAAGTTATTGGAACAATTCTCTGGGAATTATTGCTGTAGTTCAAACAATGACGTGTAATAGATTTGAAGAAATAAAGAGGTTTCTTCATTTCAACGACAATAATAACCAAAAAAAAACATGGTGATTCTGGTTACAATAGTCTGTTCAAAAATTAGACCGTTTTTGAAAATGGTGAGGAGAGATTTTTGCTGATACCAAAAGAAGAAAACTTGGCTGTAGATGAGCAAATCATACCTACAAAAGCAAGATCTACATTGAAACAATATAATCCGAAGAAACCCCATAAATGGGGCTATAAGGTGTTTGTGCTCAGCGGTGTCTCAGGGTTTAGCTATGACTTTGATATTTATAGTGGAATCATTGAGCCGCAGCCACATCGACCGGACCTTGGGACGAGTAGTAATGTAGTTGTAAAACTGACTGACACGGTGCCACGAAATCAGAATTATAAAGTTTTTTTGATAACTGGTTTACCAGTTTACCGCTTCTGATCTATCTACATAAAGAAGGTATCCTGCCACTTGGAACAGTTCGAATGAATCGTGTACCCAATTGTCAACTCCCAAAAGATTCGGTAATGAAAAAAAGGAGAAGAGGTTCGTTTGTGGAGAAGGTTTCCAACGTTGATGGTGTGGATGTGTCTATAGTTGCTTGGTACGACAATAAACTAGTCACTACTGTATCAACCTATGTGCGAAGCAAACCTGTATCTGAAGTACAACGGTTCTGTAGGAAAAATCGTGCTCACATTACCATTCCACGACCAAATTGTATAGGGTATATAACACTTACATGGGCGGGTTGACTTGTTAGATTCCATGTTGGGTTACTACAGAATACTAATACGATCAAAAAATGGTACTTGCGGATATTTTTCCATTTTGTGGATATGATATGTGTCAACGCATGGATATTATGGAGAAGAAAGGTAAAAAATACAAATACGTATTTACCATTGTCAGAATTCAAATTGATGATAGCAGAAATTTTGACAAGATCCAACACAGTTTCCAAGAAACGGGGCGACCTTGTAGCAATTCCTTACAATCCCAGTTGAGTTGAAGAAAAGGAAGTACCCTTTGCAAAGCTACCAGCAGAAGAGGTTCGCACTGATGGTCAAAATCATCTGCCCGTATGGAATGATGATCGTCAGCGTTGCAAATATCCTAACTGTACCGGTAAATCCTTCACGTTTTGCGAAAAGTGTAAAATTCATCTGTGTCTAAATAAGGATAGAAATTGTTTTATAAGTTTCATACAGAATAAAATGTGGTTCTAATACTATCAGTACTTTGTGGCATCTTCCTTTGCATTTAGCAATCAACTACATTTCTTACTATATTATATGAAAGTAAAGCGCCATTTAACTTTTCTGTCATCAATGCATTTCGTGACATATATGGAACAAATTATTTTTTTAATTTCTGACGCTAAATATTTTCCGATATTTTTAAAATATTTTTCTGAGGTTTCAGATGACTTATGTAACAACATATATTTATTTAAAGAAAATCGGAAAAATCATGCAGTAAGGGGGATATATTTTCGGCAGGAATGCTTATAAGGCATCAACAAGGACAAAACTGAGGGAGGAAGATCAAATAATTGGGGATATTGGTAGCATGATTATTACATGATGGACAGAGGAAATGAAAAATATAAAACAATAGAGGAAAGTAGTTAAATAAGCAAAGCAGAACCTACACTTTTAGATCAATAAAGATTGGTAGAGTGACGACCCATTCTCAATTTAAAAGGAAACAGTCTATACAGCCAAAAGCTTTATATATGTAACTGTCTCAAAACATATAGTGTAGTGATCGATCATATTTTATTCATTACCGTCACTTAAACCTTTTCGAACATAAATCGCTTCAATATTATTTGACAGCGATAACATATTAGATATGCTTTTCGCCAAAGATACCAACCCTAAATATTTTAATACTAAAAAATTCTAGGAATTTATGTTCGTTTTTAATGTGTTCAATGGCGGCAATTTGCAAAAAGTTATATACATATAATGTGATTTCTTTGTTAAAAATATATGTGACAATAAAAGTTTTGTATTTATTCATTACCAACTATTTGGACAAAACCTCTGTATCATACCATTGATTAATCATATACAAATATTAAATTTCATTTCTCTATAAATATAAACACTTTCGATTGGTCTTAATTTAATAATCAACAAACAGTTATTAACCACAAATTTATACATTAAAACATTCGTTTATATGTGTCCTATAGTAATCTAACTAATTCCTTTGTCTGAATCTTTTATAACCATAAAAATAAGTATGCATGACTTAATACAATCTGTAGATACCTATATTATTTATTTATGACGGTGCAATTTAAGGTAACTAAGGTAATAGTTAATTCATCTGTAAAAGATGGATTGGCATATCTCAAGAAACTGATCTGTCTGCTTGAATAAATTTCAGATTTTATTGAAGCTTGTAGAAATTGTATATTTCATATTAGTGCATATGCATGATTTCATTTCACCGTGTAACATCTTCTATTTATGAACTAGCTTAATAATTAGGCGGCAATAAAATGAAGCATGGAGTTATACAAATACGCTTCCTTTAATTATAACAAATTCGGAAATTGTTAGCATATAATTTGGTAACTAAAATTATACAATAGACAAACAAACAATTAGGAAGTAGAATATAAACCCGTACACGCATTCATTATATAAAATAAATTATAACAAACAATGAATTATTTGATGCACTTGTAAAACAAGTAGGAAAGCTTTGTTTTTAAATTTAACTATAAATACCAATAAAAGTTGTGGTTTATTCTAAATACTGTCATTTTTGTCAACAACTAAACATGAAGTTACTGGTAAGTGTCGTTTATCATTGTTTTGTTATAAATTACCTATGTGTTTGATTTTAGAGTTTGTTGTTACTGCTTGTGACAGTGTTGGTTTTATTAGCGCTGGTGAAAAGAAAACTTATAAAAGAGAGTTAATTTCTGGATACGGTCACAGCGGATTTGGTGGATTTGGCTTCGACCATCATGAACCAGTTCATACAGTCACATTAACAAAAGTTCCATATCCTGTTCCATACCCCGTGCCTCATACAGTCACTAAACACTATCCAGTGCCTGTACCTGTTAAAGTACCAGTTGAAATACCAAAACCTTATACAGTACACGTTCCAAAACCTTACCACGTGACAGTTGTAAAACCTTATCCAGTTTCGGTAGCGAAACCCATACCATACACAGTTAAAGTACCTATAAAAGTACCTGTAAGTGTCCCACATCCAGTTACGATTCCAAAACCCTATCCTGTAACAATTACTCACCCTTACCCTGTTAAAGTACCGTATCCAGTAATAGTCGAAAGCAAAGTACCGATTATTACACAGCCACCACAATCATCATGGATATGGCGGTGGTTTCGGTCATAAATTTAGATTCGCTCGCATAATATAACATTATAATTTATTTTAATTCTCGCACAGCTGTAAATCAACAAATAAGTCTGAAAATCTTTAGTAGTTCATTGATCTTGATCATAAAAGATATTGCAAGAAAATAATTTATAGTTGATATTTTAAACGATAAATTCTCGCAACTTTCCACTGATGCGATATAATGTAATTTAATTATTAATTCGATTGTGTATATAATAAAGTATCTTTGTAAAAAAAAATAACAAGGCGTATATTTTGCTTGATAAATTAAGTTACAGATCGCTATTGAAGAAAAATGGAGCGCAATCGACTTCCTGTTATACAATCTCTAAACAGAAGTTACATTCATATCCGTACCCTGTACTTACTACCCATGCACACATAAACGGTCAGTTAAATGCATAAAAAATAAATTTAAACTTTCTCTTACAATAATTGCAATATAATGGTGAAATCAAAATTAAATCAGCGTTCTGGTAGTTTTGCGGAACGCAGGACATTTATCAAGATTTAATTTTAGCAATTCCTTTATGCGAGGATTTCACATTAATAATTAGACTTACATGTGCTTGTTGAATGTCGTAATATTTTTAGTAGCTTGGGAAAAACAATGCTTTGTCACTTTCGTTATGTATGGTGATTAAAAAACGTAATAAGTAATTAATTATTTCATTCTTTTATTATTTGAGGAAGGAGATTCTATTAAATAGATTGGATTTAATTTTTAAGTTACTTCAGCTTTGCTTTAAGAATTAGTTAGAAGTTTTTAACAACTTGTGATTATGTTTGGTTTCAACTAACAACGGAATGTTAGATTTTGTAACAAATACTAAGAGATTAATAAGGTGTTATGATGTATGTTACTTGTACACTAAATACTAAAATCCAAAATTGTTTTTTGTTTTTACTGCACTGAATCAAGCATAAAAATATGAGCAAAAAGGTGGATGTATATTAATATATTGCTATGAATTAAACCAAGCACTCACCTTTCAGATCTTTTAATTAAAATTATGTTATGCTTAATTTAATCTGCATCCCAAGTAGCTCATTAAATTTAAAGTAACTTTTAATTAAAAAATGTTGAAGGAATTTTATATGTGCAAAGTATATAAATAAAATATTTAATTTTTCTAACAACTACAAAGAAAGTCAAGTATTAAAACTAATATAAACAAATACAAAATACAACTGGGAAAACGAGAAATGTGCATAGATTGCGTTTTAACAAATGATGAACAAAAGTACAAGCAACAGTTCATAAAATAGCTAAAGACTAACTAATAGAAGTTCAAGACCAAATAACAAAAAACTAATAAAAATATAAAGGGCGAAAGAATGGCAACGAAAGTAGGCAGAAACAAGGGCAACGAAAATGACAAAATGTAGATATCACAAAAATAGGGAAAAATGAAACGATGAAGATAGGAACATGGAATCTAAGAAGTTTTAATGGGAAGATTATTAGAACTAATACAAGAATTTGAAAAACCGGTCATAGTATTCTAAGTGTAATGGAAACAAAAAGAAAAGAAAAAGGAATGGAAAATTTAAAAGACATATACATATTTACAGCAGGGTCGAGAAACAAGAAAGAACGAGGTCTGGAGTTGGATGTATAATCAGGGAAGATTTAAGTGCAACAATTATTGATTGGAAAGGATATTCAGAAAGAATATTAACAAAAAAATTAGGAATAAGCGGAAAGAAGATTTCACTTGTTATTCTATGGACCGGACGAAGACGAAAAAACAAAAGACAAATTCTGGGAAGAGATGCAGTTGGTAAATGAGCTGCAAGAAGAATCAATATATTTGCAAGGTGACCTTATTGCAAGAGTAGGTAACAATAATAAAACAATAGAAAAATTGTGGGAAAACACGGAGAAACGGGTAAAAACAATAATGGGGCAAAACTAATAAACTTCTGTATAATAAATAATTTAACAATAATGAATACAATATTCACACATTCACAAAATTACTAGAGAAATAAAGTAGAAAAATGAAATCTATTATAGAATATATTATAACCACTGCAAGAGAAAGAAAAATATCAAAGACGTGAGAGTAAAACGTGGTTACAAAATAGGAAGTGACCATTACCTGGTAATAGGAAAGATCGATATAATAAGAAAAACAAAAAATCAGAACAAAGAAAGAAATTCAGTAACAGAAAAACATGAAAGGGTAAAAGAAACTTTAAAATATACAAATAAGGAGAGGAAAAATATCAAAAAGAATATGAACTAACTCGGAAAGTCTTTTGAAAGTTTAAAAGGAATAAAAAAGCAGACAAGATGGTGGACAGAAGAAATACAACAGTGGGTAAAAAAAAAGAAAAAAAATTGAAGAAGTACTTTCAAGAAAATAGCAAATTATTCTATAATGTAATAAAAATAAAAAAAGACACAACGGAAACAAATCAAACATAAGGAAGAAAACATCATAAAAAAGAAAAACAAATAATAAGCAAACAGCAAAAACCCTTCAAAGAGTTGCTAGAATTAAACAAAGACAAGAAAAAAGGAAGAAAAGGGGAGAAATAAACACAACAAAAAAAAAGAGCAAAAGAGATAACTAGAGAAGAATTAAAAGAAGCAATTAAAAGAATAGAAAATAGTAAAGCTAAAGGATACGACCAAATAAAACCATAGCAAATAAATAATTAGGAGAGATAGGAACCAATGTCATCAAATTATTAAATATGGTTTAGAAACAGAATCTTATACCAGAAAATGGACAATACCAATATGTATTTAAAAAGGAGATAGGAGAGTATGTGACAATTACACAAGAATTTCATTGCTATCTACGGTAGAAAAAGTACTCGAAAGTATAATAAAGAAAAAATAAAGGCAGGAATAGACGGAAGGTTAGAGAAAAATCAGAGCGGGTTTAGGAAAGGACACAGCGTACACAACCACATATTTAGTATAAGACAAATAATACAAAATACACTATAATACGACAGAGAAGAATTTGTATGTTATATGGATTTGGAAAAAGCGTTTGACAGAGTGAATAGAGTGTATGTATGGGAAGTGCTGGGAAAAATAGAATATGTAAAAATTTAATATTCACAATACAAGATATTTATGCAAACACAAGGAATCTTGTAAGAACCGGAATATTAGACTCAGAAAACTTTAAAACATCAAAAGGACTTAAACCAGGAGGTGTGTTAAGCCTAACATTATTCATCATTTTTATGGACAACATAATTAAACAAGCAAAAAAAATAGAACAAAAAATTAGAAAAAAATACAGAAACCTGGTAAATGTAGCAATTGGAGAGTATGGATTTGCCGATGACTTGGCCCTAATTTGCAAGAACGCAGAGTGAACTACAAAGGAACCTGGGAGTATGGAATAAAGAAAGCAGATATGAAAATCAACATAGGAAAAACACAAAAATTTATAGTTATTGCTAGAAAAGAAAGAAGATTAAGAATACAAATAGAAAATAAACAGATAGAACGAGTTGGGTCAAACAAATATCTTGGAACTATAATAGAAAGAAACGGTAATTACGATAAAGAACTGAAAGTAAGAATTTAAGCGACGTGGAATGTGTACTTCGCAATGAAAGATGTAATTTTAAATAACAAGAACATATCAAAAGAAGCAAAAATGACAGTATACAAAACAATATACCAAATACAAACATGGATAATAACAACGAGACAAGAAAGTCAACTAACAGCAATGGAAATGAAATATCTCAGAAGAGTGGTAGGGGTCACAAAAATAGATAAATTAAGAAATGAAACAATAAGAAAACAATTAAAGATAAAAAATATTGAAGAGAAACAGTTACAATGATTAGGGCACATGCTAAGAATGACACAAGAAAAACCAACGAGATAAAAACCAAAGAGAAAAGACGTAGAAAGACCGGAAAAAACATGAGATAAGGTAATAAAAGAAATAATAAAAAACAAAAATGTAACATTAATAAACATTAAAAGAAACAATGGTAATAGCACAAAATAGGAATGAATGGAAGCAGTTTACAAAAGACGATTAAAAAGAAAAAAAATGATGGAAAACTCGACACTATAAACATAAGGAGTACAAGAAAACATGAGAAAAGGGATAAAATCTTTTATTTTAATTTTGTATTATATTTTCTAAGTTTGTAGAAAAGAATCTAATTTAATTTAAATTAAGTAAGGTATTTGATATGTTTATGTAAACTAGTAGTACAAAATCGGCCCTACACCTTTTGCGGTACTTGGACTTTTTGATAATATATATTGTTATGATTTATATTAAAAAAAATTTTTGATTTTAAAATTGAATAAATGAATTTGGAGGTAACCATAAAAAAATTGTCAAATAATTAATAGATAAATAAATGTCATTAATATTATATGTGAATTTTTAAATAAAAGGTAAAATCTATTTAAAATAATAAGTTATTTATTTACGTGGTGAGGTTTTTGCATCATTACATAAATTGGGCGCCCAACGTGGGGCAGAATTGGATATAAATATAGAAATTAGCGACCTAAAATGTTCACTAGAAAATGGTTAGAATGTTACAAAACCAGTTATTTCAAAATTATTTGAATAATTTAATAATATGCAAACAAATATGAATAATATGGAGAAGAAAATGACAACGAAAGAAGATTTTAAAAACATGCAAACAAATATGAAGGAAGGTTTAAAAAACATATGAAAAATATGGAAAACAACAACAAGAAATATGAACAAGAATTAGAAGTGTATTATAAAGAAAATATTGATTGTAGGACAGATTTAAAAAGTACAGTCAGAAATAGAAAAACTTTTGATGAGGCAAATGTCGTATAAAATTAGCAAAGAAGGAGGAGTTACGTTCAAAGTTAAATGGGAGATACACTGGAAATTAAGGAACAAATTATTTTAAATAATGTTAGAAAAAATGAAAAAAAGAGAAGAAAAAGACAATGAAGGAAGGTTGTTTCAAGAACACTAAGACGAGATGAAGAGACAAATAAAATAAGAGGGCGGTTCCATATTTCTATGATGTACAATTACCCAATCGAAAGACAAACCCAACCAAAAATGAGGAAAAATCAGACGACGAAATTGAAATCAAGGTAATCACGGAATATCAAACGAAATTTGAAACAAGCGCAATAATGATTAATAAAGAACACACAGATCTGCAAAAATTAGAAAAGAGATGGGATTATTGATGGGAAAGTTTATGCTTTTTCAAAACAATTCATAATAAAAAGAAAATACCGGAAGTAACAAAAAAATAAAATAATAATTGAACAGATTTAGAAAGACTTTGATAAAGAAAAGAAGATTGAAATGGCAAGACGACGTGACGAGACTAAATTGAAAACGTAAGACAAGAATAAACAGATAATGGTGTATGAAAAATAAAATTTAAGAGAAGTAACTCAATTGAAATTTGAAGTCGAAAGCAACATAAATAAAGAGGTAAAATTTGTTAAGAGCAAGAAAGAACCAAAGCCAAGAAGGAAGGGAGAATGTTAAATAGTTATCAAAATAGGACGAGTGTTTAAGAATATAAAATTAATAAAGAGAAGGATTACAATTAAACAAGCATGGGAAGAATTAGAAAAACAAAAGTTGGAATCAAATGCAACCTTAAGAATTAAAAGAAAGGGCAAAGAAAAAGCAAGTAAAACAAGCAGCCCTAGAGAGAAAAATGCAAAGGATATAAAAGCTCATCCACCTCCTGCAAAAAAATATAAAGTGATAGAAAAAAAGGTTTGGAAAAGGCAATGTAAAATGACAATGAATAACTTACAAAAATTATAGTAAAAATGTGAATAAAAACTAGATGTTAAGAAATAGGAATAAGTTGTTTAGGGGATTAAAGAAGAAACAATGATCAATAATTATAGAAGGAAAATAAATTGAGATAATCAAAGAAGTGTTACAAAGCTTAGGTGCAGCAAAGAAAAAAAGAAGATTAAGAAATCGCAAGAATGTGAGTTTATATGAAGCACAAGATGTTTAAAGAAAGGGAGATTAAAATTAATGCAATGGAATTAAAGTTTTTATGATGAAGAATGGGGATATAATAGAAAAATATGAAGAAGAAAATTATGAAGTCTAAGGAAATGATGTTTAATGGTGCAGGATATGATAAGAAATATTATAAAAGGGGATTAGAAATTAAAAAAAGGAATATAAAGTATTATAGGAGAAGCCTGAGAAAGGGAAAGAAAATGATGAAGATTTTAAAAGAATATGAAAGAAGATAAGAAAAATATTTGAAAGCAAGTGACAAAATGTGTATCGTTTGAGGAATAAAGAATGAATGATTTATTTTAAAATTTTAATTTTCTTTGGCAAACAATAAAATTTATAAAATAAAGCAGGGTGCAAATATTATGATTTAAATTTAAAAAAAAAACTATTTTAGATTTTTAAATTAAATAGATAAATTTGAGGTAACCATCAAAAAAAAATGTCAAATAATTAATAAATAAATAAATGTCATTAATATGATATGTGCATTTTTAAATAAAAAGGTAAAGTCTATTTAAAACAATAAGTTATTTATTTACGTGGTGAGGTTTTTGCATCATTACAATATACAGGGTGTTTCATTAATCAGTACAGAAAATGAAACTGGAGATTCCTTGCAAAATTTAAAGGAAGGTTTAACATAAAAAAAATTTCCTTAAAGCCTCCCTGAAGAGTTACATCCTTAAAGATGTGTAAAAAATTCACATTAATCGATTTTTTCTAAAATGACTTGAAATAAAAAAAGAAATCTAAACATTCAAATACTACTACCAAGAAGCCACCATAATTTCATAATTTTATTCACCCTTGTTCTCTGCAAGGGGTGAGTCTTACTACCCCCTTAGAGTTTTTACCAGAACTTTTTAACTAATTTTTTTTCAATTTTAAAATTCAGATTTTGGAGGGCCAATTCAATTAAAAACTTTTGTCTCTTAAAATTTCACGTAAGCTCAATACTTTTCACCAAAAAAATAAATTAAGCGAACTTGCAGAATTTTTAATTAATAAGTTACGTATGCAAGTTTGACAAAAATAACAATATTATTATTAACTATCATTTTAATTTAAATTAACAATATTATTTCAGAGAGTGTTCAAAATGGGCACCATTTTCTTGAATACAGGCTCTTATTCTTTTGAACAAATTTCCGTTAACGCTACCTAGCATTGCTACAGATTGTCTAACTCTTCAGGGGAGGCTTTAAGGAAATTTTTTTATGTTAAACCCCCTTTAAATTTTGCAAGGAATCTCCAGTTACATTTTCTGTACTGATTAATGAAACACCCTGTATATAAACAATTTTCAACCACAACTCCAAATGTTTAAACAATTTTTTAACAATTTAAATTAAATTTTATATACCACAACATTAAACTTTGGTGCCTGTAAACTCGCCTAATCATCTGGGTCTTAAACTATTTCTGTTAAACTATTTCGGGTTTAATATAAATATAAGTCGTATTTAATTTTTATATTATTTATTTTATATTTACATATAATATTATTTGACAAATTCCTATAAAATTCTATGTTAATTTTCAAGAAATAAATTCATTTATTATTATTATTATTATTATTATTTTATCTACGTGACAGTTTTATACAACTACTCTAATAATATTACAAACTACTACTAATATTTTTTTACTACCTGGATGATGCTTAAATTATGTTCCACCAACACTTAAAAAAGGATAAATAATTATTCTTTGTTCTTGGCACCAAATTTATGAACCATTTTTTTAGTTCAGTCTAATTTAAAATTTAATTTTTCGCTCTCGGGTTAATACAACTATGTTACCCAAATTGTTCTCCAATTGGATATAATTCTTGTTTTAAATATTATACCCTTAATCTTTTTTAATACTAATAACTTTTATTCTTTTTCAGGTCACTTTATTTTCAAGCGCAGCCAACCAACTCCATATTCTGTTTACTTCAATTACCCTTCTTATAACACTTTATTTATTTTAAATATGAATTTTATTTAATATTAAATATTTTTCTTATTTTTGGTTTATTTATTTATTCGACGATTTCTACCTAAAACTACACTACTTACATATTATTAAAAAAATGTTGCTGAAGTAAGCTTAAATCATCTCAACATATTAAATATTCTTTAGATTTATTTTTTTTATTTGTAAATATTATAAAACAGGATTCAATTCAACTCACAGCTACCTTGTTCGTTCTAGTATTTGAAATTCCTTTTTCTACTTTTTTATGTACCATTTTACACAATTTTCTAATCATTTTCAGTGTGTAAAAAACATAATTAAAAAAATTGAATTACTATAGCTATTATTGCTACTAGTTTGCCCGTTGCATCACGAGAGCGCTGTATTAGCAACACAACTAGAAACAAATTATTAAAGTTTTGGTCCCCTTTACCGGAAATTTTGAAAATTTTTACGTAAATACTAAACACTAAATTAGCATTGTTTGATATGATTTTTTGTTTTAATTAAAAATAAGGATTTTTCAGATTTATCAATAAAAATGTGAGATTCGCCCACCATCTATTCACCGAATCGTAGAGTCGTTAAAGTTAGAACTGAATGTCTTCTACCTCAACGATAGAACCCTTAACGGTAATTCAAAATAGAATTTTAACTTGGTAGTCAAATGAAGCAATCACCTGGAACTTAACATTAACTTTTTCTCAGCAAAAGATCAAGGTGTCTACGACAAGTTTGACCGAATATTCTCAGGAATCAAAGTGATAGACAAAGTAAACCTAAACTACTATAAAGCTCTTAATGGACGAATCAACACCAAGTTTACTAATAATAATAATAATAATAATAATAATAATAATAATAATAATAATAATAATAATGACATTAATATCAAAATAGGACATAATGAACTCAGTCAGTTTAAAAATTTCTGGAAATCTATATGAGGAAGAGCAGACCCGTACAATCAGGAAGCTGAATGGATTGGAAGTATAGAGAGAGCTAACGCGCAAATACCGCGTATGAATCTCCTAGAATTCACCAAGGAAGACATAGTAAAGGCAGTAAAGATCACAAAACTGGAAAGCGCCAGGACCAGATAGACTTCAAAATTTCTGAATCAAGTACTTTAGCGCCACGCACGAGAGACTCGCTTATTGCTTTACGCAGGCGCTTCACGACCCAAATCAAATACCTACCTTCTTATGTCAGGGCAATACTTTCTTACTATATAAAAGGGCGATACCGCACAACCTCAAAATTATAGACCAATAACATGCTTATCAGTAGTATACAAATTATTTACTTCGGTAATTAATGAAAAAAATATACCAGCATTGCAGTGTTAACCAAATTTTCTCGGAGGAACAGAAAGGATGCATAAAAGGGACGCTGGGCTGTAAGGATCAGCTAACCATAGATTCAGTAATCTTAAAACAAGTCCAGAAAATGAAACGAAATTTAAATATATGTTACATCGATTACAGAAAAGCATATGATTCTGTTCCCACGACTGGTTAATAAAAGTCCTCGAAATATATCAAATATGCCCACGCATAATAGCTGTCCTGAAACACCTAATGACGTCATGGAAATCAACTATGTGGGTTTCAAGGAAAACATAGGAACTGTGGACATAAATAGGGAAATATTTCATGGAGACTCTCTTTCCCTATATGGTTCTGCTTAGCTTTGAACCCAATGTCTTCCTTATTAAATAACACAGATGCTGGATATAGGTTGAATCTCAGAAGCAAATGTCGAATATCTCATCTACTGTACATGGACGACCTAAAGATATACAGCGAGTCACGGGAGAAAATGCAGTCACTGATCAAGACTGTAAAAACCTTTAGTGACGATATCCGAATGTCATTTGGGCTTAATAAATGTGCCGTTATAAACATCAAAAAAGGGAATATTGAGAACAATCCACAGAGCATGGGTGATATTGATCAACTACCTCTTCATGAAACCTACCGTTACCTTGGTACCCCTCAAAACCAACGACTTGACCATGCCGAGCTTAAAAGAGAGCTCACTGATAGGTATGAGGTATAAGAAAAGATTAACTAAGCTACTTAATACTAAGCTTTCAGGCGGTAATTTGTGTTCGGCAATAAATACCTGGGCCGTCCCGGTATTGACGTATTCATTTGGAATTGTGAAGTGGTCCGACACTGATCTTGATGAACTAGATAGAACAACAAGGCGATTACTAACAAAATTTAGGAGCCTGCACCCAAACTCCTCAGTGAGAAGGTTGTACTTGCCGAGAAGTGAAGGTGGAAGAGGATTGCTTAATATTAAGTATCTGTGCTTAAATCAAGAAAATAACATGAGACGTTACTTCCATTCAACTAACAGCGATTTGATGCAGTTAGTGGTTCAATCAGATAAGGGTTTTACTCCACTGAATCTTGCACAGCGTATGCGGCAAGATGAACTACCAACAAGAACTGAAAATATTAACGCTTGGCAAGAACAATCGATGCATGGTAGATACCCCAAACTGATAAAAATGGATAACGTAGATAAATTATCATCGCTTAGGTGGCTTCGTGATCCACAGTTATACCCGGAGACAGAAGGCTTCTTTATTGCAATACAGGACCGGGTAATTCGAACACGTAATTACGAAAAACATTGTTTAAAGCTAAATATAGAAGATAAATGTAGAAAATGTGGAGCTGTCGGAGAAACCATCAAACATATCACAGCAGGGTGTCCAGCTCTAGCTGATAAGGCATACCTTGGCCGGCACAACCAACTAGCCAAAATAATCCACCAACAACTTGCACTTAAACATGGACTTCTAGAAACTACACCCCTCCTTACTATAAATATGAGCCGATGCCAATTCTTGAAACACCGGACCACTTATTATATTGGGACAGAGTCATAACAACTGATAGAACAGTTGACTATAACAGACCGGATATTGTGTTTATTGATAAGAAAGAAGCAACAGGCACCATTATTGACATCGCGGTACCTTCTTCACACAATATTATGAAGACTGAACAAGAGAAAGTCACAAAATATGAAAATTTGGCGTATGACCTAAAAGGCAATGGAAACTGAGAAATGTGACAATTCTTCCTTTTGTGATCTCGGTTGAGGGTATCCTAAGCAAAGGTTTCCTGAATAACTTAAATAACATCGGACTACCCAATAAAATCGTTAATGTGGGGCAGCGTGCCATAATACTGCAAACTTGCCACATAGTCCGAAAAATTTTAGGCTAGCAAGAGGAGTTGAATTACTTTCTTACTAGTAATAAAACCGTAACCAACATTAAAAGTTGAGAATAAGGGAATAATAATAATAATAATGGTATTTATTGTCCAACAGAAAAGAAATTCCATTTTCAAGACAATTATAAATGTAACAATAAACTATTATGAGGTGTAGTAAAAATATATCAACATAAAATACTGAGTAATAAAATAATAATATAAAATAACTAACTGATTGTAACAGCGAAAACTTAAATCTAAATTGTGTACAACATAGGCAGTTAATGTATTTTAGAGATAGCATTTATGATCTCGGTAAGTGTATTTTCATTTAAGTCAATGGTAGTGCATATTTTATTGTAATTCTCGCAGATAAAAAAAAATGGAGATTTTTGAAGAAGTCAGAAGACTCAACAAATTGAACAGCTACACGGTTGCTTACCCAATCTCAAGTATCACATCGTTTTCTACTTGTTGAAACATTGCATATCAATTCTGAAAATGATGTATCTCCTCCGCGCAGTTCCAACGTCGAGATTTGGTAATATTCGAACCAAATGGAAAAAAATTCTTGGAAAAAGTGCAAAATAGTCCATTGGATCCGTTATAGTAGAATGTGGAAACTTCTACATGGAGATACGTAGACTAGGAATCCAACTGCATTCATCTGGCTTCCACTTGAGTGTTAGAGAATTAGTTGAACAATTGATGTCGGAGGTCACTTGTTAAACAAAAGTTAAATTACTCTGGTTGGAGTCTCTTAATAAAGAAGTAACTAGCTCCACTGTGCAGCGTAAATTGGGTAAAATTTTCCTAAAAGCTATAATATCAAAACTAACTTACATTTGAAACTGAAAAGACTGTTGCTAGATATGGCGCTGTTTGTGTAAAAAAATAAACAATTTGATTAAATGCCATTCTGTCAAAGCTCTTTGGAATAATGCTTTATCATAATATTTTCAAATCGCAGTCGCGCGAGGCTTGGATCTAAGCTATGCGTTCCTCACGAATGAGAATAGTTGCTGATGAGTTTGGACACTATGGCTTTACCTGCCAGAAGATAAGACGTTGGACACGACACTGTTTAATAAATGATTGATTTATAAAAGCTTTGAAATCAGCCGAGATCGCTTCATGTCTTGAGCTCAGTAAAGTATGTAGGTTCCTACATCGTCTGATCACTAATTCCATGGTTTGCAGGTTGAGTTCTTATTTGGGATGCATGAATTAGCCACACCCTCCTCCCTTCCTACAAAAACATCTCTTTGACTGCTGGAGATGTAGGTGAATTAGCCGCAAAGTAAAAAATGCAAAAGTCCAGCGAGCGTCTTGTCGATTATGCATTTCTCCCTTTTTTTGTTGAGTCTTTTAGTGTATGGTGCAAAGCCGTCATTAAACTCGCCAACGTGATTAGTGATCGTATAAGATCGATATTAGGAGAACCTCGGTCTAAGACCTTTCTTATTCAACGAGTATACCTATCAGTACAATGAGGAAATTTTGCTTGTATTATAAAGAAACTTTCTTATGAACACCATCTTAGTGAAATATTTTTATTAAATTGTTATTTATTATTATTATTAAAACTAACAGCAAAAAAATTGCAGATATGATATGATGGTCTGTCAATCAAAAATAGTTGCATAGTTTTACTAAATTTAGAAAGAGGATGCATTAACATTAAGAAGTAGATAATTGTATAATTTCATATCACTATACATAATAAAGTTGTTTGTAGGTACATTCTTATTCTATATATCTAAGTTGATGAGCCTGCTTTTGGGAAAAATTATAAGAATAAAACTAAATTATAGTGTTCTTTTCAATAATTTCTGTTTTTTAGTTCAAAAATATTATGAATAATAGAAATAGGATTGGTCCACAAACTGAACTTTGGGGAACTCCGTACATAACATTATGTGCATGAGTTTTTATTATTGATTTTGACATATTATTTTCTGTTGCTTTGGTATGATAAATAAATACTGCGTCATCGAAATCTTTATTCAATTAATTTAAAATGAAACGATTATTAATCTCTGCAATCAAAAATTGTTTATATGTCATTTCACAACTTCTAAAGATGATTTTTTTTGTGTTCAGTTGAAAACAAGTGATTCTGGCTTTCAAAAATCGTTCAAAAGGAATTTAGAGAACTTTGTCCAAAAATAAAGTTGAAAGTGCGTAGTAAGTTGGAATAGGTAGATTCAGCCCGTTTGTGCCGAAAGCTTTGGCTGCGTATCAAATAGTCAAACTAAAAACGTTGCCGTGAATTAAGACTCCCGAAAACATCACCTTAAAGCAAAACGCACCTTCAACTTTACCTCAACAGTGAAGTGGAAAAAAGTGTACCTACCTGACATATTTAAAACAATTTTCACTTTTCAGCAGCACTTTGCATTAAAAAGTACATTGTTTAAAACTCCGATATCTCAAAAATTATCAATTTTTCGAGATTGGTAATCTAAAATATCGTAGAGAAAAAATTCAAAATAGTGTAAATTCTCTGAGTTTTGGTTATAACAGTATCTATTTTTCAAATTTGCGAGAGGGCAAATTTGCCTTTAAAAAATTTCGAAGGCAATTTTCAAATATCTCAAAAAGTATCAATCAGTGCAAACAACATTGTTGACCGCCAAAAAACAACAAAATCAAAGTTCGTTGGCGTGGCATTCTTTTGAATTTTTGCGTGGGATTGAACCGGAGCAGCGAAAACTTTAAATTTTTTCTTCGCGACGCCATAACTCGAAAAATATCGTTTCAATTAATTTGTGGAATACAATCAAAAATATCGGACGGACGTCAAAATTTAACACAGTGGGAGTCTTTTACCGACTCGTGAACTCGTTAGTTTTTTCCAATCTAAGCGAATCTATTTGTTTCTTAAAAACCCATTTTGAGCTTATATCTCAAAAAATATCAATTTTTTAAGTTTGGTTAACAGGACTAAAATTATAACGCGCAAAATCTCTGCAAAACGATTATTTTAAATCGCTTATACAAGTATGGAATCGCGGATTATAGAAGAAAAAAATTAATTTTATTTTTTTTTTATTTTTTTTTTTTTTTTGATTATTTTTTTAATTTACCTTTTTTTTTAAAAAAATTTTTCCGAACAAAAACTTTAATTTTTTTTTTTTTTAAAAAATTTTTTAAAAAAATTTAAAAAAAAAAATTTATTTTTAATTTTAAAAAAAAAAAAAAAAAATAATAAATTTTTTTTTTTTTTTTTTTTTTTTTTTAAAATTGTAAGAAACCGAAAAATGATATAATTAATTTTGCCGCATAGATAACACTATCTCACAACATAAAATTACATTTTTCATACTAAGAGCGTCACGCGCACCGCCCCTTTTGAAATTTCCCCTATTAACGGTACCCACTCTTCCCTGTATGATAAGATCCCCTTTAAAAGAGCGAACGCAATGCTAAGAAGTCACTTTTTTGAGATTCCTAGCTCAAATACCCTTCCGAAAGCAATCCGAACCGTAATCCGCAAACCGAACCTTAAATTCTAAACTTAAGCTATCCGCTCTTTTATCTTCTGGCGTCTGCAAAGATCCCGGTGATTCAATTCGTTCGCGATCGAGAAACAGAGCCATTATTTTCACTAACAAAAGACCACTTCAAAGGCTAATTCAATTTGGTACGGGTTGTGGCAAAATATTACTAACCGCTGTGTATATACCTGAAACAAAACCGACGCATTAAACCGCTTTAAACACCATCCCTTACCTGCAACCCCAAAGTGGCCGATTGCTTCGGTAACGGAGGGTCCGATACTAAACCCGTTCTTGTCCTAACCGAGATAACACCAACAAACTTCCCCTGTCTAACGTGTGGCCGATCGCTCGGTAGCACCCTATACATAATCCGCTTTGCTTATAGGCGACGTCAACCACCGAGGAGCATTAACCTGTACGACTTAAATCCGACCCCCCATCTTCGTGTTAAAACGGTTGAAGCCCCTTTTAGAGTAGCTGAGGATTCGGTAACATCTAAAAGAAGGTGCATTCTTAACCGCTGGCTAGAATAATTCAACATAACTAGCACCAAAGTCGAAAGCAACATCGGGTGCACCAAAATCGTTCGCACACCAGGCTTCGACACATTAGTAAGACCGTCGTGCTCCCAGCGTAACTCAAAGCAGCACCGACACGCCGAAAGCCGCAAATAAACACCGTCGTACCGTCTCAATTAAGGGCGAACCTTACCGGACCGAAGATTAACCTAAAACAGCAATTGTGGTTTTACACCACAAACACCGATAATTACACCACTTACCTGTTTCAGAGACTACACAGACACCCCAAAATAAGGGCTGCTCCGTCCGCAAACGCCGTTACAAAACCCGTTCTACCGTTTCAACACGTTCCAAACCCAAAAGTGACAGCGTGGCCGTGTCTCTACTACCGCCACTTTCAACCGAAGAACGGCGCGCAATTTGAATTCTTAAACCTATTGTAAATATTCACATCCTTTGTAAATATAATCGCCCGAACATTGTACATAACTCAATATACAGATAAAACGAACCCTGGGTTATTTAATCTCGCTGGAAGCTACCTGTGTTGCAATTATAAATTTTATTTCGTTCCGCTCATTCGAATCTATCTGCAACCGAAGCAGGGGCTCGAAGGAGTAAAGCGTTACAAACTAATGCTTAAAACTAATGTCAATTTATGCGTATTTTAAAATAATAAATCTGTTTTTAAGTATATATTTATTTTATATCAAAATTTTAATTGATTTAAGATTAAAAAATCCTAGCTAGGATTTTTGAGATGAAAAGAATAAATGTAAAATCTTGACCTTGGTTTCAATCAATGATTAGAGTGTTGATCATTTCATTACTTTAATTTTATTACCATAATATAAATATATTTTTTAAATAATTTGTAAAAATTATGAATAAATTATGATTATAATTTTTTTGTATTGTTAGCTGGTAATGAATAGTTAAAAGGGATAATTAAAAATTTTTTTATATTTAAAAAAAATATTATAAAAAATTTTTTTTAAAAAAAAAAAAAAAAAAAAAAAAATTAATTTTTTTTAATAAAATTTAAAAAAAAAAAAAAAAAAAAAAAAAAAAAAAAAAAAAAAAAAAAAAAATAAATTAAAAAAAAAAAAAAAAAAAAAAAAAAAAAAAACTATAAACAAAAAACAAAAAAAAAATTTGTTTTATTTTCTCCTTGTTATTTTAAAAAACAAAAAGCACACAAACTCCAAAAAATTTTTTTTTTTTTTTTAACAATTTTTTTTTAAACCCTTTTTTTTTTTAAAATTATGTACCTTTTTTCACTTTTTTTTTCTTTCCCTTTTTTTTTTAAAATCGAAGTTTTTTAAAAAAAAACAATAAAAATTTTTATATTTTCTTATTTTTTTTTCTTTTTTTTTTATTTTTTTTATTTTTTTTAAATTTTTTTTTGACATTTAAATCTTAGTTTCTTTTGAGAATACAGAAAGATTTCTATTAAAATAAGATTAATCATCATCGCTTTGCTTTTCTTCAACATTCTAGTCAATGTTTTTTAACGATAATCTAAATTGTCGTTCCAGAGATACACCTAATTGTAATATCGGAAATGAATTGTAATTGTTATTTATCTGCTATATTTTCCCATAACCTGAAATGCTGATAGTACTATTTGTATAGGCAATAAAATATTAAGTATCACTGTTAAACTGCACTTTCAACATTATTGATGTTAAAATGCTGTTAATAAAATATTCTCAACTGTTGTTTGTGGCGTCAAAACCTCCTTGTACAGTTTTAATGATCCTTTTATGGGATTGCCTCTATTTAAATAAATTGGTCTGTGATTAGAAGATGCTTAACTTAATATCACCAGTGATATCCTGTAACTAGAATAATAGAATAGTTACCTTTGCTGACTTTTGTATAGTGGCTGTAGGTAAGGTCATGAAGAAGCGAATAAACTATAGCGTCAGTAAAAAAATATACAGTTGGACAAGCAATGGCGAATCTAATGAGACAATCACCCAATTACAAAAAAATCAACACATTTCTGCTAGCTAACATATCAGTCCATATGCTGATAAGCAAAATTTGAGATGACTTGGAAGCAAAGCTACGTAAAAATGAGGGACGGAATATCAAGTTTGGAAAATGTAGGATACTTGGAAGAAATTCTACCCTATTAATGAACAAGATTGAAACAAAACTAGCCCGGGAAGACCGGGGGAGGAACAGAAAACAGCGGTCGGAGATGTACGATATGAACCAAATGGAAAGGACTTCCCAGAAGTGAGGAAATAACCAAGAACAAACCTTGAGTAATTAAGTCAAAGGAAATATGTAGTACATAATATTAAGTGTGTTGTTAAACTAGGGATTTAAAACCGTGGAGATTTGATTCCAGACATTTATTGAGTAACAGTAAAGAAAAAGGATGATCTACTAGAAATAAGAGAAAGAAAAAAAAATAAAAGAAGAAAGCGTAAAAGTAAAGAGAAGTAAAAGTTAAATATAGTAACCTTAATTTGTAAAAGAAAATGACGAAAAGGATCCAAAACCAGAAAAGAGAAAAAGTATAAAAAAAGAGGGAGAAGGAGGAACCTCATTGATGTGTTGAATTATCATGAAATCAACAAAGGGTAAAACGAAAAGGGAGAATGCCAACTAAAAAACTACAATTGAAAATTGACAACCCCCTGCTAAAGAAATTCAAAGTCATATGGTTGCAGAGTTAGTACGGCTTTTCTGAGTTGAAGAACGTAAAATATGTGTAGTTGATGTTTTTAATAAACATCTCATTGATGATCAACAATAGAAGTTCCGGGCTTGAAAAAAAGAAAAATGGTCAAAGTAAACATAGAAGAGCCTCATAATGCACTATTTGTTAAAAGGGTGATTTAACCAATGTGAGGGAAGCCGAGACCGAACTATTGTAGAGGATTGTCAATTAACGAAGTTTAAAGAATAGTTTCCAAATATTCATAATTTAACGGATGATGCTATGTTATGGCTTACGAATCTGAAGAACACCTTAAGTTTCAGCAATATTTTGTATTCTTGTCCTGATTATCTGTTTTTCCATTATTTTGTTTTGCTATTTTTTTAACCTACTATTTTTTCGTCATTCTCGTGAATGACGCTTAGACCGGTCCATTATATGTCGTCATGCAATAGCTGTGCTGTTATATTTTATGTTCTTATTTACCTTCTATAATGTTTACACTTATATATGAATACTAAGGTAGGTAAAGGCTGGCATGTTTAGGTTTTAGTGGTTTTCCTAAAGCTTGAAGCAAATGCTTTGCTAAGACGAACCAATCCACAATTGCACATGGTTTCGTCACCACACTGTACAGGTTTATACTGATCTTCTGGGGCACCATACATAACACTTACATAACAATACAATATGTAAAAAAATAAATGAATTATTAAACTCCTATGTAAATAAATTAATAAGGTTTTATGCAATATAGCCCAGGCTAAAAAATCAGCTCAATCACATATTACTATTGTTTGAGTAAAAGAGTTAGAGAGAAAACGTACACCGACCGAGGGCAGTCGTTAGAATTGATGTTGTTTATTACAATCTTAGCGACCTTTGCTGATCTTTTTTCTTCAAATGCAGCTTTTGTTAGAGGTAATTTACAAGCTTGGTTTTCAATATTTTTTAAAAAAATAGAACGAAGTTCTTCATAAGATCTCAAAATAGTGGAGTAAACCGTTAATTCTGAAATTATTTATAAGTTTGAAATTAAGATAAAACAACCATTTTTAAACCTATGCAAGCAATGTTATATAATTAAAAAATTATTCTTGACCACACCTCTTAAAAGTTTACAAAAATCGCTTCGTTGTTGTTTTAAAAAAAATCTTATCAAATAAGTTAAAAAACTCTTACGATGAATTGAATTTTAGCATACAACCTTATCTGATATAATTTTGTTTAAACCGTAATTTAACACATAATTTTGGGTTTTAAAATAAAAAATTATTTATGTTTTTTTAATAGGAGCGAGAATCTGTCACGAGAGATACTTTTCTATTTTAAGATGTATTCGTAAGTGGACCAAAAGCTGAAGTTGTTTTATCTAAGAATACCTACTTGACAACAATTAATTAAAATGTTTAAATAATTATCTAAAAAACATTTATTACACATAAAAACATAGTATAACAAAATAACAACGTCAGTCTGTATTTATAAAATCAAAATTAACCGGTTTAATAAAAACTACGAAGATTCAGCTTCATTAGGTTTAACTTCGTAACTATTACTACGTACAACTTCTGGATATTTAGATGAATTATCATCCTGCCGGTAACTATCTTCGTTATTATAATTACTGTAGCTGTCACCATAATTATTATTTGCACCAAATTCTCCTTGTTGTTGATTAATATAGCTACCACCACTCCATCCACCGGATAAGTTATTTACACCATATTCTCCTTGTTGTTGATCGTTGTTTGATAAAGCATTCCAACCACCGGATTCACTAGAACCTTGCGAATGAGAGTACTCATTCTGTGGCACAGGATAAGGTTTGGGAACTTCTACGGGTACTTGTACATTCTTAATCACTTCAACCGGAACTGGATGCGGCACTTTAACTATCTGAGGTACGGGTACTGGATACGGTTTGTCAACGTGAACTGGATATGGAACATTATGCGGAATTTTAACGGGATACGGTTTTGGAATTTTTAAAGCAACAGTGCTACTTATTTTAACAACTTTAGGAGGAATGTCTCCCTTTTCCGACGTACCTAAATCTAAAATGGCAAACTTAGGATAATTCAGTGCACTGTAAGCATGAATGTCGGGAATTCCCATCAATTCATACTGAAGATTTCCACCATCGCCACCTCCGTGAGAACCTAAATCTCCACCGCCAAAAGCAAATCCAGGTTTTCCGCACACTGAGGTAGAACAGAAAAGTAATGAGAAAGATAAAATCTGGAACAAGTATTTATTGTGTAAACAAGATTAATTGATTAAGATTGGTACTTACAAGTCCCTTCATGCTGGCATATACCTTGATTGTAACTACCACAAAAATTTTATTTAGGCGTTTATATATGAAGACATTTGAGAACCAACCGTACCTGTTTAAATTTCATTTCACTTTCATCCTTTCTTCTGCATCTAACATTAAATATCTTTCACATTTGTTACCAGCAAAACATTCTTTCTCTGTTCATCAACTAAAACATACAATCACAAAAGAAAACTGAACTTAAACCACAATGTGAAAACTACATTCACTATTATAGAAAAAAAGTATATTTTGATAGTAGTTGCTATTAAGATGATCACTCAGTAAGTAAATTTTGGCATTAATTTCTTTTCCGCTTATTAAATATTTAGTTAGTTGTTTATAGCACGATTTTATTGTAAATGCAATGCTAATTTTAATAAAACGTAAGAATCTGCGTTCACTAACCTTGTAAGAATCCAAAAAAAAAATTTGATTTATGTAGATCAGTAAAAGCGAAAGTGCTCTCTTGATCCCTTCACCAAGTATAATGCATTTCTAGGTATAAATTAAAGTTTGCAAATTGCAATTCATTGTCATGGTCATAGAAATGAAAGGCTAATTTGCAGCTAAGGAAGTTAAGTACGTCCTCTCTATAATTTAAAAACATTACGCATCTTTGTTGTTTGTGTTATTCTACAATATTATTGTCATTACTGTCAATCAAGAACTGTGGTTTTGTACTGTTTAATGGAGTGTGACCAAATATTATTTGATTTAGTGGTTTTTGCAGCTTTTAAATATTTTCTATTGTATTTGTTTTTTTTAAATAATTGTTCAAATTATCGGCATTTAGTTTTGATTATTTGTATTATCATATAAGAATTAATTTAAAATTTGAGATTTAAATAAACGAAACGATACACACAAAAATTATGGACTCATTAACCTCAAAGTGTACAAACAATTATGAAAGTCAAGACTAGCTAAACTAAAAAAACCAACATTAATAGTTTCAAAATATCATTCATCAGAATTATGTAGTTTAGCTTAGTTTCCTAATTTTCAAACTTTTGTGTAAAGTAATGAAACACTTACACTTTTTGTAGTCAATTAGATCATAAAGTTTGAAACATAACCTATAATAATTGCTCACCAATATATCAATGTTATCAATTTCTTGTGATTTGTGAAAATTAGTTTACTTGCTTTCATTATTATTTTAAGTTTTACGTTTCTTCAAATCAAGGTGAGCAAAAACAGAAAACCGAAAAAGTGGATATTACAAATTGGTTCAAGCTTTGCAGTCATTGCAGAATTTTTAAAAGAAAGTCCATTGAGTCTGCGAAATGTGAGCCAGCGACATGGTTCCGGTACGTAGATGATACTTTTGTTGTTTGGAAACACGGTTTAGAGAAAGAAATATACTCAACACTCTAGTATCCAGTTCACCATGGAAATAGAAGATGAGCAACAACTGACTTTGTTAGACGGACAGGTGAGAAAACGAGAAAACAGTATAAGCCACACATGGAACAGAAGATCTACACACCAAGACCACATTACATCCCGTATGGAACCACTACTAGACCAAATGTTCAAAATTATTGAGGCCTTGACCGAAAAGGTTTAAAAATTTGTACACCGGACAAACATTTGGCTCAACTTAAACACCTGTAAACTGCTTAGAGGCTGACGGGTACATCAGAAAAGAGATCTAAAGATTAATGAGGTCCAAAGGATCAAAAGCACCAAAATCCGAGAATCGACTCACTACTACCTACGCATATCTTCCATACATATCAAAAGTCATAGACCGCATAAGAGAAATTCTAAAAATACACTAAATTAAAACTAACTTCAAACCAAACATGAAGATTCGCTGACTATTAGATCAACAAAAGACTAAGCAGACGAAGTTTACAGTACACTATGTTCTTGTGGCAACCACTAAGAGATTGATAAAAACAAAGTTCAATAAACATCAAGCAAACTACGGTCTAAGACACAACAAATTGATCCATCAAGATCCACAAATATTCAAAAAACTTCAAAAAAAGGAAGAGACAGTGAGGATCTGGATTCCAATCCTTAAGAACACTTGACCAGCATCTTACAATGATCCGCGATGAAAGCCTCGTTTTCTGAAAACCACTATAAGTACAAGCTGCAAAGTAGAAATCATCAACATTTATAAAATATAAAAACAACTGTAAAAAAATTATCATATATACGAAATATGCAAAATGCATATAATCCTTTTTTTAAGTTATTATGATTAATGTTATCATAGCAATGACATGGATATGATGACACCATCCAGTCGAATATGACTAGTACAATGACTAATGTTTTTAAAGCAAACGCGAAACTAGGAAAAACAAAGATTCTGTTAGAAATGTGTGTAACTGTTGAAGAAACATTTAAAGGTTTGTTGCAAACAAAATAAAAATTTTGAAATATAGGTACAACAAACTGTACATATACGAAGGCGGTCTGAAAAGTTTCCAACCTCAACGTGAAGATGAATTTTGAAAGTTTGAGTGAGTCGATGTGAGTATTTTTGTAAAAATGGAGAAAATCGAGTATCGAGCTGTCATAAAACATTTGTTTTTGAACGGGAACACGCTTACGCAAATTAAAGATGAGTTAGACTCTGAGTACGGGGACTCATCACCGTCATTTACCACTGTGAAATTTTGGGCAGTTAAATTTAAACGTGGATGTAAGAGCTTGGGAAATGATGAACGTTTAGAATGTCCAAAAACTGTAACTATTGACGATAACATCGCTAAAGTTCACCAAATGGTGTTAGACGACCGCCGAGTTAAAGTGAGATGAGAAAGCTGTCCGCGCGTTGGTTGTCGCGTTTGCTAACGTTAGACCAAAAACCTGTTCAAATGAATATTTCCAATGCTCTATTGGCTCAGTTTAGGCGCAATAAATCCGCGTTTTGGCGCCGATTAATTACTGTAGATAAAACTTAGATACACCATTATACGCCTGAAACAAAAATACAGTCAAAACAGTGGACTACAAAGAGGGAACCGGCTCCAAAAAAAGCAAAATTTGGTTTTTCGGCTGGGAAAGTAACTGTTTTTTGGGTTAGTCATAAAGTTATCCCAATCGATTATCTTCAAAAAGAGAAAACCATTACAGGAGCATACTACGCATCATTACTTGACAAGCTGAAGGCAGAAATTGCGGATAAACGACCGAGTACTATTTGGACGAATTAAAGAGATGAGAGCATCGCTGGGAGAATAGAGTCACAAGGAGACTATGTAGAAAAATAAAAATTCTTGTAGCTATGTTAGGTCGGAAATTTTTTAGACCACCCTCGTACTTATGGCACAGCACTAAAAGCCAGTTTAACCTATGAATTTAATTTTTTAGTTTACTTATGCATTCCTTTTTTCTTAATTATTTCTTTTTTTTCAGTTACGTATTTCAGTTTCTTGAAGATTTAAACCACTAAGTCGTTTTTTCAGGCAACGTTTCGTGCAACCAATGTGGACTTCCTCAAGCCTTTAAATTCATGTTTGTTTGTTTCTACTATAGAGTGTGTGTTTTATTAGAGATATTCATTTACATTTAATAGTTAATTTATTTTGTGTTTGTTGAATATTCATGTGGTTTTCATATATTTAAAGGCTTGAGGAAGGGCACATTGGTTGCACAAAACGTTGCCTGAAAAAACGACTTTTGGTGCCCCATCTCAAAAAGAACAAATCATTTAAATAAAACTTAAGGAAAATATTTACCTATCACCATTTCTTAAATGTTGTTTTATTTGTTTTCACCATGTTTTTCTGGGTTTTTCAAGTTTTCTTCTTTTTTCTGATTCCTATCGCATTTTTTTTTATTGGGCTATTGTTTTTCTTCACATTAATGCTACAAGCACCTTAGTTTATTTTGTCTCAGCGCGGCATTGCAATTATTGTTTTCTATATATAGGTCTTGCACGTTCCCTGATTGTTCGCCAGCGCAACTCGACCGAAATTTCTTCTTAGTATTTTGAGTTTCCATGTTGTTCTACTTCTTGTTTTGTATTGTGATTTTTCTCGTTAATTTCTATTCCTGTTTTTTGTGCTTCTCTTCCAAAACTTTTCATTAACTTTTAACTATTTCTTTGTCCTTGTCATTATTACCAGATCATCTATATATGCCATGATTTGATATGGTTCATATACTACAATATTGATTGTATAAGTTTCAGTTTTTCATAAAATGTTTCAATACAACGTTAAATAAATCTGTTTTTGAAACTCTCCCTTTACTCTTTTGTGATTAACGATGCCTAAACTTTGTACGTAGTACTTAAAGGCGATATAAGCAGGTAGTTTTCTGCTAATTGCTTTTTTCCTTTCTTAAATATTAGGTATATCTTTAATTTTTCTTTGGGTATAGGCATTTTTTTCTTGTCCATATTTGTTTGATTAGTTTGAAAATTGACATGCATTTCGCTTATGTTCATTGCTCCAAGAAAGTTTAAAAGACCAACCACCTTCTTGTACAGTTGTATACCGCTCTTAAGTATACACCTCTGATGAGTTCATATTAAAAGTGAAATGCGCATCAGGTGTTCTTTCGTGCGTGTATGGTACTGTACGGAAATACTTAGCTTTATTGATACAAGTGTGTTATGCATTCTAAGTTATCGCTTAGATAACGATTTGCACTTAAACATTTAATGTTGTTACAGTTATCTGTTGGCATTACTTAATTGTGTATATTCATTTTTGTTGTATGGTACTCACTAGGTTATATCTTGTCTCGAAATTATCAAACGTTCTACATTTTGTTGTTTGTTTTATGTAGACTTTTTTTTCCTAAATTATTGCTTCGAATTCTTGCTCTTTCCATATTTTTTCCATTTTGGTTGCTTATAATATTATTACATAATTTGTTGGCAATTTTGTTTTGAAGTCTTCATAAATTTTGTTTTTCTGTTCGTGTTCGGTTGTCTTTGGTGGGGCATATGTATTATTAATACACATTATCTTATATTTACATCTTATGTTTATTAAAATTATTTTTTGTTAATTCTTTTTAATTCATTTTATTTTATTTCATTCTTTCATTTATTCAAAAACTTTGTCATATATAATTTTTACTTTTGTATTTGTTTCACCTTTAACAATGATTTCATAAATTCCTAAAATATTTATGTTATAAACTTTGGCTTCTTTTGTTAGTTGTTTTACTTTCCCTTTCCCATTCAATCTTTGTGTGTTCCATGATTCGATTTTTATATTTGTAATTTTCTCTTTTTTTGTAGTATTTTTTGCATTCTTTTCTGTTACAGTTTTTATTGCCAATTTTATCTCCATTGATCCTTTAATATTTGTGTCTTTAGTTATTTGATTAAAGTTTAATTATTTTTGGTTTATATCATTTCTAGTATAAATCTTCTACGATTAGTTTTGATATATGTACCATTTTTACTATTTTTCCTTTTCTTTTTTTTCTTTTCTGTTATTACTTGTTTATGGTATTTTTCTTAAACCCTAAATGCTTTCTTAACTTTTACTGACGATTTAAGTTTATCCATCAGTATTTGTTGTTGTACCTCTGCCTTTATTTGTTTTTTTTGCTGATAATAATGTTGTTCTTGCCTCTCAACTCTCAATAAAATGATAAAATAAGATAACAGTAAACTGGCATAAAATAATACAAATAATAAAAAATACAAATTAAAAATAAACTTAGATGATATAAATGAAATAAAAAAAAAAGACAGGCAAATTTAAAAATAAAATTAATGGTAGCAGTAAAATTGATAAATTGGTTTATATCAAAAATAAAACAGTTTGTGTAACAACAGAAAAACATTCAAATACTTGTAGAACTATTATTTTTTTTTAAATATTTATTATAAAAGTTTTAAATACTTGATATAAATAAAGTGACATCCAATTAAATAAAAAAAAGTTTTCAAGAAAAAATATGCAAAAATTGAATAAGAAAAATGTAATAAAATCGACAATGAATTTAATAAATAAATGTTATTAAATTTTTTTGAAGAAAATGGCAATTATACTGACTTCCAAAAAATTGCAACACCTAGAAGTTGTTGAACGATTTTACTGAAATTTTCAGGAAACGTCTATTTTCATTAAACAAAGTGATGATTAAAATTTAAAAACAAAAGAACAAAAGCTTAAATAGTTTTTCAAAAGAGTTGCTCCGCCACTATTTGTAATGCACTCATCTAGACGGCTTGGCATGCTATCAATCAAGTGATCTATAGCTGCTTGTGGTATATCATCCCAAGTTTCTTGAATCCGTTGCTGAAGATCGTGTAAATTATTTGGAGAGCGCGGTAAATTACCCAGTCGCCTACCAATCATATCCCATATATGTTCAATTAGCGACAAATCAGGCGACCGAGCAGGCCGTGGGAGGACGGCAATGTTAGATTCTTCCAAATACCGTGTTGTAGCCCTTGCCGTATGAGGGCGCGCATTAACCTGCTGGAAAATGGGATTTTGCAGCCCCTGAAGATATGGAAGACTAACTGGTTGTAGCACATTAGCAATGTAACCAGCTAGTACTTCTTGAGTGAGGGCTGTGTTGCGTTCCACAAAAAGTGTTAGATTTTTACGTTTTCCACGCATCCGCCTGACCCTCCTACGACCATTGTGAGCCCACAAGCAAAATCTGGACTTGTCACTAAACACAATTTGATGCCATTCTTGCGCCCAATTAACCCTTTCGTTGCTCCACTCTAGTCTGCGTAGGCGGTAAAGTGGTGTAAGAGGAAGACATAAAAATGGAAGATTTGAACGCAACCCATAAGATCTTATCCGGCGATGAACAGATGACATTGGCATCCTAAGTCCTGTACCTCTTATCCATTCAATTGCAATTGATCGAGTTGTTGAAAATCTATCTCTTGTGGCCAAAACTCATAAACGACGTTCTTCGCGATATGTAGTCCTTCGAGGACGTCCAGATCCACGGCGACAATGTTGAACCCCTTCCTTGGACCATTTGGACCAACATCTCAATACCGATGAAACATTTCGGTTTACACGACGAGCAATTTTAACGAAAGTCCGGCCTCTTTCATACCAATAATACGGCTACGTTCAAAATCACTTAATTGGACAAAATGTTGATGTTGACGTACTCCCGGCATTGTTTTTAAGTTCAGAATGAAATTGTGAAGAAACAACAACAATTTGCTTGACAGTTACGAAATGGTTTAATACTTCAAATTTATTGTTACTATGTGCTATGGAAACAACAAGTAAAAATAACAAGACAAAACGTTTAGCGTTACTGATTTAAGTGACGTGAAATCTTTCTTTCATTATTTTCATGTTGTTTTATTAAGATTATAGTAAGAGTATATTGCAATCAATTCAAAATTTAAGTAATAAATTATTATTTATTTAAACAAAATAAAAATTGCGTTTTAGAAAAAAAAATAGTTTGAACAAAGTTATAGAAAATAAAACGTTCAACAACTTTTTTCATAACTTTTTTGTGCAATTAATATTGGTAGATATATTGTTAAAACATTGTCCGTCAGTCATATCACAGTAATCACTTATCAGATCAAAAAATAGTTTAAGCAAAAGTTATAATTAAATTATAAACAATTTTTATTTGAAAAAAAGTATACAATAAATATTTTTAAAAATATTACTTACAAAACTTTTAAAATCTATTTAGGTTAACGGTTATTTTGGTTTGATAATTTATGCCAAAAGTCTAATCAAATCTGCACTATTATAAATAAGACTGATATGCAAAGTTTTATAAATATCTGACTGGCGGTTTTCGTGATATCTTGTTTACATACGGTTGAACGTACTGACTCTAATTTCCCAAAAGAAAGATAAAAAAAGTGTTAAAATTTTGGTTTGGAAACCGTCGCATAACTTCACTTCTTATTTATAAGATGTGGAGTAAATAGATAAGATTACAAAGTTTGGAAATCTTAAAAAAATTTGCTTACAATTTATAGTAATCGCGATGAGTCATATGTGTCAAAGGGATAGAGGGTATTATTTGCCTTTTTTAACACAAAGGTAATACATCAACCATGGTACAAAATTGTACCTTCTTAAATTAGATTGCAAAAGATTTACCAGAAATCACCTCATTTTTAAGACTTTGCACAAAAATTAATTTTCAGATTTAACACACGTTTTATTTTTAAATCGCATCGGTAAGTAGAAAAGATTTTTGCAATATTAATAAAATCCAGTATTCCGAATTTCGTCTAATTGTCATTTTACTTAACAAAAATATAAACAAAAATCTAAATAAAATATTTGCTTTGAACGCCCAGTATCTCAGAAAGAAAACGGTTGCCGACTCATGTTCATATGAATTTTTATCCTAAAATTAATCAAAGATTGAGTCTTTAACATTTCTGGAAGTACTTAATTAACACCCTGTATATTTGGTGTATAAATATGAAATAAATTATAAGAAGAGGTCAATAAAAAACCAATTAGGGAAGGCTGTGAAAGTGAATTTACATGAAGTGGAAGTTTAGCCACATCCACAGAATAATATGTCCAAGGCGTTTAAAATTTGACCAAACCTTAAATTTTTGCACTAAATAATTTTTTTTAGTCTAACTAGGTATTATGAAAAATCGGAATATCACGGATTAACTTGTCGGTTGTCCGTTATTTGATTGACTGTTTTACACTCATTCGGTGGAACTTGCATAAGATTCGTAGTTTTTTTAAAGATAATTTAACTTTAAGAATAACACAAATAAATGACATTATGTAGGGTGTAAGTAAAGTAAAAAAAATTACTTTAAAAATTTCGTCAAGTTAATGACGAAACTGCCCGTAAGGGTTTTTACTTTCTATATAGAATGATGGATTAAATTCCTTTTTAATTTCATTATTAATGATATATTTCTCATTAATAACATAAGAAAACTACATTTTGCAAGTAAAGACGAATGTTTTATTTCTATTAAAGCAGTAAGAAATTTAAATTTAACACTTCGGTTAATTTAAATTAGAAGGATATCCGACAGATAATTAAATACTATTACCATTAAAATTAAAATTAGTAAAAGTTTGGACAACCCCATCATTAGTAATTAATTAGTGCTGATGTTATTAATTAACTTTTACCAACTATGAGTTTCAGTAGCTATGTTAGTTCTATTTTAAGGATGAAATTACGTTATTGTAGACGTCATGTACAGGGTGGTCCAAATTGGACACTTTTGATAGGAAACACCCATTTCTAGAGGAGCTAGAAAAAAACTAACTAAAATGTTACGGGCTCGATTTTTGTGAAAATTCGAATAGCGAAAACCGCTCATCAATATCTTGAACTGTTTGAAAGATACAGGGTGGTTTTCAATTTGGTGCATTTTTGACCCACCCCCGTAACTTTTTTGTTTATGAATTTATTTTATTTCTGTAAAAACATTCCGAAAGCACTTTTTTAAAAGAAATCGAATGGTGTCTTCAGTTTTTTTTTAAATAATTTGGTTTTGAAGCTATGACATGAACTTGTATTTTTTCTTATGGACCACCCCCTGTAATTTTATATATTCTGTTTCAAAATAAAATTTTCTTTTCAACCATATATAACACTTGCTACTTTTAGCTTTGAAATTTTATTTTATTGTTGTTTTCAAAATACTGTAGACGAGTTGTGTATAATTAAGATCAGGTAAGTAACTAAATCTAGCATGTCAAGCTTGAAACATAAATTAAAACATTGCAACTACTGTCAAACAATTATCTCTTCTTATTCAAATGACATTTGCTTCGTAAGTTTGCTTTTGAGTTCACATTTTTTTAATCGAGTTTTGAATTTATATAAAGATTCTCCTGTTTTTGTAATATGTATGAAAACTACGAGAAACTTGACATGTTTGAAGTGTTATTGGGAATCACATGAAGATGCTCAGGCGGCCAGCAACCTTTACTTCGAGCGATATGCGGAAAGAAGAAAACCCTTTCGAGATATGTTTCCTCGATTAAAGCATTACCTACTAACCCATGGTTCGTTCCAACAACCGAGAAACAGAATATACGAAGCCAGAAATAGAGATAGAGGGTTAGAAGAAATAACTGTTCTGGGGAAAATTTAAAATCAACCAAGTCTTTCGCTACGTGAATTGCAGGACATTACCAGGTGTTCCAAAAACTTATGCTTTGCGAATTCTAAAAAAGAATAAGTTTAAACCTTACCGAGGGAGAAAAGTCCACAAATTACTACCTGATGACGCACAATTTAGGATTGTTTTTTGTCAGTGATACTTAGGTGAATGTGCTGAGGTCCCAAATTTTGCGCAAAATGTGATATGTAGTGATGAAGCGTGTGTAAGCAGCGCTGGTATCTTCAACAGATATAACTGCTACAATTGGACTTTGGAAAATCAATATATTACAGTGGAGATACAAAATCAAGGCCGTTATAGTTTTAATATTTGGGTCGTTATTTTTAGAGGTAGGTTTGTTGGTCCCTATATACATGATGGAGATTGGAAGCGTATACTTTCAGCAAGATGTCACAATGCACAAAATATAACAACATTTTTGAACCAACAATTTGAAGACAATTGGCTTGGCAACCGAGGCCGTGTGCATTGGCCGGCAAGATCCCCCGATCTCACGCCCCTAGATTTCTATCTCTGGGGAAGAATAAAAGACCTTACATATAAAAGTCATCAAAATTCAAGAGAAGCATTGGAAGCAGCAGTGCGACATGATTTCGACTCCATACCTGCGGTAGAATTGATTGACGCTGTTAATAATGTTAGGAAGCGAAGTCAGCTATGCTTAAATTTGAATGGTGGTCGATTCGAGCACACATTATGAGTAGCTTTAATAATGTAGTTTTAGTTTGATTGTTATGTTAAAGTTATATGTATATTGTTTTCTGTTGTTGTGTGTTGTTTAATTTAATTTTGAGTTATCCAGTTTTTATTTAGGTTCTAGTCGACATATTATACGTTTTAATAATTATTTAAGTTCTGTTATTATTTTATTTTGTTCCTCTAAAAACATCTGCTAAGAAATTACTTACTAAACAGTAGGCAATTGTTTTATTTTCCAAGTAAGGCACACTAGATTTACAAAATACATCAAGCAGATTCTAAAAACAACAATAAAATAAAATTCCAAAGGTAAAAGTAGCAAGTGTTATATATGGTTGAAAAGAGAATTTAATTTCGAAACAGAATATATAAAATTACAGGGGGTGGTCTATAAGAAAAAATACAAGTTCATGTCATAGCTTCACAACCAAATTATTTACAAAAAAACTGACAGACAGCATTCGATTTCATTTAAAAAAGTGCCTTAAGAATGTTTTTACAGAAATAAAATAAATTCATAAACAAAATAGTTACGGGGATCGGTCAAAAATGCACCAAATTAAAAACTACCCTGTATCTTCTGAACAGTTGAAAATATCGATGAGCGATTTTCGCTATTCGAATTTTCACAAAAATTGAGCCCGTAACATTTTAGTTAGTTTTTTTCTAGCTTCTCTAAAAATGGGTGTTTCCTATCAAAAGTGTCCAATTTGGACCACCAGGAACATTGTTGGCAAACGTATTATAACCACAGTTTGTCTAAAATCTGTCAGTTTGAATTTTACAAATATATGAATTATTTCAGTTATTGGGAGGAAATCCCTTAATTAAAATCTAATAAATACATGACAATCTCTGCTACTCATGCAACTACTTTCAATGTCTTAATTTTAATAAAACATCTTTTTGTACTTGTACTTTTCTTTTACAAAACTGTGGTAAAGAATCAGAAACCAATTTTCTACATTTTTTAATAATTCATACTCTAACCATTGTAAAAAATTTGTTTGGTTCATCTCTCTGTGGTAATTTGAACTTTTTGTGTTGGAAGAAAAAAATAATAATACTCCAAGAGTAACACTATTTTTTGAACCTGTGTATAACTTCAAGTTTAATTTTGCTAAACAATTTTAATTTTAACTATCCGTTTTTCTTGTCTTTTTATTGTCTTAACATTTTTGACATTATTGTCTTGCTATGAACAAAAAACTATTTTATTTTCAAAAATTCATGTTTAATAAAACCTCTTCTTTTTTAACCAAAATCGTTTGTCGTGCAGTGTTTTACGTAATGTTGAAAAACTTCACTTATTAATACAAAAGTATATTGCGTTGTTTAAAAACTGTCACTAAAGAAACCACCATAAAGTGCTAATCCAAGAATTTTTATAAAATAAAGCAAAGTTTAAACAATTTTATAAATCTTAGGTTGTTGGTACAATTCGCTATACTTTCTGAATCAAATTATCAATGCTGGTAATGGGATATTGGCGTTGTTTTTGCATAAGATGACTATCTAATTGTTCTTCAAGTTTAACTGCAGTAAGTGTTTTACAAACTGGACTGTAACGCTAACTAACTCTAAAATAATTTGTATTTAGATTATTAATTGCGGTGTAAATAAAAATACTTACTTCCAAAACACAACTTAAGGAAAGTAGTGTTTCTCCATTATCTTGGTTTTGTTGCAATGTAAAATCAGTTGACGACCAAATTCTGCTTTTAAGCGGTATTTGTACCATCAAACTAATTAACAAACGCAGATAAAACAATACTAAACTAATAAAACTAACTGATAACTGACGTTAGGATGACACAACAATTTAGGGTTACGGTATAGTAAACAAATAACCTGGCACTCTCTCTATGAACACGTGTTTCATACAACCGAAATACCTTATTATATTTATTTTGTTTATAAAAACTTATGAATAGTAGATAAACACTTACCTACGGCTCGTGTTTTATACTCGTGCCTATCTTCACACACTTGTATCATAAATAACCGTTTAATCGATTAGTTGCATAAACAACATATGAACTGCAGAAAGGAGTTGTCATACCGACGAATATCTAGTCGTCTTTGCTTTTGTTTTTAAATTGGCAGTTTTTACTTAAAAGAATATCATAAACATCACGAAGTTGGCCGGTTGACATAAAAACTTTATTGATACAATTCGGAGGGAGGGGGGATTAAAACTTAAAAACTTTATCAAATCCTATACTTAATAAATGATTCACTTTGGACGGATTTGCAAATAAAATGCAGACGTTTATTTTGGCAAGATACATAAAATTTTTAGAAAAATTTATATTTGTTTAAGTGTGCTATAATAAAAATTTACGTTTACTAGTTTTTACTTTTCTAACGTTAAGATTTTTCTGCGTACGTGTTACTTTGCTTATTACGACCCTGTCTACCTTCACTGCGAGTTTAACAGAACAAGGTCAACGTTTAAACCCAATTGCGCTCGTTTTACATTTGTTCTTTTGTGTGTTGGACTGGCAACAAGGACAGTCGTGATTTGTAAAAAAAAAAGAAACTGCGAAAGGAAATTCTAAACACGAGCAATGGATTAATCCGAAGTTGTTATAACCATCTGCCTGTTGTAAAATGTAAGTTACACCAGATATGTAATGATAAATTAATGGAAATGTGGTTCAGAATGAACGATTGCAAATGAGGTTACTGATCTCTATTTCACCATGTAGCACCGTTTGCTGCATTGGGTTTTTCTAATTATTACAGTTTTTTTATCCGTTCGTATTTTCCGAGATTACTTTGCTTGATGTCTACTGAGATTTGATTACGTCCAAAAATTGTGGGTTTTCTTCTGGAACAGTTATTGCCTTATGCTGTTGTAATTAGAAGGATGAACCTTTTGACCCTTATTTGTACTCAGAGGAAATGATATGCGGAAATAAACCTATGCTGTTAGGAGATGCCGATTAAAATTCTGTCACACAAAATAGCGGAGACCAGCGACGTTGGGGTGTCTCGCCTTAACACCGAAAAGGGCTTTCCTTCAATACTGTGCTGCCGACCTAAATCGCCATCAGTGCTTTGCTTGGCAGCTATTTCAATTTTAGCGTGTGTATCCGAACAATCCAATTACCAGTACCAAATCATTTCTTAACTGTAAGTAGGTACTATTGATGTCGAATGTTCCAAAAGGACGTTTTAATGAACGATATACGTTTGTGATCCTAGTTAAGTAACTTATCTCTAGGTAACTATATGTTTAATGACAAAGAACTTTGTATCGCTAAACCAATTACTTGTACTCGACGGTTTCTTATCCTGTTTGTTTGTATTACTATCAAACTTAATCTGAACTGCTTTGATGAAGTACGTTTTAAGTCAAGGTGGCGCTTATAATTAATATACTCATTATTATATTTGTATCCACACGCTCTGTGGGCGTAGCTAGCGGGATAAGTTTGACGGTCAAGGAGGATAAAGACCCGTTTCACTCAATATCAACGGCTATCGAGTTTTGCCTATTACCTGTTTGCTGTGTCGCTAACTAATTTATAATTGGGGTGTCCCAAGCTTTTTTAACAGGCTGTAACTTGGGAACTAACGAATAGATTTATTTGAAAATTGGGTAATTTGTTTGGGACTTACAGTACGTTCATTTGAGGTATACATGGTATCTGTGACGTCATCACAGGAGCAGGGATGTCATCGCAATAAAAAAAATTAAGTGGGTAGCGGGATCAAACTTAGCTCAAATGAGGAAACTAAAGAGGATAATTATACCAAACCTTCAATTTAATGTTTATTTGCAACAATAACCCAAAATTTATAATTTTTTAAATGGAACACCCCATATTTTGTTTTATACATTACAGTACACTCATAGTACATTCTGTCATTTTCTCTGGATTTTTAAGATTAACTCAAATATGTACTCCGACATAAAGAGTCACATTGACAAAAATGCAAATTTTATTTTGATTACGTTGTATAATCACAGATGCAGAGGGTAACCTTGAATGATTCTACCAAACCGCTAAAACACCCTGTATAATTTCCATATAATTTTTAAATTTAATAAAATTTCGATGTCGACAAAAATTTCAAGCTTTTATAATCAATTTATAAAACGCCTCAAACACAAATATGACAAGACTAGGTAAACTTTACACATTGGCCACGTCAACTGTAAATTACATCTGATTATATTTGCAACTGCCATATTTAAAATAAATACAGATGGGAAGAAATTTAATGATCCAATCCAAAGCAAAGTGTAATGTACGTCTACTCAACATATTTCACCATCCAGCAGAAATCTGGTATGATGACACTCGTCTAAACCCAAAAATTAAAAAAATACACACATTTTGAACTTTTTAAACTTTCTGTTGATAACTCATCTAACGACCCTATGTAACGTCACGGAACTTGAACTTGCATAATACCATGAATGTTTGCGGGCCAATCTAGACTATACGCCTCAATTGTACACTGTAAAATTTTCCCAATTGCCAAGTTCTGTTGCAGATATTTACGAGATAGCTTGGAACAATTTAACAGAACAGACGATTTACTAGGATTCACGATTAGAGAATGATTACAAGCTTTGACAATCAAATTAAATCCATGTTTATATTTGACTAAGATGTATGTTAGAGTAACTGAAAATCGTCGACATATAGGTAATATTTGCAATAGTGTAAACAAGTAAATATATTACTTGTGTAAATTGCATATAATAAAGGTCCTAACATTAAACCCTGAGGTACACCGCTAATAGTAGTCTTCTTTTAAATTCTTGTTTGCTTTTCTGTATAAATTCTATATACCTGCACTTTTACAATAGTTAACTTAGTATTGCTATATTAATACTTTAAAACTGTCCTACGTTTTTGGAAGCCATTAAATAATATATGATTTTTTTCGACTCTCCTCTTGCGTTTTGCATCTTGCCTGTTTATTAACTCAAACGTCGGCAACTTGGATCATTTTCAAAATTTTAAAATTTATTGCGAATTGCTGACATATATACAAGCGCGTACTACGTTTATGCAAAATACGAGCCGTGTGTGCACTATATTGCCCTACAATGTTATACAGAACTCGTCGCATTATCGCAACACATTAATTGCACTGTTGACTGTTCAGCACTTTACTACTTGTTGTACTACATAATGATACTAAATTGCTATTTGATTTTTACTTGCTATTTATATTGACACTGGGTACGTTACTTGCATAGTTAGCAAAGCCGGTCGATTTCTTACTTTGTCAGCATATTATTTTTGTATTGTAATCTGTGCTTGCTGATAGTTCTCCGTTTTAAGGAACGCTGATATTATTGTTAAACAATACTTCAATTGATCTCTTCAGTTAAGAGGGGCAATGATAAACAGTTATTCTGATGTGTTTTTTTGGCAACGTTTCGTGTCTCACTGATGAATACTTCATCATGCCAATATCACTGCAAATAAGAGTAAAGAACAATACTGAACATTTAATTTGTTGTCGTTTGGCAACCTTATAGTTGCTTTGTAATTATTTATTGTCTTCATTCATTAATTAAGATGTGATTACATATTAATAATATTTCAAAAAAATCGATTTTTTTTACAAATTGTTCACTCTAACGTTCAAAATAAGCAATGTTTCTCGTTCACTAAGCTCATTTTACACATTGTTACGGTTTTATTTTATAAACAGAAAACGTGTGTCGAGAGCAATATGTTTCAGGTATGTCGCGATTAATACGTTGCGGCCAAAGTCGTATTAGACGCGCATTTTGCGAATTTTTGATTGGTTAAAAATAAAAATTGATTTAGATTTTCTAGACGAAAGCGGACATTTTCTTTTCTACGTTCTTACTGTACGGGTGGTGTTTTAACGTTCATCATAAATTGAAATTTACACAAATAATATAGATGTGTTACAAGATTTCTAATAACAATTGGTTAAGTTATATTTGGCTGTACCCACCGTAAGTACCCGTTTTTTCACTTTCTCTTTGTACCAATTTTAACTGCCACGTGGAATTCTTTTTAGCACGTTTCTTGACCTACGGTTTTGCTGCGTGTTATATCTGGATAATTCTCGAGAGTGCTGAAGTGACTAATTAAGACTTTCTTGTTGATTAAATACCACACCACGGTTTCGCGTCAGACAGCGGCAGGCAACCGGTGATTACCACGTCTAGCAGATAAAGATTGGTTATGCTTCATAACTTAAACGAAGGAGCATAACGCTTTCCGGTTTTTTCGAACACCTTTCCTAAGAAGAATTCTGGGGTTACCTAACTTAACGAACTGTCGATCTCATCGCTAGTAGAGAACTCTTACTCTCGGGACTTCGTTCAACAAATTACAAATAAGTTCTATTATTTAAGCAGGTGGCGCCTTGTTAGGACAGCGGTTTAATTTCATCGTACTCTTTAAGGACTCTCCACTCTACGACAACGCCGGGAAGCTGCTGTGCTACCTAAATAATTTATTTTCCACAAACCTAATACGCTATTCTTTTATTCTTTTTTTTATAGTTCTTCTAGAGCCGTCGTTTATTTGTAAACCTTTGGCACTAAGTGTTTTTCTAGGAGCACCTACGTAAACCGCAGATAAGTTTACGACATGGGTAAGTATTACATTTAGTGACATAATTATGCATAATTTCTTTCTAGGGATTGCTAAAAGGGCATGATTATAGCTCATTCAAACAAAAAAAATCGCTCTAGCCAAGATACTAACAATTTATTCATAACAATATTAATAACATTAATTCTAAAAAAACAGATTTACAAAACAAAAACAAAAGTAGTGATATTTAAGTAAAATAGTATCATAAAAACAAACAATATTAAATTAGATATCTGCAGGGTTCTTTATTTAAATGTATAAAACACACATAAAACAAAAAAACTAAAATTTATTCCATTTTTGTTTGAGTTACTTTCCTTCAAATAATTGGTGTTCAGGGATATATAAATTTGAGCAGCTCTTTAAATCCAATAATTTCTCATCTATGGAATATCTATTTCATGCCTTCATGATAGTGTAGAGTTCTAGCTTCTTAGACTGATAGTGCAATAAAAACCAGATCAAAATTATAAAATTACATCAAAATATTATTTTCTATAAACAAAAATAATTTTTCAAACAAAGATTTTATTTAACTAAATTAAAACCAGATATATCCTGAAAATTAAAGATCTTCGTTGAACAATCTTGGGAACATAACCTTAATTAATAAAATAACGATTATAATTCTTTATATTAAATTTAAAAATACAATACAACATGAAAATAATAGAAGAGTGTTAATAAATAAAAATGAAAAACAAATTTAAAGTAGAAAAAATAGTAGACTCCTTGCAAAAACTTTTAATGCAATCTGCCATTTATATTATTTCTTAACATTTATCTAAACCAAATCAAATGTTATAGCATACAGTAAGAAAAAACACATGCATATGTTAAAAATCAAACTCCGTAAATCTGTAATTAAACGATTCACACGCTAAAATGCTCTTTTTAACGCAACTGCCTAATTTTACATAACACCTAGTTGTAACTTATTGTGCAAGAGAAAACTAAGTATAATAAAATTTATTCAGTTTTATAACAGTTAAGGTGTGTATAAATACATACAAATCAGTTTAATTGTTAGATACGGTGGCAGAGTTTTAAGTGAAATGCGAAATTTCTTTTATCTAGCGCCATTGTAGAAAAATTAATTATGCAATTTCCTAACTAATTGTTAATCTATTAAATGGTATAATTTAATTTTGTATTATCTATTTAATAAATTGATTACATACATTTATAATAAAAATATTAACATTATGTAAAGCAAACAATGCACCACTCGTTGCAAAAATAATTACAATTATTAATTTCTATGTGAACTAAGAAATTCCTTTCTGTGTCGGCATATGTAATGCATAATAACTAAAATAAACAGTCTAACCAAAAAATGTACTACAATTTAATTAATAATTTCTTAAGCAGTAAGTGCATGTCAGCGTGTATTTTTAATATTAGAAACTTCCAAATTATGTAAATAAATTACATTAAAAAAAATGCATACATTTATTTTGAAGTTATTTAATTTTATAATGTTATACATTATATATTCTTATAATTCCGGTAGTTGGTTTTCTAAATTAAGAAATGCTAATGACCTAGGAATCTGATCAATCAAGTGTAAAATTTAATATTCATTAGGCATTATAAAGCGTTTAATGTTTAATGCAGTTAGATAATGTTTACAAAAGAAGAAAAAACGGAATTGATACTTGTAAATAAATTATAGAGTTAATTATTTTAAAGGCAAACTTTTATTACCTAACATCTAGTTTATCCATTTCGGTGTAAAGATTATAAAATAAATAGTCATTTAAAAGTTAGTATTGTTATTTGTCGTCCTGGAAGCATAATACGGTTTTGAAACAAAATTAAAACCTAAAAGGTTAAAACAAAAAACAAAGTACCGTAAAGACTGTTTAATAGTAAATTTAATTTGATGAAAAAAAACAGTATCAAAAAGTCGCTGTCCACTTTCATAGACGTTTATTTTTTTAGCGTAGTGTTTTATATTTCTGTACGGTTTTTATACGGACTTACAAAATAAACAATCTTACATGGTAACATAGATGAGAGTATACACATACATAAGTGAAAAAAAAAAGAATTAGTATAGCCTATGCGATACTGAAGGCAAGGAGTTTAGAGATGATAAAAAACTAAGGATAAGAAAAAGTAGAGAATCAGACCATTGACTGTTAAAAAAAATAATAAACGATATTATAATCAAGGATTAAACAAATGAAAACAAAGAAATAAGAAAGGAATAGAGAACAAAAATTGAAAGAATGAAAGTATAGAAAGAAGCAATGAGTAAGGTGAAAACAAAAAGGAACAGACGGAACACAGGAAAAACAATGGAAATACATAGGAAAGAAGATGAAGGAACGTATGAAAATAATCTTTATCAAAATTTGAGAAGAGGAGAATTTTTGAAAGGATAGAGAAAAGTGTACCCGATTTACGGGGTGGGGGGTCAAAAAGAATGATATAAAAATATATAGAAAAAATGTTGCAAACGTTGGATACAACATTTACGCAGACATATTACGAAGACGACTCGAGTAAGAAATATAGAAAATAAGATATTACCAGATTGGCAAATGTGAGTTAGTAAAGAAAGAAAGACAATAGATAATATGTACAAAATTTGAAACAGATAATGAATAAAAATTTTTAAAAAGGAAGAAAACTTAGTAAGAAAGAAATAATTGAAAATTAGTAGAAGAAATTTACCAAACAAATTAAATGTAGGACAAAAATGAAAGGAAAGTTAGGTGATGCATTCTGGACAGGGGAGGAGTGTATAATAAGTGTATGTCATACTTAAACAAAAATTGATTGAAAGCAAATGTGAAGAAATCTAAACTAATATGATATTTAAAAAAAGAGAAACGAGATGAAAGTAAAAGTACGTATGGGAAGAGAAAGAAATATTTTTACCTTCCAACACCACGCACATATTTATTAAAAAGTTTAGCTATCTTTGTCATGTGTAAAAATTACAACTTAAATACGCACTTACTTGACTTCTTCTCCCAGACAAATTAAATCAATATATGTAATCCGAAATTTGTAGTTTGTTTAACCACTTTATTAGTATCTGTTTAATATTTGTCTTGTAATTTAATAACTTTCTAGTGCTCTAATTTGTTAATGGGTGATTGTTAATCAGAGTTAAATAAATAAATAGAAACAGTGTCAATTAATTTCAATTTATTTGTTTAATCATATTGTACAAAAAGATTCGGTATTTTCTTAACCTACAGAATAATATACAGTAAAAACAACAACTTTTTATTCTATTCTTATTACGTCTCGTTTTCTTTCTTCCATCCACTTTCTTTTTCCATCACCTTCCTCATCTACACAATTCCCTAACCTCTCTCTCTCTCCCAACAACACTTCTCTCACTCATTCGTCTACTCTTACTTCACTGCACTCTAGTTTCAAATGCTTTACATTGTTCCTTCGCTCCTTACACATTCTACACTTCCCTATCTTCGTCCTTCCACCAGTACTTATTTTCATTTTCTTCGTTTCCTACTTTAAATCTTGCAATTAGTCTTTTATCTTCCAATGCTATTCTTCCGGTTATGTAATTCGGTTTTCCATCTGTTATTAATTTTTAATACTTCGTGTTGTATTTTCTTTTTCTAATTCTTGCTCTTCTTTCTTGTGCTTGTGTGTCTCTATCTCTTTGTACTATTTCTTCTTCCATACTTTTCTCCCATTTGTTATCTTTTTTATTTCTTTCTTTACATATCCTCCTTTTTATAATATCTTCTTCTAGCATCTTCACTATATTTTATCTTTTGCGCATCTACTTTCTTCCAACATTCATATAGTATCTTATTTTCTTTCTTCTTTTCCATCTTTTCTTTATACCGTATTGCCCTTTTTCTGTGTGTATCCTTATGTTTTCCAGTTTACATTCTTCTTCGACTATATAACCTGGTATTTCCTTCTCCAAATCTACTTCCAATACCTTTTTGTATCTTCTACAGTTTCTCTCATTCTCTTCATCCCCACACCTCGGATCCATACATCAACACACCTTTTACTATTTTCTCAAATACCTATCTTCTTTTCTACAAGCCTTTGCAAATATTCTTTATACTCCTTACCTCCCTTATTATTTTATTTTCTTTTTTTTTTTAGTTCCTTAATCTAGTCCTTGTCCTTGTTGTCCTACTTCACCATATACCTAGGTATTTGTACTTGTCTATCTTTTCCTTCTTCCCTCTTTCATTTCCCTTTTTTTTCTTAAACTCCATAATTTTTTGTTTTTTCTACATTTAATTCTAATTTCTTTTTCGAACTATTTATTTATCACTTTTATCTATTTTTCATTTCCTCCTCTGTTTATGACAAAACCACTATATCATCTGCGTAGGCTAGAACCCACACTTTTCTTCTTCCCACCATTATCCCTCCTACCTGCTGTCCTTTAATTTCTTTCTCTAAATATCTTACATACAAAGAAAATAAACCAAGGCTCTTTGGACATTCCTGTTTCAACCCTTTCCCTATCCCAAACTCTCTTTCCAGCTTTTCCCCTACTCTCGTTCTGCATATTGTTTCTTTGTATATTTCTTCTATTGCATCTATTAAATCTTCGCTTTCTCCAGCCTCTTTCAAGTTTTCCCACAACAATATCCTTTCCACCTTATCAAAAGCTAACCTTAAATCTAAAAGCATTGCAAACATTAACATAGAAACAGTAGAAGACTGGAAGTAGGGCTTGACAGGGACACTTCGAGATATACAATAATAAAGAAAGAAATAAAACTGAAAAAATTAGAGTATAAATAGGAAAGATTGCTATAAAATACAAAAATGAAATCAATAAAAACAAGGAAGGAGGTGTAGAAACAACTGACAATACACGGACAAGAAGAAAAATGTGATTTGCACAATTAAATGGGAGATTAAAAATGGAAAAAGAAACATAAAAGAGAAAATAATAAGAACAGATAAAGATACTCAAATTTAAGAAAGAAAAGCAAAGATATAAAAAGGAAAGTACAACAACAAATATATAAAAAAATATTTTCAGAGCAGAAGCCGAAATATTTTGAAGTTCAAAGGGTTTAAAGTAAGGAAAGATAATAGCACTAAGAAAATAAAAATAAAAACTGATAGGAAGACGAGAAAAGAAACTGAATAATTTGAGGAAAAAGATGGGAAAATGTGGAACATATGTTTTGGGGGAATGTGGAGGAGACGAAGAGTGATTCTAGGGCAAAATAGTGAAAGAAAAACTGGATGAAATAAGTGTTTAAAAAAGAGAAATTTTAAAGTTTAAGTTAATTTTGTTTTCTATTTATTTATTTATAAAAATAGAATCATTTGTTTAAAACAAATAAATAGTACATAAATATAAGAAGAAGAAGCATTTTTATGCTTGGAGATAAGATTTTGTCAGCATCTCACCCGTTAACTGTGTTTATAGAACGAGCGAGCTTACACCTCGCTCATCACAATCTCAAACTTGAAGGATACAGAGTCACTTAACTTAGTTTTCACTAAATTTTTTTAATTTAATTAACTTAATTTTATTTATTTATTGTATATTTACATGTTATCACTGCGTTTTAGTGATTTTTGGAGATTTTTTGACAGTAACAACAACAACCACTAAAGCACTAAAAAGTATCAACATACAGTGCAACTAAAACGATCCTCTGCAATTAATTTCTTTACTATTTTATTCCTAGCAAAATTCAAAGCAATTTTTGTTTTAAGGGGGAATCTTTTAATGTCAAATTTGGTCCTTTGCTCCAGACAGCTTACATCTAAAAAAATTTAAACGGCAATAGGGGTCTAATTATAGGCAAAAAAATTATCAAAGTATGACCCCTTTTGCCATTTAAAATTTTTCAAATAGGGTCTGTCGGAAACAGGGTGTTGACGTTTTAAGGTCAAATTTGACATTAAACGATTTTCCCTTGAAAACAAAAATTGTCTTGTTTAGGAATCGAACAGGTGCATTTGTTGTGGTCACGATTAACAAAAATAACACAAATGAGTACACATTAAAAAACAATTAAAATGTTTATGTAAATAATAATAGAAAAAGATGTAATTATTTATGCAAAAATGCGCCCAATCAATGTGCATAACCATAAATTAGTTACCGTTAGGAATTCTTCATAATTCATAGACTGGCGATTAGAAGAATTATTACTCAACGGCATATTACATTTGACTAAGCAGCTACCATTAAAAGATTCATCAATCTTAATAAATTAATCAAATCTATTGAAATTATGATTTCAAATACAAATAGCTACGTAATATTTATAGGTATATGTTGTCAAACACTTCGCATGTTTAATGTATATGTTTGAAGTAAAAATAAATTGCTTAAGCTAATTTTACTATTTTTTCACTCGTTTTTTCAAATTTTAATTAACTATTTGTTGTTAGAAACAGTAAATCTAATTCAATTTTGTTGTATTTGTTGAAACTAGGGCAGCAAATATGATCTTAGCTAAAGAGTGACCCTTTGTAATGACAGCTGGTTTGGATTAATTATATTTGTTTATATAATTTTAAGCTATATAATTGGTTTAATTGTCAAACACTAAGAATTTAGTAATCTATATATATATCATTTCCTTGAAATCACTGTCTGTCTGTTTATCATCTCCTCCGAAGTGTTTCAAAAAAAACTAAATACACCATTCCATAGAGGATTTTAAGGCGGTCTGAATGCAAGGGTTTTTGAAACTCTACCTTCATCTCCTGGAGGGTTGACCACACCCCCTCTCCCTAAACTTCAAAATAAATTTTTGTTTTTATTACCATATCTTGACAAGACAAACATCTTTTGTATACATTATTTTGACCTACGACCTTAAGGTTAAAAGATATAGGCCAAAATTCAAGCGTCGGCAGGTCGTGCTTAAAGACTCGTAATATATAATGCAGCTGTTTTAATTCAAATATGTTCCTGAGAATCGCCACTTTGGTTTCCGGAATTAAACGTCAAAACGTACGTCAATTTTTTTTTCGTGTGTGTTTTTAGGAGTTTTTGGTGCAAACATAAAATATGGAAGGTAATCAGCACCTAACAGTACTCCATAGTCAACAAGAAAAACATGTTGTTCCTGAGAATCACCACTTTGGTTTCCGGACCTGGTCATCAAGACCTTCCCGGATAATTAAAAAAAAATGTAAAACACAATTTCACAAAACACAATCACATTACACACTTAATTAATATTATTACATGTGAATACTAGGGTGGGTAAGGGTTCTTTGGTTCTTTGTCAAGACGAACCAATCCACAATTGCACACGGTTTCGTCACCACACTGTACAGGTTTATACTGATCTTCTAGGGCACCATACATAACACTTACATCACAATACAATATTTAAATAGTACCATACGATTAAATAAATAAATAAATTCAAATATAAAAAAATTTAGTTAATTTAGTTTCGTAAGACATGAATTAAAGCACGAATTGATATTTAAAAAAAGCTACCAGTTTTTATGCTATTTTGCAATTAGTACAATAAGACGTTTTTATATAAATAAAATAAATCTGTAGATGTAGAAAATTTTAATAGTAGTTGGTAACGTTATTTGACAACGACAGCAAATCTTGATACAAACTGGATATTATTCTCACAACAATAATACCAACCTAAATATTTAAAAACTAAAAGTTTTATATTTTTTGTTCATTTAAGACATTAAATTGCAGTTTTGTTATTGGATATAGCAAAAAACATGCATGCACATGTCAAACGATAACTGTACTGTTTACAAGCACTTCTAGTGATCTGTTATTTTAAATGTTAATTAGTGAAGTAAAGTGGTTTTACAAAACATTACAATTTTTAGGTAGTACTTTTTTAGTCGATTTTTTGATCATTATAACCAACTGTTGTTAAAAAACAATTTCAAATCGCCTGCTGTAAATCCGTTAGAGATTGTACAATAACAAACAAAATATTGATAATCACTCGACACCTGTTTACTTTTTTTGAGACTCATCAGGAGTGAGACAACTCGAGTTTAAATTCACTATTTTCAATACAAACAATAAAGAACCAATTAAAGTAAATGCTTTAACGTTTGTTGACAAAGTTGCTTAAATGCAAATTAATTTTCGGTCGTATTACGATAGCACGAGGCGACACTAGATATGCCCTCCTGTGGTTAAAGAGTCGACAGCTTCTTATATTATACAATAGTAATCGTCAACCAACTCACTACTAACCAACCTCTACTCCATGTTGCATCAAACAGCCAACTCAGCATCGACAACAAGCTTTCTAAAAGAAAAAAAACGTATACAACATGTCCGTGTAGTACGCGGACCTTCGATATTGCTTTTAAAAAGTAGATATTTTAAAAATCAGTTTTGACCTTTTTTTTAGGTTCCTCGTGGCTACAATTTGAAAATATTTTGAATTATACAGAGTGCCTCACTTTTATGGACCACCTGTCAACTTAGATATTTTAAATGTAAACATTTAAAAACTATGGTGACAAGTTTTATTCGAAAAATGGTTCTTTTCGAGATATTAATTTTTAAACATTTAAATGGGTCAATAAAGCTCTTCACATATTTTATGTTTTTTAGGTTTATTACTTGAAATATTAAATTCAAATTTTATTTACACTTAGGGCGGTACATAGTTTAAAAGTTGAGATCGACTGTACAGGGTATGTCAAACAATGTAATTGAAAGCGATGAATAACTTAATAAAATCAAATAGAACATCTTGTATATTTTTTGTCAGATCAATGCAGAATTAAATTCTCTACAATTTTGCTATTAATGTTTTTTTACCAAAAATCTACTGTTACTTGTGAAACTCATTTTTATTGAAAATTATCATCAAAAGATTAAGTAGGCAATGAAATGCGAAGGCCAAAAGTTGTTACGGTTGTGTTACCAATTGTCAAATCTATTACATTTTATTGTATATTTGTATTGTTAGTAATAATGAGTCAGTTTTCACTGACGAAATTGGTTAGTATGGTTTATAACACCAAAAAATAGAATGGAAATATATTAGCAGCTCATAATTATAAAGTAAAATATCACCGAGCTGAGATTCTAAAAACCTATGAGAAAAAAACTAGGAAACATGTTTGTACTAAAAAGGATATACAATTTGAGTACGCCAAATAGCAGATAAGGTTGGAGTTTTAAAAATCCCTGCAAATAAGGATTTACGAAAAAACAAATTCCATCCTTATCGCGCACATCACCATATCAACATCTGACAAGAACAAATTTTAAATGCAGACAAGATTACTAGGAATTGTTCTTGTATTTGACATTTCCAGTTTATTCAGGTTTTATATTTTATAATTTTGAGTTGTCAATAAAAATGTTTTGATTAAACGTTTTTTTATAAAAAAACAAATTTCATTCTAACGGTTGGGTTTTTGTAGGCAGACATCAATAGCAAAGTTGTAGAGCATTTAATTCTACATCGAGAAGGAAAAAATATTCAAGGTTTTCAATTTGATTTTATCAAATTATTTATTATGTTTGATTACAAAATTTGACATTTTTTTTCTCATATTAAGTATAACCAATGTTAACACCCCAAGTGTGAAAAACCTGAAATATCTGAATGCCGATATTGACCCAAGAATCTTAAAAAGTATATCATTAAAGGTGTCAAATAAAACCCCTTTTTTTAAATTTTTGTTAACAAGTATAATTTTAATTTCCTTTGCTTCTCCCGTTTGTCTATTTTTTGTAAGTCGAAAAAATTGTGACTAAAAACTAATGCCAAATTTTGACACCGTGGCCTACTCTACTAATATATTTAAATTTTCTTTTAATAAAATTGTGTGGATTTTACTAGTACAATTATAAGCTATTGTGCAACAGGTCACTGTTCTAAAACTTCTAAATTTTTTGATTGGCTCAATATTATGGTTTCATAGTAGGTAACCGACTGATAAGGTTAACTGACGGAGAAAACAAGACCTTAATATTTAATATAATGGCTATTTGTTTTATAAATATCTAAGTTTAGTGAGCAAGGTTTTTTGTTTTTCTGAAAGAATATAAGTTTTACAAACTCAAAATGAAATACATACTGTTAACTTACTTCCATTTTTAAAATAATCAAAATACTAGTCAAGTCATTAATCTTGACAGAATTAGCAGATAAATTCTTACTACTGTTTTTCTACTTGCTAGTATGCGTTAGTAGTCATTACATGAGACGGTAGGTATAAAATAACTACTATTTCTCTCTCTCTATTTAGCATTATTCGTCCACATGTGAACATATTAATTTTTTCCTGCGATCTTTTTATGTCTTCGTACTATCGCATTAAAGGGCGTCCGACACTTCTCCTGCCTTCTTTAGGCCTCCACTCAGTTGTCCTTATTGTCCATTTTTTGTATCTATACCAGCTATGTAACCTGTCATCTTCATTTGTTTTTTGCTAGTGTCTCTGCTATATCTTTTATTTTTGTTTTGCTTCTGATCCAGTCAATGGATTTTTGATCTTTTAATGTGGTATTAAGTACAGCTTTTCCATATGCCGTTGTGTCACTTAAAATTTGGGTATAATTTTTTTTGTAAATGCCCATGTTTCTGTGCCATACGTTAGCACTCGAAAAACACATTGTTCCAATAACTTTACTTTCATGGCTATAGTAATGTATTTTATTTTATTTAACTCGCCTTTTGAGATCAGCTTTTTGTAGCTCTTTAATACTTATTTTTGAGAATATATATATTCTTCCACCTCTTCTATTCTTACTTCATTTATTGTAATTTCGTCAAACTGTTCTCTATTATTTTGGGTTCGTCTCATTATTTTAGTTTTTTCTGTATTCAATGTTAGGCCTATTTTCTCTAATTTTTCTTTTAGTTTCATGAGCATTTGTTCTAAATCATTTGGATTGTTAGCTACTAATATTACATCGTCCGCGTATTTTAGATTAGTTATTCTTTGTCTATCGATATTTATTTGGCAGTTTTCCCATCTCAGTTGCTTAAAGACATCCTCCATTATCAGTGTAAACAATTTGGGCGAGATCGTATCACCTTGTCTTATGCCTTTCTGCATCTTCATCAGTTTTGTGAAATTTTATAGTACTAGTTGCTTCGCTGTATAAATTTTTTATTAAATCAATGTATCTAGAGTCAACCCTACAATTCTCTAACAAGTTAATGGTTGCCCATAATTCCAATGAGTCAAAGGCTTTAGTAAAGTCTACAAACGCCATATAAAGATCTAAGTTATATTCATGTGTTTTTTTTAATTACATTCCTAATCGTGTGTATATGATCTATAGTACTATAGTTTTTCCTAAACCCGCTTGTTCCGGGGGCTGGTAAAAGTCTAATTTGTTTGTTAATCTGTTGGTTAGTATTTTTGATAGCAGTTTGTACACTTGACACAACAGGCTTATAAGTCTAAAATTTTTTTTAAATTTTCTATTTCCTTTCTTGTATATTAAGACTATTATTGCGTTGTTCCATTTTTTAGGGATTATTCTCTCATTTATACATTTATTTAATAAGGTTTTCAGACTTCTTATTAATTCTTGGCTTCCATTTTTTCATATCTGCAATGGTTTTCTTGATTTCTTCAGCTATAATTTCCAGAATTTCTTCTAATCTCACATTTTGTATGGATTTATCGGTTTTTCCCTTTTTTCATTTGGTTTTGCTACTTTAGATTTGTAGAATTGTTCGTAGAATGTTTTGGCTGTGGTTAATATTTTTTGCCTGTCATATGTTATGGTGCCGTCTTCTTTCCGTATTTGGTTCATCACCTTTGTATCTTTGTGCAACTGACTTCTCAATACCCTTAAGTTTTTGTTGTCCTCAATAGTATTTTTTATCATATCATAATTATATTTTGTTAAATCTTGTCTGATATGCTTTCTTATGGTTTTATTCAATTCAGCTTACTCCACTGTATTCTTTTCTCTCTTTTGCTAACTCAGCTCTCTTATTTATTAAGATTTTTGTCGTTTTCTTTATTTTAGAAGTATTTCTGTTGTCACTTAAATATTTTGCTGATTTATTCCCTGCGTTTAATATTGCACATTTTATTTTACAGTATTTACAGTATCTAGTGTGTCTTGTTTTCTTATTTTACGATACCATAAGATTCGCCTTAACTCAGCTCGGTATTTCCTTGTCTCTTTTTGTAATAAATATTCATTATGAATAGTCTTCTACTCTCCGCATAATTTACTAACGTGCGTCCTCTTTTGTTTCTTTTGCCTATTCCAAATTTTCCCGCTGCACCTTCCTTCGTCAAATCGTCATAAAAGTTTTCGACCTTTTCTTCATTTTGTATTGAGGTAGGGGCATATACTTGAATGATATCTTTTTCTAATTTGTTTTGTAACATATGCAACCCTCGGTGATATGCATCGCATCTCTCGTATTTTACTAACGATTTTCTTATGTATTATAAATCTTACACCAGCTATATTACTATGCTTATGCTTTGGCTATGATAAAATTTATGTCCTGAGTTTAGTATACTACGTACTTACTTCTTCTTTACGTCTAATTTCGCATAACCCTATTATATCCCACTTTATATTCTGGATTTTTCTTCAAGTTCTAGTAGTTTTTCCTCTGTTCTTAGGGTGTTTACATTGTAGGTCGCAATGATTATTTTATTTTTGGTTATACTGTGGTTTTTGTTATGTGTGTTTGTTCTTCTTGTCGAATTTTTACCCTTTCCAGAATTCGTAGGGCATACTACTGCAGTAGTGTGAGATTGTAAACTGGATGTTCTACCCATCTGGGGTACATTATTATTAAAACTCAGCATTTCATTTAAAGATTAAAATTGGATGGTTTTTTGGCCATAAAACGTCACTCTGGCCAGACGTGTTGACGAGTTGGATTTGGGTGTGGAATGGATGGATTGTGGAAATAGAGGGAATCTGGTTTAAGGCATAGTCTCTCTCGCTTTTAGGTGATAAGAGCGAACCAACCAAGAGCTTGCGCTGGCAGGGGCGCTAAAATTTTGTGTAGGTCTGTTCTTCACCGGGATCGTAAAGAAGTACTTACTGCTATCCCAAACTACTATTAATGAGACTTAAAATAGCATATCGCTCTTAAACTTTAATCAACTTAAGCAATTAGAATAGACTTTCAAAAATCTTAAAAAACAAAATTTCATTGTTTTCTTTAGTGGGAAAAGCCAGGAACAAGTTGTTTTTCTGTCTGTTTTTTACTATTAAGGTTTTAAAGATTTTGATCTTCCAACCAGTGTAGTTCTTTAACGCCCATAATGGATTATTTTTTGTTAATCCCACTAAACATGGAACAAAACTTTCTTAGACGTCAACGACGGCAATTTATTGCAAACAACAGTAAAATAATTGATCTAATTGGATAGCCCGGCACAATGTGTTTTAAAAATTGCAAAATAATTAGTTCGTAAGTTTTTTTTGTACACTCATGAAATTTAAAACTTGGACACCACAATTTCTGTAAATAAAAGTTTGCACATTGTGAAGCGGGCTTACGGGTATCATTTACAATTCTAACAGCAGGTAGTCTCAGCACGGGTTATCTTATAGAAGGACTGTAGAATGAATCATTACACTAAGCACGTTTTAGAAAATAAGTAATTTACGTTGCTTACTTAATTTTTTTCTTTAAAGAATATATTTGAAGGTATCGCTAATTAAACACCATAGCTCGATTAATTATCGAATCAAAATTTTGTTTAGGAAATGTTTACAAAATAAAATTAGAAATAATTTTGATTTAAAAACGTCTACAAGCAATAACTTTTAAATTAAATCAAAAACTAAACATGGTTATTTGGGTTGACTGATTATTACTTATTTTTAAATAAATCTAACCTACTAATTATTGTAAGTTATTAAAAAAATCATTAAACTCTCTATTCATAATATTTAGTCCTTACAAAATGTATATTTTATGACGTTTCATTTTTTTTGTAGTTAATATAAAAATGAAAATAAAAACTAAGGCAATTCTTATTGTCAACGTATATATTTAGTTTTTGACAAGAATTTATTACATAATTATAATTAAGATACCAAGTTATAGTTTAAAATTAAATGAAAACTTTTTTTTTAAATAAAGGTATTACTATATAAATAAATATAAGAAATCAATAATGGGTGTGACCTCCATTATTATTGATACATTCTTGGAGGCGTCTGCTCATTGACGCTATCAAGGTATCAATATAATTAATATTAATCGTTTCCCATGCGGTATCAATGGCTGCAATTAGTGCATTACGGTTTACTGGTATAAAATTTGGCCCTTGTTGTCTTCGGATAACAGCAAGTATTCGAGCCCAAACATTTTCGATAATGTTAAAATCTGGCCAGGGTAACAGCTCCAAGTTATTTTCTCGTATCCAATTGCGCACAACCCGCGAAGTATGAATAGGGGCGTTGTCCTTTAACAACAAAAATACATTATGAAAATGTTAATTCAACAGATCCCGAACTATTTTTGGAGAAAGTATAGTGAAATAAGAATACTTACTTGTTGGAAAATATAATCTTCGTCTGGATAAAACACTTCGACTGAAGGTTTCATAATAGTTTTCAAAATATCTAAATACGCAGCAGAATCAAGACGTCCATCGATAGCCCAACAAACTCCTGGACCCCGCGCGCTAACCCAACCCCACACATTCACAGAAAAATAACCACTTTGTTTTTTAGGACATATGTGATTATTTTCGTAACGAGTTCCTTCCATTCTAAAAACTTTTAGTGGTCCATCGTTGCGGCTATTGAACGTTTTTTCGTCGCTAAAAATCACTCGATTCCAAAATTCCAAAGGTTCGTTCACATATCGCCTTGCAAATTCCAGACGACGTCTCATATTTTCGTCACTGAGAACTTCTTTCGCAGCAGCATTATACTTCTTTATTCCCATCTCCTTTAATCTTTTTGTGCAGTTATACGGCATCCGGGAAAATGTGTATCTGCTATAGCCCTGGAGTATGTAGCAAATGGTTGTTCTGTTACGTAATGAAACAACTCGAGATCTTGAGCACGTGTAGATACTTTAGGTCTACCACTTCCGATGGCTCTTTCCAAAGTGTGTTCAAGATTCCATTTTACTCGGTAATGCCCTACGGTGCTTTTGGTATATCTAACATACGTGAAATTTCACGCACGCTACGGCCCGCCGCTAATTCCGAAACAATCCGCGCTTTCAAATCAGCACCGAGATGAGGTGGCATTTTCACAACACTTGAAATTTTAAACTAAAATGGAATTTACATTTCTTACTTTATTTATTGGTTCACACTACCCATTCTCAAACAGTAGGTAATTGTTTATTTATTACATACTTCTAATGACCAATGTAACAACCCTTAGAGCAATATGACTCAAAGGAAGTAAATTAAACAAGCAAGGATATTCTATTGTTATTGAAACTTATTCATAAAGTAAAACCATTTCCTTATAATGCTAATGGACAGGATTTTCTTTTAAGTATTAAGATTACAATAGAGGACTTATAAACTTTCGAAAATATCTAATTATAAATATTTACACTGCAATTGCGCTTTTTCCTTAATAATTTCTTAGCAATAACATACACGTTCTTGGTTTTAAGTTGTCATAAATTTGATATGATATAAATTTGTGTTTCTAATATTACATCACAAACTAATCTTTATTCGCCAAAAAATTGTTGCTTAAGTTGTAAAGCTTCGTACACACCTGAACAACAAACCGAGCAACAAACATAACAACGAACCGAAAGTCAAACAGAACGACAAACGATCTTTTATGATTTCCACAATCCGAACAACAAACGGAACGTTTGTGCTGTTCCCATAATTATTTTCAGTAGTTTTCAGTTCATATATATTTATTATTGAGAAGAGAAAATTGCGGAAAACAAGAAGATAGTGCCAACCAAATTTTTACGCACAAAGAAGAGTAAAAATTATAATTTACTTCGTTTTTTTTTTATTTTGGAAATTTCCCGCCCAAATGATGCTAATAGGGACATCATTTTTTCTTGCATTCTTAAACACTGATTAATTTAAAACATTTTTCTTCTGTCAACTCCATAATATTACCTAAAACACAACAAACCCACAAAAGGGAGGACAAAAATAAATAATTTAATTCTCCCGCATAAGTTTGTTCGCCGTTTTGTTTAGATTCGTCCAAACCTGCAAACGCATTCGCGCGCATTTTCTTTGATGTCGGAGAAAAACCGACAAGTTGCGGGAACGCCGCAAACCGTTCGTGGAACAATCAGGACTTGCGAATCTGTTCTAAAATTCGTACGTAGCACCGTCCAAATTAATGTTCCGATTGCCGTTCGGTTCGTTGTTCTGTTTGTTCCTCGGTTTGTTGTTCAGGTGTGTACGAAGCTTTACAATAAGCATATTAATATGAACTATATCTTATGAAAGGAGAGTTATGTAACTATAATTAACGACTTAACGTTACGTTAGTAGATTCCATTTACTATTTACACATATTTTCTTGGAACATTCGATAATTAACTATCGGGATATGATGACCCTATACTTCGCAGGTTGTGCGCAACTGGATACAAGCAAATAACTTGGAGCTGTTACCCTGGCCAGCAAAAAGCCCAGATTTTAACATTATCGAAAATGTTTGGGCTCGAATACTTGCTGTTATCCGAAGACAACAAGGGCCAAATTTTATACCAGTAAACCGTAATGCACTAATTGCAGCCATTGATACCGCATGGGAAACGATTAATATTAATTATATTGATACCTTGATAGCGTCAATGAGCAGACGCCTCCAAGAATGTATCAATAATAATGGAGGTCACACCCATTATTGATTTCTTATATTTATTTATATAGTAATACCTTTATTTAAAAAAAAGTTTTCATTTAATTTTAAACTATAACTTGGTATCTTAATTATAATTATGTAATAAATTCTTGTCAAAAACTAAATATATACGTTGACAATAAGAATTGCCTTAGTTTTTATTTTCACTTTTTATATTAACTACAGAAAAAAATGAAACGTCATAAAATATACATTTTGTAAGGACTAAATATTATGAATAGAGAGTTTAATGATTTTTTTAATAACTTACAATAATTAGTAGGTTAGATTTATTTAAAAATAAGTAATAATCAGTCAACCCAAATAACCATGTTTAGTTTTTGATTTAATTTAAAAGTTATTGCTTGTAGACGTTTTTAAATCAAAATTATTTCTAATTTTATTTTGTAAACATTTCCTAAACAAAATTTTGATTCGATAATTAATCGAGCTATGGTGTTTAATTAGCGATACCTTCAAATATATTCTTTAAAGAAAAAATTAAGTAAGCAACGTAAATTACCTATTTTCTAAAACGTGCTTAGTGTAATGATTCATTCTACAGTCCTTCTATAAGATAACCCCTGCTGAGACTACCTGCTGTTAGAATTGTAAATGATACCCTTAAGCCCGCTTCACAATGTGCAAACTTTTGTTTACAGAAATTGTGGTGTCCAAGTTTTAAATTTCATGAGTGTACTTATATGGCGCAAAATTATTCTGCTTTTTCAGGTAGGTACTCTTCCGTTTTCATAATATTTTTTTAAATCTGGTTTATTAGGTACAAAATAACGTTGGATACGATTTGCGTGAGATTTCGGCTCGGACAAAGAAAATTTTTAAAATTCAATTAAGAACTCATTTTGTACCGCGTTTCCACATGTAACTTACGTGCTTGTCTCACAACAACGCCTCAGACTTTTTCTAGCGTAAAATTATTATTGATTAATATAAATATATTAAAATTTTTATAAACATGTAATTCTACAATTTTCTCGTTATTGCTACTACTACGTGTTAGTATAAATAACAAAAAGTTTTTAAATAGCAATAAAAATTTATTTTTAGTGAATTATGGCTATCATTAATTTCCATTTAATTTTACATCAACGGTTAGTTTAATAGATTAATAAAGCAACTTTTGCATAATATTTAGTAATAAATCTTTTGCTGCATTTATCTCTTCTTCAATGCAGTTAGTAAAGTGTTAATTAAACTGTCATAATTCATATAGGAGCTTTTAATAATTGCCTATATACATACATATGAAAGTAATAAATTAATTTATTATGCACCTTATTAATATGGTATTTGATTGTAAAACGTATTTAAACTTCCTTTTTAGTCTTCATTACCGTTCAACACTTAACAAACATGTTTTACATCAACGCCTTTTTAGAATACCTCTCACGTTAGAAATGCTAAAATGTAAATCAGGAAATCTACTTCTATGGTTTAGCTGGTTCAAAAGTATTTGAACATTAGATATTTACCAATCCACGCCGCAATTGAATGTTTTTTTATTTAAAAAAAATAGTTTAATTGCTAGAATTACATTACATTACTAATGCCAAAGTAATTAGAAACGAACGTAGAATAATGTAGTGCAAATAATAATAGTATACTTTTTTAATCAAACGTTTTGTTGAGATTACTGCAACATTTGTTTATTTCACATATGTTTCGTGTTCCATATGTAACTTTCGAGTTTGCATTAGATTGCAATAATGGATATAAAACGCCTTTAAGTTAAATAGAGCGAACAGAACTGTCTGAAATCAGCTGAGAATATAGACTAATTACATACCTTCTTTAATAGAGATAATAATCAAAACTATCATTAACTTGAACGTTGTTAAAAACTGTCGTTGCGTAAAATACATCATTGCATTAATGTATAAATGCTGAATTAATTAAATAATAAAATAATGATTATTCGATTAACTAATCGTTTTGTTTATATATTAGATTTTATAAATTTCAATGAGTAATATTAATCTTTTAGACAAAATAGTTTTATAACAAAAAGTAAAAGATTGTTGTAACTGACATGGACCTATCGTGCAACACAGTTGCACGCGTAAATTGACATAATTACTACTAAGACATTTTTAAGTATAAAGTCTGTAATTTATAGAAAGTGGTTTAATTTCAAAAACAAAATTAAAATGAAACATTCTACAAGTAAAACTGCATTTGTGCTTACAGCATGCCAAAAAAATAATTTGCATATAAAGTCTATTGTGAAAAACTTAATGCACATTCTGTTTTATGTATTTAAAAGCTTTAAAACTTGGAAACAATAAACATTTAATGTATTCAGGTAATTACATTGCGTTATATTTTATGTAGTTTGCCAATACACATTTTAACCTCAAACGGAAACAAATTGGCATATTTTTCTATAGAAATCTTAAAACTGAATCATATGCAAAGTTGACATTATAATCTATGAGAGAGAGAGAGAGAGAGAGAGATTTATTTTCATTTGCCAGTGGCGTTGAAATGTACACATTTGAAATAATATAAAACAATATACTTAATTAAAATTTTAACAAGTAAATAAATAAGTGTAAATATAATATAAAATATAGTTTATAATAAAACAATAATACTAACTATAGATGAGTATAATTTAAGAGAAGGCTAAGTTATTGACTCCAATATTCCTCGAGCGAATAAAAACTGTTTTTGAGTAAATTAGACTTTAAAGAAATTTCGAACTCTTTATAATTGTTAATATTTTTGATTGAAACTGGTAATTTATTAAAAATTTTTACAGAATTGAACATAAATGATTTAAAAAAATATGCAGACTTTGCAGACTTTGATCTCAGATTGTTATTTCTAGTTTGGTAGTCATGCACATCTGAGTTTTCTTGAAAAAGTTGCCGATTTTTAACGACAAATAATGAACTTTCATATACAAACAAATTGTAAACTGTCATAATTTTTTCTGTAACAAACACACTTCTACAACTAGCTCTATTATCCATACCAAAGATTATTCTTATTGCTTTTTTTTGAAGTTTTAATATGGTAGGAAGATGTGTAGAGTTTCCCCAGAATATTAGTCCGTATTTTACAATTGCTTCAAAATAGGCAAAGTAAACTATACGAAGAGTTGACAAATGGCAACAGTATTTCAGACGACGTAGACAGAATATTGCTTTATTTAATTTTGATACGACATTTTCTACCTGCTCTTTCCAACAAAACTGATGATCAACCGTCAACCCTACAAATTTTGATGATGTTACTAGTGATAAATTAGTATTGTAAATGGTTAACATCTTTGACAGATTTAAATTTTCATTTACGTTCAAAAAAGACATAAGACTCGTTTTTTCGATATTAATAATGAGTCCATTTGCATTGAACCAGTCTTGAACCTTATGCAGCACTTGCGTAATATTACTTGCTAATTGTAGTAAACTGGATCCGTGTATGTTAATGTTAGTGTCATCTGCATATAGAGTAATATTGGCATCTATATTGCTTGGCAAATCATTTATATAAATGAGAAATAACAATGGGCCTAAAATTGATCCTTGAGGTATTCCGTATTTAATGTTAAGCAGAGATGAGTAATATTTTTTAATTTCATTATTTTTATTTGTATGTGTGATTTCGACCATTTGTCGTCTTCCGGTTAAATAGGATTCAATCAGTACCAATGGGACACCGCGAACACCGTAATATTCGAGCTTTTCCAGTAGAATATTGTGATCTACCATATCAAATGCTTTTGATAGATCACAATTCAAGCTAACTGTAAGTTTTTTGTTATTAATGTTGTGCAGCACATTTTGTAGAATATTTAGTAAAGCAGTTGTTGTTGATTTGCCCCGCGTAAAACCGTGCTGGTGACTAGTAAAGAGTGAATTTTTTTCAAAAAAATCTATTAACCTATTTTTCATTACAGTTTCAAAGATTTTTGAAAACGCAGGTAAAATTGAGACAGGCCTATAATTTTCAACTGCATACTTACATTTTTTTTGTAAAGAGGTATGACTTTAGAGGTTTTAAATTCCTCGGGGAAGTATGAAGAATTAATACAGTCGTTTATAACGTGCGATAATAATTGTGAAATGATCGGGGAACACAATTTGAGTATTTTTATTGGAATATTATCCACACCAACTGAGTTTGAATTTTTAATTTGTTGATCACAATAAAAATTTCTTCCGAAGAAGTAGGGGTGAAATAAAAGAATTTCCATTGTATAGGCTAAGTGAACGCATTTTGTCAAGAGCTGAATTGTTTTTAGAAACATTTCTTTTTAGTATGTTAGGCAACTGTACAAAATAGTCATTAAAAGTGTTTGCCACAGCACACGGATCATCTATGGAGTCGTTTCTAATTAAAAGAGATATATTGTTTCGTATTTGGGTACATTTGTTAGTTTCATTCTTTATTAACTGCCACGTAGATTTATTTATATTATGAGATTGTGTTATAATCCTTCTTGAATGAATTCTTTTAGCTTCTTTACATGCTGCCTTGAGTACGTTGCTATATTTTAAATAGTATGAATGTAAGGTTTCATTCGGAAAAAACCTTAAAATTTGATGTAACTCTCTTTTAGTTTTAGCTGAATTTTTTATACCGCGAGTGATCCAGTTCTTTTGTTTACTTATAGGTACCCTAATTAGTGGATAAGCGATATTAAATGCTTCTGAAAATTGTGTAAAAAGGTGTTTAACTTATTTTAAGTTCTACACTATCAGAATAGATGTACTTCAGTCTGCACCTTTAACTAAATTTATAAAGCACTCATTATTTTTTAAATTGTATCGTCTAATTGTTCTATAAGAATCATTACTTTTTGTTTCAGGTGTAGGGATACATACTAATTGCGCATTGTGATCCGAAAAATCAACCGCGATATTCAACGTTCGTATGTCCTCTATCTCAGATATATTTGAAAATAAATTGTCAATACATGTTCTTGAAGTAGGAGTTAATCTAGTAGGTGTAATTATTGTAGGGTAGAAGTCGAAGGTATGAAATATGGATAAAAACCTTCGCTTATTTAATGATATACATAAATATTTTTTAGTTGATCGTTGAAAAAAGTGATTCATATCGCAACCGTTATCTATTGCAAAAAGTTCAAATATCCTCACATTATTCAACTGTTGATAAGTTAATAGTTCACACATATATCTCCTTAGATACGATTAGCAATGGCACGGCTGGTGCTAATCCGGTATGTTTGATAATTTATAAAAAAGTTTAGTATAAATGAAGTATACTGTTAATCTAAGTAATTTGCCTCTTTATGCTAGTCCTGTCAGATAAATATGCGTATTTATATGAACAATTTAAATTATGTATTGTACGTATGCATCAAAATATCCATGTAAAATGTCTTATGTGAACACAATTATTCTTTTTCGACGTGTGTTTAGGTATACCGGGTTCTTCTTTTTCAATTACACATTCTATGTTCTATGTATAATTATAAAACAAAAATTTCAAAGCATTGTGCATATTCTAGGTAACCTAATAAAAAAATAATTAAAATTTAAAAAAATCAAGTACGCAAAAGTCAATATTTCAATCATTTTATGTCAATTTATTTTTTACTATTGAGTTTTTATTATTTAATTACTATACTGTATTCCATTATAATAATAACAACAAAAAAAATCCGCGTATTTATAATAAAAAGAAAAAAATATGTTTTATTACACATATAATTATTTACAGGCTTAACTTTTAATTTTTTTACATATACAATATGACCCCTAAGTTGGAATCATATGAAAAACTTTTTTATTATTAATTTTAGAAAAAAAATTATTTTTTATTAAAAGTTCTGCATGTTCTTAAATCTAAAATACAGTCATCAAATATCAAATTTTTTTAGTCGTATACGAGGTTTGTCAAAAAATATGAATTTTACTCAATAGTAAAGTACCTTTAAATTTAACAATATCGGAAAATGTTATCAAAAAAAGTTGATGAAAAATAAAAACTACGTTCAAATATGCAATTGCATCCATTTACATTAAAAATTATTTATTTTATTTTGTAATAATATTTCTATTTTGAATGAACATTTATCTCTTGTGATTATTTATTATTATTTATGATAATTTCACTAAAATATTATAATATACTTTTACGAGCTGTGAGTCATTTTATTTCTACAGAGTGTTGAACTTTTATTTTTCAAAAATGTTCAATAAATATAATAATTTTATCAATGTAAATGATTGTAATTGCATATTTGAACTTAGTTTTTAATTCTGCTCAACTTTTTTTAATAACATTTTCCGATATTGTTAAGTTTAAAGGTACTTTACTCTTGAGTAAAATTCATATTTTTTGACAAACCTCGTATACGACTGAAAAAATTTGATGACTGTGTTTTAGATTTTAAAACATGCAGAACTTTTTATGAAGAATAACTTTTTTTTCTAAAATTAATAATAAAAAAGTTTTTCATATGATTTCAACGTAGGGGGACATATTGTATATAGGGCAAATAAATATTTTTTGTTATTCATTGTGGTCATTGCTATCAACATCACTAACAGTATCAGTATCACTACCATTGCTAACATTTATAATAATTGGTTCGACATCGTCCAGCAAATTGCCCACATTCCACATTTCGGCTTCTGTCGTTATTACGTGTTTAATATAATTTTTCCATTTTTGTGGTGTAATCCTTAAATATGCTTTTGTAATTAAATTTCTTACTTTCTCTTGTTTAAATGTTGTGTTGTGTCGGACAATATATCTTTTTACTTCACTCCACACCATTTCTATGGGGTTGAGTTCGCAGTGGTAGGGTGGAAACAGCAAAATTTTGACGTTGTGTCGCTTTGCAATGTTCTCTATTACATAATTATTGTCGTATTTTGGCTTGTAGGCACTGACGACTTCCAGGAGTTCTGCTTTTAGATAAATTTCTTTAAAATATAAATCTTTTGATCGAAGCCATGCCTGAATTTCCTGTTTATTTGATGCGTTGGTAAGAAGAATTGTCCATTACATCAACAGTTTTTTCTGGCTAGTTAGGAACGAGATGATTTTCGAACCAATTTTCAAAAATATCCCCATCCATTTCATCATGGTAGTCATCGGCGTTTTTCTTTGCCAGAAAAGTCAGTTCTGCTTCATCAATGAAGCCGTTTTCGCATCCTGCGTGTAACAGAACAAAACGAGGACCACGAGCTGCGGGAGCTTTTAAACCGGTTGATAAACGGCGGACAAATGCATCTCGGTGAGATGTTATGGATTTATCTACCCATTCTTTCGACCTATATTCACCCAAGATTCATGTAAGTACACTATATTATAATCTCCTTCGCGATACCGACGAATCGAGCGTAAATAACGATGACGCCATGAAACTATTTCTGAGGTGCTGACAACTACAAAATAACAACAATGAACAATAAAAGTAACACAATGACCGCCGATGCGGTAGGAATAATCCGCGATGTAGCTACGAAATAACAAAATAAATACATAGGGAAACTACTTAAATATGCAAACAGATTAATTATATCGTAAAATTGCAATTATGTAATTAACGTTCCAAACCTACAAAACATATATTTTCAAAATTCCATTTCACTTAATAAAATATCTTAATTACCAAAATACCTTAATTGTATGCCATTATGCATCATAATTACAGAAAATAGGTCTCTTTAAATTGTTCTTATAGGAAGTGTTTAAAATGCAAATGAAACACTTGTTATTTATTTATTGGGGTACCTACCTAAATAAATAATTACTCATGAGATATTGTTTAAATATAATTGCGGCAATATTACTACGAAAATTTGTAATTTATTGTAAATAGATATCTCTCAACGCGGGCATTGACCATCGGCTGAGAAACTTGTTGGGAACCTCCGATTTCATCCAAATACATAAATTCTTTACTTTGCTTTTAAGACCGCTTAGCTTATTGTCTCGAAAGGCAAGGTGAACATTTTGACTATTAATTAGGTCATTAAAGCAATAAATACCTATTAAATATTGTTAAAGTTCATTGATAAAATGATAATTTACTAACCTTGTTTTCATTAGTTATTTGTTTGCGTTAATAAATTATTGTTTGTTGGTGATTTGCGTTAATAATTTATAAAGAAATTAGTTCTGGATAAAAAAAATTAATAATTCTAACCCAACTTGTGCAGATTTGTGCAAGTATAACGTGGTGGTATAACTGGTTGCTTATATCGCACCAATGATTTGATTTTTTTTATTTAAAAGTACACATAGGGTAAATATGTGACTAAGAAAGAAGAACCAGGTATATAATACACGTTCAGTACAGACACATAATCGTGTATTGTCTCAGTAATCATATACCACATTATTGCTTATACAGAATATAACTTGATAGGTTATGTGCCGTTATTAATCAAAAGATAGTAAATCTAATATTCTGTAATAGTGCAGCAATTAAAAGATTATCTTTGTGTAGAGAGAGAGCGACGTTCTGTGTTTCTCGTTTTCGTATACCGATACTGAAAGCAGAAAGTTTATCTACTTGAAAGTATATGATATGATTACTCTCAGAAAAAGAGGGAGTAATTCTTGCCCTAGATATTCTTGATAACGAATATAAAAAATTAAAAGATGCTGATTTAACCGCCTGTAAAAGTATGGATAGCAAAGCGCGGTACATAATAGCACAGTCGGTATCGAATATATAGAAAAGACTAAGTCTGCAAGAGAAATGTTTGCAAATCTTGAAAATATTTTTCATAGAAAAAGTGCATTATCAAAGATGTTCACCATGCGGAAAATTCTAAAGTTGAAATTCGTAGAGGGTGAATTGCAAGATCATTTCACGACATCTGAGCGAGTCATCAAAGAATAGAATGGCATAAGGGAGACAGCTACAGATGATAATGCCAAAACTTGCTATTTACTTCTTATCATCCCTGATCAATACAAAAATGTCATTACATCAATCGATACTATTATGAACAAAGACAAAACAGTGTATACATATGAAATAATAACACTATTCTGAACTTCCATTGTCTATATTTTATTTTAATAAAATAAACACAACGTTTCAATTCCTATTGAATCTGCAATCGTCTTCAGGTGAATACTAACAAACTTAAAGACTACTGTAACTTATATACTAAAAAAAAAGTTAGTGAAGCGATCAAGTGTACAAAGTTAATGAAGGAGGACGTTACCGTAGACTAAGATTAGTCAGGCGTCCAATTAAGGGTTTTCACACATTGTTAACCTCTACGCTAGGTTGACTAAAGACATTCTTGTTGTTTTCGATAAACGCTGCTTCTTTAAATTTTCTCTTGTACCAGTGCTATTCTCGGTGTATAATTCTTGCCTCCGACCATTTCATTTTCTGATGTTTTTCCCAGGAGCGTTGGGCAATGCCGGATTTTAAAGTCTCTCCTTTCTGCGTATGGGTTTTATGTTTCTTTAACTTGAGATCTAAGGGTCTTTTAGTTTCCCCTACGTATGACTGGTCGCATTCACATGGGACTTCTTAGATGCAATTCTTGGAGTCACGACTGTTGTCTGGTCAAGTTTTGGAGATCATGCTACCAATAGTTCTTAATGATCTGAATACCGTGTTAATGTCATAATTTCTTTCTATCCCTTTTATTTTCTCAGATAATCCTTTTACATATGGAATGCTGAGTAGTGTTTTGGGTTTCTCTTCGGTCATGGCTGGTTGGTTCTTAGAGAGTTGTAGAACAGTTTCTACCACTCGTTTCGGGTAACCATTTTGTTTAAGGTCTCTTCTGATGTTTTTGATTTCATCTTGTAGTCCTACCTCTGTATTACATAGTCTGTGAGCTCTGTCGACTAAAGATTTGTTGTTCCGCTGTGATTGAAGTCGTAATTCAGATATTCTCCGGTATGAGTTGGCTTTCTGTAAACTGATGTCACAATATCCTCATTGTTTCTTTTTACGAGGACTTCCAAAATGGTAGTGAGTATTCTCTTTTTTTCTCCATGGTGAATTTGATGGATGGCTTAATGTTATTCAGCTGGTGTAGAAAAAGGTCTAGCTGACGGTCGCTATGGTTCCAAATTATGAACGTATCGTCTACATATCTGAGCCATAATTTTGGTTTAAATCTCGCTTTTTCCAGTGCTTGGACCTCGAACTAGTTCATGTAGATGTTGGCGATTACCGGTGAGAGAGACGAACGCATAGGAAGACCTTCGTCTTGTGCAAAGAATTCGTTTTTTAATTGGAAATATGAGTTCCTGAGGTAGCATTGTAGAAGTTCCATTATCCCCTCAACCGGTAGCAAAATTCTATTATGTAATTCCTCGTTCTCTAGTAACTTCTTCTGAATAATTTCTAAAGATTCTTCAACCGGAACATTAGTGTGAAGGCTTTCTACATCGAAGCTGACAAAACGATCTCGTTTTTGTAGTTCGATAGACTCAAGAATCTCTACGAAATGTCTGGAATCCTTGACAAACGATGGGCTGCCATTTTGAAGTGGTCGTAGAATTGAAAGTAAGAACTTGACTAGTTGGTATGTGGGTCCACAACGAGAGCTAGTTATTGGTCGAAGCGGCATGTTGTCTTTATGTATCTTTGGTAATTCATATAAATGCGGTGGTTTGCTGTGGTGTGGCGTAAGAGTTGTCCTTGTTCTCGAAGGAAGGTATTCTTCGTATTTCTTTAATATCTGGTAGACCTTCTTCTTCAAGCTGGAAGTGGGATCTTTCTTCAAGCGTCGGTAATTCCTTTGTGGTGGAATCTCGTCTGTTTTTGGTCGTATGTATGGGAATTCATTATTACTGTTGCTTTTCCTTTGTCAGCTGGCAGGATTTTGATTAATTTATTCTTCTGTAGTTCTTTAAGGACCGATATCTCCCGTTTTCTTATGTTGCTTTGTTCTTTCTTTTTCTTCTCCAGTACACTCCGGACCTTCCACTTGAAACTAACTTTGCGGTCTCCACAGCACTCACGATGTCTAGAATAGGAACTTCTTTGCAAGTAACAACAAAAGTAAGTCCTTTTTCCAAAAGTGAAGTCTCCGTGATTGATAATGAATATGAGGAAATGTTGACAACGGTTCTCTTCGGTACACTCTGAGTATTGGTTGGTTTTTGTTGGTTTCGAGTTTCAAGATTTGACTATTTTCTGTTGTGAGCAAGTTGTTGTGTTCCTCGAATCTTGTCACAGACGGTGTCAATCTTTCGGAGTATGTGAAGGCACTGAAGGCAAGAGATTATTATTCCGTTAAGATAAGGTTAGACTGCGACGGAAAATACTCATCATTTGCTTTTAAGAATTTCTTTAAACAGAAAGGTATTATCAATAAATATACCCTGTCACATTCTCAGCAGCAGAATGGAGTCAGTGAAAGAATAAATTTTATTTTGATGAGCAAAGTAAGAACATTGTTTGACGAGACAAATCTACCCAAGTACCATTGGAGTGAAGCATTGTTTTGTTCAGCATATCAATTAAATCGCTCACCAATAGTTGCTTTAAAAGAAAATTCTGTACCTGCAGAAATTTTCTTAAGTAAGGTTGACCACAAGAAACTCAAAGTTTGTGGTTCTAAGGTTGGGGCATATATATTACCTGTACCAGCAAATAAACTAAAAAAAAAAGCTGTTGAATGTATAATTGTTGGGTATGCTAGTAACGGCTACAGGTTCTGTGTACCCAGGACACATAAAGTGATCATCTCGCCAGACGTCATTTTTAATGAAAGAGGTTATACAAATATTAGAGTCGAAAATGTACAGCCAGTATCCCTCAACTACTTATAAACATTGAACATGACATAAATATGCTTGAAGCGGAATACCAACCTACAAATGAAGACAACAGTCAAACTGAAAAAGCAGCTACACTTCGAAAAACAACAGAACTACAAACAAAAAGACTAAATTATTATGTTGTGTACAATAAAAATGTACCTAAGAACATTAGCTCTGAAGATGTTTACAGAGCTTACTGTTTGTTCACTGGAGCACCAGCACATTATGACAAATGGACAAATGGAAAGAGGCGATAAAAAAAATTAAGCCACTAAATGAGCACGATACATGGAATCCAGCTGATTTGCCGAAGGGTGTTAAAATAATCGACACACGCTGGGAGTTCACCATCAAGTCAGACGGGCTCAAGAGAGCTCAGTTGGTAGCTAAAGGCTTTCAGGAAAATGTATTTTCCAACATGTATGCACCAGTTGTCCAGATTCTACAATTCGCATTCTATTATAAATGGCTATTCAAAAAAGATAGAATGTTCTTCAACTTAATGTTCTTTCAGCTTTTTAAATGGAAAATTGGACGATGCCATGTATATTAAGATACCCAAAGGGGTTAAGTGTCCAACAAATGCATTAAAGCTTAATAAGAGCTTATATGGTCTACGTTCAGCACCAAGGAGGTGGAACAAGATGTTTAACGAAGCAGTTAAAAGATATGGTCTAACAAGAGTTAAAAATGATTTTTGTCTATACACTGGAAATGAAACTTACCTATTGATTTGGGTTAATAACATATTGTTACTGGCAATGACAAAGAATATAACAAGCTTATTAGTTTCTTGAAGAAAGAATTCAACGTTAAAATCCTTGGAACCATTAACAACTTGCTAGGTACTGAAATCAAAGCCACTAGTGAATTTATCAGTATTTCTCAAGAAGACTTTATAAACAAAGCCCATCGAAACTCCTATGGAACACAACCTCAGGTTAATATTTCTCTACCAATTGACAAAGGTTTACTTTATAGAGAATTGATTGGCTTTCTTATCTATATTAGCACTGTGAGTAGACTCGATATAACTATGCTACATCTGTACTCAGTAGATATCTTGACAAACCTAATCAACAATATTGTAGATAGCTGCCAAGAGGGTGTTTAGATACCTTAAAGGTACTACCAATCTACAACTCAAGTTTTTCAAGAACCAAGACACTGGAATTGTAGCACACTCAGATGCAGATTGGGCAGGTGACATCAGCACTAGAAAAAGTACCAGTGATAGTGTAGTTTATCACTGTGTAATCCCGTACACAAGAAAGCAATACTGCTTATCTCAATCAACAGCAGAATCAGAATACATCGCAAGTACCTCAGCGGCTGTGGATGTTGTGTCCTTTCAGCGTTTCATTGAAGATCTAAAGTACGACCCCTCAGTTCCACTTATATTTATCGATAATCAAAGTGCCATCAATGTATGTAAAAATTATGAAAATACTAGACACACTAGACATATTGATATAAAATATCATCGTATTAAAGACCTTTTGCATAAAAATCCCATTAAATTGACAAATGTTGCATCAAACAGTAACGTAGCTGATATCTTTACTAAATCGTTGAATTCTATTAAATTCAAGTTATTCGTTGATAAGTTACACTTAATAAATAACCTTTGACGGATAAAAAGAGGTAGATTTCTTAAGCTCCTTAGCATGAAATACACCTTTTTATCTTTTTATTTTGTGTTTGCCTTGTTGATAAATGTCACCTAAAAGATGTGATCTATTTTCATCCAACCTCCTATCAAACACAACATTATCAACAACATCAATCGTAGTGTTTGTACTGCCGTCGAGAATAATTTTGTTATTGAATACTATGATTAACACTTGATTTGCACGGCCTAGACTAACATCAACGCTGTAATTGCGACACATAAAATAAATTTAGCGCAAGCGAATTGTTTACAATTATCGGTAAGTAATAGCCTTGGAGCGCCAAATATTAAAAATACATTTTCTTTAATCATTTTAGTCACCGTGGTAGAGTTAGCTGTTTTAATGGGAAAATACAAAGAAAATTTGCTAAAATTGTCAGCAACCACTAAAACAAAAGAATTACCTGACTTAGATCTTTGCCTTATGGCTAGCTCTAATCAATTATTTTTTTCTCTTCTTTAGGATTGACCAGTTTCCACCTATCACGATCATCTAAAAGTATATGTTTATCTCTGACATACTTGTTACAAGTACGTTCCTTGACAATATATGTATCTAGAACAAAAAATCATTTCCTTTTCTATGCTAAATTTTAAAGTTAAATTGTTACATTTTAACTACCCATCTTGCCAATCAACCTTGTGATTCTTTTAAATTGTTTAGCCACACCAATGACGCATGGTCTGTGATCACAGTAAACTCGGAACTTTGCAAATATGTTCTTAATTTTTCTACCGACCACAAAACTGCTAAAAGTTCTCTTTCCGTCGTACTAAACTTTTTTTCATTTTTAGTCAAGGACCAACTTAGGTAGCTGCTTACGTTTTCTTACCCGTTATTGTCAATTTGGCTGGGCACTGCCCCTAAACCGTACAAAGATGCATCGGTTTGCAATTATAATGGTAATTCCAAGTCCGGATATCGCAAAATAGGAGCACTAACCAAAGTTGACTTAATATTTTGCAGAGAAACATCACACTCATGCGACCAAATAAGTTTTTGAGACTTTTTACATGGTAGAAAACTGAGGCACAAACTTACGATACCACGACACGTCGAACTTCCGATGCGTTTTTAGGGGTAGGTAGATTTAAAATTGCCGAAAACTTATCAGGGTCAACATGTAAATAATTGAAACCAACAACACAACCGAGGTATTTCAATTCCTTGCGTCAAAATTGACTTTTGGACTCACTAAGACTAAACCTGCTTTGTACAAACGATCGGATACTTCTTATAACATTTCTAGGTAACTTTAGAAATTTTGTGTTATTATGGTTGTAATTCGGGCCTTAAAACATTGTCAATTAAGCGCTGCCAGATAATAGGTGAATTATGAAGTCCAAATGGCATTCGACAAAAGCAAAAAAGTGTTCTGCTTGCAGCTGTAAAACTAAGATAATCTCTGCATCTTACAGCAAAAGGAATTTGCTCAAAAGTTTATTTAATATCTATGGACAACAGATAACGCGCATTGTAAAGCTGATTAAGAATTGATGACCGTGTTGAGTCGCCTAAAATTGAAGCAAAATCTTTACGTACTGTCTTTTTTTTAGTACCATTAAAATTAAAATATGAGGATTTTTCTACTACGCCCGTGTTATCAAAGCCTTCCTCTATATCAAGAAACCCAGCTGAAACGATTTTCTTGTCTCACATTGCAGTTTCTATTAAATTAACTGTTTGACTAATTTACCCCCTGATTAATATACTTTATGCGAAGAGGTTATTGTTAAATATGTGTCTTTTGTACATCTATCACCACTCTTTTCAAGTCGATGGAAAATTCGCCAGTTTTTTTGCTCTGTTAAATTGTTTCCTTGAGATTTTTGTTAGTTCTTTAAGATTTCTGTTAGTTGCTTAAGTTTTTTGTTCATTTAACCCCATGTTTAGTTTTGTTGTGTTCAATTAGCAATTGTTTTTATATGAGGTTTTTATGTTTCTATATTATTGCAAGTATTGCCCTTAGAGTTTCATTAGATTTTTTTGTAAATTCTGAGAAGAAGGTTTAATTTTGTCTTTGGCTCTCAACAATTGACAAAATAATTGTCCATTCTGTGGCATTTAAGTTATTGTTTTGTGTTGTAAAAAGTGATAGTATGTTTGTTGAAGTAATCTTCGTAAAACATACGGATTTAGTGAATATCTACACTATTATCTTAGAGGTTTGTCATTTAACTGTCCCTTTAACCATTATGTAACAAAGGTTTAATCCTTGCTAGTTAGTTACAGTACCTGTTCCCGGTCCGTAACGCCACACTTTTTTCAAAATCTTTTCTTGGATTAATGTGGCCTGCTTCTTGGTAATTTTTCCTTTGAAGTAGTTCTCTAAGGCTATCACAATTTTAGTTACTGCTTTATAGGAATAGGTTATCCTACTTGAAGTACTGGGTTTTACTTTTTTCTCTGTTAGCCTTGTTTGTTTGTTGGCCTAGGACGGTGAACTGTCATCCGATCTTAGCCTTTCTGAGTTTTATCTCTTTTCATCTTTCAGCGTTTTCTGTTCTCTTTCCTTTTGCTTCTGCGCTTATTATGGTTTTTTCTGTATTGGGTGAAAATTTTCAGTCTTTTTCGGAATTCTTTGGTAAACCTGGAATTGCGATTGTAGAGGAGGTTTACTACACTCTCTATTTCCAATTGTAAGGGAGTTTAAGTGGCTATTGTACAAAATTGTTTTTGCTTTGTTGCATTTACCATGGCATGTGTACATACTGGGGAATTTTTGGTTATAATTGCCTAAAGATAGAATTTACCAGTTTCACTAACGTTTACAGTCATTTAGATCTTCTTATCACCGCATCGGTGCCAACATGCCTTAAACTTTACAGTGTGAGTTTTTTATAAAGGGTTTTCTTTGCAATACCTGTTTAAGGTTTCCAATGTTTTTGGATTGCAGTGTGAGAATGGATTTGCGGCGTAATTTGGATAGATTTTTACTCCTCAGGCCGTACTTATGACCATAGCTAACCAAGAAGAATATTTTAATCGCTCAAGCCGCGAGAGATCGGTACCTTTGTCACGTTCTCAATATGACCTAACCGAGGTACCAACCTGAACAGTTGTAAAACCAAAAGAACTATTGCTTTTAAAGTTTAGAAAACAAAAAACAAATTTGAAAGCTTAAAGTTCGTATTACGGGAAGTACGAAATTGAAATAATTTGTTAACGTCAACACAAAATAATGCAACGAAACCTTACGTAAGACGCATAATTTTATCAAATGTATTAAATATTTTCTTAACCTAATATTTAAAATATTATAATTTTTTTTTACACCTCTGCCATATTAAAATTATTATTGATGTAAGACATTATACAAATATGTATGTTTAATGAAACAAAATTTAGCATTACTTGTTGATATTCCATAATTAGATCATTTCGTAAATATAAATATTTATGTTGTAACATTTTATGCATTTTATTTAACAAGTTTTCTATTTAAATAGACACTCCTATACATTTATTTTTCTAAATATATCCCAATTTTTAGAATTTTGTACTATTTTTCAAATTTATGTGAGATTTAGATATTTTTCAGTTTCCAAAATTTGTTAAAATGAAAAAAAGCAACATTCTAAATTCTAAATGTTAATGGTTTTTTACTTATTAGAGATTTAAAATGTGAGAGTGTGCATGTAAGTGCAGTACAGTAACAGTTTATTAAAAACTAGTGTCATAAGACCATTCGTTAACGCACTAGTTTAGATTTGATACATGAAGTGCGTAGCGCCGAATGTTCTGTTTCAGAAAATTCTTTCAAAACATCTAGAAGCAAGACATAAATTACTCTTTATATAAATATCTCATCTGTAGCCTAAAATCATATCTTATATTTAATTGCCCATAACCAACAATTAATTTTAATTTTAAAACTCCAGCAGTAAGAAGAGCAAAGTGTATTTAGATTATTAATTATACAGGGTGTCTTACCGGGAACCGCCGTTAGCCGTATACGGAAAAGTATAAAAATTAAAAATATAAAAATTCACGTTTACTAGCCTTTACTTTTCTAACGTCAAAATTTTTCTGCATACGTGTTACTTTGCTTATTACGGCCCTACCTACTTTCACTGCGAGTTTAATAGGACAAGATTAACGTCTAAATCTAATTGCGCTTGTTTTATGTTCTTTTTCTTTGTGTTTGAGTGGCAACAAGGCAGTCGTGTTTGTAAAAAAAGGAACTGCGAAATGAAATTCTAAACACCAATGATGGATTAATCTAAAGTTGTTATAACCATCAGCATGTTGTGAAACGTAAAGTACACCGGATAAGTAATGAGAAATAAAGCGGGATGTTGTTTAGAATGAACGTCTACAAGTGAGCTAACTGACCTAAATTTCACCACGTGACAAATAGTTCTCTGCATTGGGTTTCTCTAATTATTACAGTTTCTTTGTCCAATTGTATTTTCTGGGATTACCTTGCTTGAAGTCTGCTGAGATTTGATTACATCCAGAATTTGTGAGTTGTCTTCTGGAACCGTTACTGCCTTACGCTGTTGTAATTGAAAAGATTAACCTCTCTACCCTTACTTGTACTCGAGCAAGTGTTATTCGGAAATAAACCTATGCTGTTATGAGGTGTCGGTTAGAATTCTGTCACGCAAGATAGGGGGGCCCAGCAACTTTGGGGTTTCTTTTAATACGGTGCCGCCATCCTAATTCGCCGCCAGTGCTTTGCTTTACAATTATTTCAAATTTAGCGTGTGTATCCGAACAATCCAATTACCAGTATCAATTCGTTTCTTAACTATAATTAGGAACTATTGATGTCAAACGCTCCAAAAGGACGTCTTAATGACTGATACACGTATGTGATCCTAGTTCCTCTATCGACAGTTTGGGAAGTTAAGTAACCCCAAGATTTCTCTTAGGGAAGGTGTGCGAAGAGAAACGGAAGGCGTTTGGCACCCTCGATAAAGTTATGAAGCATAACCAACCTCTGTTAGACGTGGTATACACCGGTTGCCTGCAGCTTAACTAATGCAAAACCGTAGTGTGGTCTTTAATTGACAAGGAAGGTCTTAATCAACCACTTCAACACCCTCAGGAGTTATACAGGTATAACACACAGCGAAATCATAAGGTCAAGAAACGTGCTAAAAGAATTTTACGTGGCAATTAAAATTAATACAAACAGAAAAGAAAAGCAATGTGTGCTCACGGTAAATTTAGCCGGATTTAACTTAACCAATATTTTTTATTAGAAATCTTGTAACACACATAAATGATTTGTGTAAATTTCAATTTTAAGATGCACGCCAAACCACCGGTGCGAAAACGAACTGGGATTTTATTTTCAACAAATCGTAAATAAGCAAAATGCGCGCCAAATACGACTTTCGTCGTAACATAATACTCGCGACACACGTTTTCAGAAAATAAAACCGTAACAATGTTTATTGCTTGCAAGCGTTAACTTTTTAGATTTAAGTAGTATAGTATTCGGGGGTACCTCAAAATTTTAATTGGCCCAATACGGGCTTGTGCACTTTAATTTGACCTGGTAACGCGAAGTCAAAAGGCTTTTTAGGTTTGCGGGAGATACTTATCCCGATATAGCGATTACAAATTATATTTTAAGCTTGTGTCGTTGCATGTTTGACATACTACTCGCCGTTTGTAAATAGTGTATGTAAACTCAACTCAATTTAATTATTAACACTAAGAACTGTGTCTTTAGAGCTTACTTGTGTATACTGTGTGTTACTTGTGTAATTTGTTTATTATTAAGTGTTACTATTTCTTAGGGATACGTGACGACATCAGAGAGTCTTTCTCTTACCTGCTTTCTCGCTACTATAGCAATTTTAGACTGTCTTTCTTTATTTTTAAGGTTTATTACTGTTGTCAATTTGTTCTGAACATTGTATTTCGTAATAGAATTAAGTAAAACCTTTTGATCTCCTGTTTTATTTTTTTCTCTTACTCAACAGGTGGCGCTTTGCCAGCACAGCGTGTGATTTCTTCAACCTCACTAAAGATCCCCCCACCCTAGACCGACGCCGGGAAGCTGCTGTTCTATCTAAACATTTATTTCTCTAAACCTGCTACAATATACCGATCAGTACTTTTAAATTCTATCAACATCTATTGATTCTGTTTATTTGTAAACCTAATCCGTTACCACGTAGGGCTGATCATTGTATAAGGCATGGATGCACAGGTCTAATAATTTTTAAGATAGTGACCCCGCAGAACAACAAGTAGATTAAAAGTAGTGATTGAGTAGATAGTTATGTTGTGTGCATGATTTTTTAAATAACTACCGGTGTAATAATAGAAGGTAAGAATTTAAATAACTACAATGTACATAAGGAAAATGGCAAAAAAAAAGAATAGAACAAGAATCAGAAGAAGAGAATAATACGCGACGAGTGTTGTTGAAGGATGAGATCAGATTAAAGAAAGTGAAAGACGGGCTGTAGAATCAGGAAGGTTGAAAGAGCAAGCAGAAGATGAACAACGCAAATCAAACATCCTATTTTTTACTAAATTAAAAAATTTGAAAGCATATGGAAATAAAATTAAATAAGATAGATAACATGGAAAGGAAAATGGAAACGTAAGAAGACTTGCGCAAGATAGATAACATACAGATGCAATTAAACAATGTGGATAAGA
>JALBCR010003194.1:0-235733 GCA_030710515.1 Abscondita cerata
TTATATACTATCTGCTCATCACGCATCGTTTACTTAATTGATTCTTAGATAAGCTTAAATAATTCCGAAAATCCTAATGGGCCGTTATCATCATAATTTATAAGCAAATTTCTGTTTTTAAAAATTTCTAAACTTTCATAAGAATCAAGTTCGTTTTTATTATCTACCCTCTTAATTAATTCAATGTCGCCTACTCTATGGCCATTTTCAAGCATATGCATGGCAACACTGGACCTATCTGTGCGATGATATTTGACATGAGCTACGTGCTCTTTAAAACGAGTTTTAATAGGTCTCTTGGTTTGCCCTATATATACTTGGTTACAGTCTTTACAATTAATTTTATATATTCCCGATTTATCACACATTTCTATTGGGTCTTTCGGATTGCCTAAAGATTTTGCAAGTTGTTATTACTAGAAGTCACTGTTTGATAATTAAATTTTGAAAATATTTTTTGAAGACCTTTTGTGTATGTGGGATAATTTGGTAATTTGACATATTTCTTATCTATTTTGCTATTACTAGTTCCTAACGTTGTAATGTTTCTAATGTTTAACTTATGTTTATGTTTTCTAATTATGTTTGTGACAATTGATTCTTGAAAACCATTGTATGATGCAATCTGCTTAATATTTCGCAGTTCTTTATCAAAGTTTTGTTTTGACAATGGGAAATGTAATAATCGGTGAATCAAAAAGTTGAAAGATGCAAGTTTATGTTGCATACTATGGTTGGAATCATTTGTTATAAACCTCATAGTGTTAGTGTCTTTACGATAAATATCTATATCTAGTTTGTTGCCATTTCTTGTCACTAAAGTGTCTAAGAAAGGTAACTTAAGGTTTGTTTCTTGTTTCATAGGTAAACTTGATCGTCTCAAATTTTTGAATTTAAAATTTCTACAAATTGCTGAGGGCTGTAAACTTTAGTGTCGATGACTGCAAAAAAAAAAAACGTCATCTACATATCTACACCAAATTCTAGGAAAATATTCTAAATTATTTTTTAAATCAGTTTCAAATTTACCCATGAACAGGTTAGCCATAAACGGAGATAAAAGCTGTTACCCATTGTTGTACCATAATTTTGTTGATAAATATTATTGTTAATTTGAAAGTAGGTTTGACTCATACATAATCTTGCTAATTTAATAAAATTATCTACTTCTGAATTGTCTAAATGGTTTTGGTGTAACATATCTTTCAAATAATCTAAAGTGACATCTATTGGAACGCTTGGAAACAATGAACAGACATCGAATGAAACTAAAAACTTCGTTCTCAGTCAGCTCAATGTTTTTAATTTTTCAATAAAATCGTATGAATTTTGAACACTGAAATTTGATTGTTGATATTCAAAACTGTTGAATTTATTTGACAGCCATTTAGATATCAGATAAGTAGGAGCATTAATACCTGAAACAATGGGACGCATTGCTTTTCCGGGTTTATGTATCTTAGGTAAACAATACATTCTAGGAAGAACCGGGTTAGATACCGTTAGTCTAAACCTAAGTTGTTTTGGTATAATATTTCCACATTCTAATAAGACTCTACGGGTATCAGCAATCATTTTGGGAAGAGGATTTTTAGATATTAATGAATAGGGGCCTCCATTAAGCATCACCTGAACTGACTTTTAGAAATTTTTAAAAACAGAAATTTGCTTATAAATTATGATGATAACGGCCCATTAGGATTTTCGGAATTATTTAAGCTTATCTAAGCATCAATTAAGTTAACGATGCGTGATGAGCAGATAGTATATATAAGCTTCCCTTTGTTTTTATTTTTAGTATCGGTATCGCTGATGATAACAGCTTAGCTGTTGAAACACGTGTTCGAGTAAAGTTTTTGGTGCAGTTTTTGGTGTTTTTCTGTTGGTTAAATAGACGCTGCAGTTGGTGTTCCTTTCCTTGATTACTACTATCTCTGTAAATAAATTAGTTTGTATGCAATACAAACGGGTTTGCTAGTACATATTATTATTATTATTGTTGTTGTTATTATACAGAACTTTTATCCTGAATATTTTTTCATAGTTTTTAAACTTATGTTTGAACATATCTTGAGATTTTGAACTTTGTAACGGTTGTAGTTCACAAATAATAATAAAGAGAAAGCGACGGCTCTAGCGATATAACCTAGAGCGAAGAACATTGTATTGGTTACTAAGGAAACTCGATGTACACACGTCACTTACACACGGTGACTTAAAAACTAACTTAAACTCGAAATAGCACGGGAAGTAGCTCCCGCCAACCCAAATGGCCTTTTGTTTTAGCTTCACCCACTTTATCTAAAGCTCCCAAGCTCTTATGGAGCTAGTTAAAAACAAAACCGAACGTCGCGTCGGTGGTGGAGTCTACCCCGAATAAAAATTTATTTATATGCTAGGGATTCAAACCGTTTAATGTCACATGTACGTGAGCTTTATACGCATGAATAGTGAATAGGTTTATTAAACAGTAAACTTAGCTGTATTCTATAGTATGCAGTTCCTAGAAGGAAGGTTTTTGCTAGCGACAGTATTTGACAGCTTCAGAAGATAGGTAGCCGCAGGATTTCCCTTAGGAGAAGTATACGACGAAGAACGGAAGGCAGATATGTTTCCTCAAAGCAGCAAGTATGCAGCGTGAACGACCCCTCAGCCTGTCAAGTTCATCGGCTGTTGGCAGTTTAAATGTAGGCGAAACCGTGGTAGTCGTCAAGTTATATAGCGAAGGATTCTTAACTAGCCATTACAGCACCCCCAGGAATTATCCAGATTGTAATACATGAGTAGAGTATGAAGTCAAGACACATGCTAAAGCATACGTCGTAATTAGAATTAACACAACCACGAGACAACAAAAGAAATGGAAAAGAAGTACATACGGCGAATGCGGTCGTATTTACATTTACACACCAATTTAACTTGGAATTATTGAAGCACACATTAATAATTTACGTGTAAAATTTTAGCTTCACAAAGCACGCCAATCACCCAGTAGAAGGAAGTAGCAAAATGTCCGCTCGTAATCTTCGAAACTTTTCGTGAATTAATCAATCCACCAATGGAAAAATCGCAACATGCGCGGCAAATTCAACTTTCGTCGTAACGTACTACACACGACACACGTTTCTAAGAAGGCTCTCGACGTACGTTTTACTTTTGTAAATAAACCCGTAACAACCTTTTCTCTTTTCTACCTCCAAAAGATACTTTACCATTAGTTTCAAAATTATAAAATATCAGCGATTTACCAAATAATATCATTTCTGATATATTCAATTTACTAGAATTTTACCTGCATTCTACTTTAATGATACAGTTTATACAAAAAGTCTATGGTTTAGTGTCTTTCTCCCTTCTAGCAGAATTATTTTGGAAAAAATTACCTAATTAAAAATCGTTTTTTTCAAAACAATGTTATTTTTTTGAACCGATATGTTGGCTCGGTTTTCCAAATTAATGAAACCTTTACTGACTTAAAAAAAGTACATAACAAAATTATCTTCAATTTAGGAATTCTCTAATAATAACAATCTCTTTAAACCTTCTACAAAAATGTCTATTTAAATATAAAATTTAAAAAAAAATTGAGAAAAATTGTTAGAGAGTAGTACATTGCAATAGTAACAACTTTTTAAGAATTGAAACATTGAGAGCAAATAAGAAGTATTTCTAAAGCTGTGACCTCCGTATAAGTCAGAAAAGTAATTTAGTTATCTCACGATGTTCTCTTCAAGTTCATCTATTTTTAACTCGGTACAGGTTCATAACTACACCCATAGAATGTTGCATTATTTTCTCTGTATTTTCAAGGTTAATTCAAATGTAGACTGCAACATATAGAATACCATTAAAAAAATGTAAAGTTAGTGTATAACATTTAGTTGACCAACCTCTATAATGAAAAATATTTTTAGAAGATACAGAAGATACACTTCTATAATTTTGCCAAACCACATTAAATTAGGTAAAACGACAAAGTTATGAGAAAGTAAATACGGAGCTTTGAAAAACCCTATATAGTATAACCATTAGGTAATGTAAAAAAAGGGTGTGAACAATTAAAGTGAAAAGTGTCACTATTCGGATTCTACAAATTAATAAATATTATAAGAATTTTCAACATCATAAAGAATCACATTTACTTGTTTTTAAATGTAACTGTTCAAGCTTAATTAATAATTTAACCGCACAATGCGTTGAAATTTTGTAAGCTTGCGCTCGAATTACCTTGCACTGATGAGCCTCAAATAGAGCTAAACACGTGTTTGTAGGTGGTGCTTGTGATTATGCAATTATCACTAGCTACTGTTACTGCGGCAATTCGATACACTTTGTTAAAAATTCGGTAAGCTTTTTTCGCAATGTTGAAGAGTTCATAGGCGACATCTGACTTACTACAGATTTCTACAAATTATTTCAATTTAATAATTTTATGTAGTAAAATAAATAAACTCAAATCAATCACATTACGCCGCCCTGTAGATTGCAAACTTGCTATTTAAAATTATTCAAAGGACTAAAAACTGTAGTTTAAATGAAAATCTGAGAAAAAAACTCCAATAACTCAAGTAATAATTTTATCTTCCATTAACTCTTTTTAAAATTTCAACATTTTAATATGAATATGAAACGTAAAGGTATTGCAGAAAACATCCATTAGCCTGTGGAAATGGTGTTCTCACTCAAAGGTTTCGTATAGATAAAAAAAGTACATTCAATGCCATCAACACGCACCCGATTAGAAAACTCCAACAACGCGTTATAAACGACGTGTATGGACCCGAATGAACAATAGATCTACTAAAGTCACACAAAAATCCCCTTCATCTCTTTAATACCCACATTCCAACATTCTGTAATTTATTCTCCCACTTACCATTACTATTTTATTATACTATTTCTTTAGTTAAAAACGCGTACGCTAATTTATGTTTTGTTTTGTTTCAGAATCTCAAGAATCAAATCATGACAACAAATCTGTGGGTTGAACAGGTAAATTTTTTGCACAACATATACTTTAGAAACTTTTTAGTTATAACTTTTTTTTTAAAATATAACTTACGGTGCAATGCTTTTTATTTTACAAAAAGGAATAGAAGTGGAACAATATATTATTCAGATTGAACAGCTAGTTCACGCTTGGTTCTAACGTATTTACTGCCTTTTCTCCGTTATTTTTGAAGTAAGTGTAGAAACCCTTCCGGTTGGCATTGGCATTTCCTTTTTCTAACTTTTAGTGGGTCGCTTGAAACTCAGGGATAGTATTAGCTGACACGAAAATTTATTGTTCTAAGCTTAATGTTGCATGCACAATGTCATACAATTTGCTTGATAAATTCATTGCAAAGTTTCTACCTTTTACGAATATAAAAAATGAAATAAATAAAATGAAATGAAGACGAATAAAAATGAACGTAAAATAATTTTATAAATTTATTTTTCACTGTATTTAAGGTTTTCTCACTGTAGCGATTCTTATTATGATCTTATAACGATTAATTATAATGGAAGTTAATAGGAAATAGTATATTTGATTGTTTCGCATTAATGTACACTCATGAAATTTAAAACTTGGACACCACAATTTCTGTAAACAAAAGTTTGCACATTGTGAAGCGGGCTTAAGGGTATCATTTACAATTCTAACAGCAGGTAGTCTCAGCAGGGGTTATCTTATAGAAGGACTGTAGAATGAATCATTTACACTAAGCATGTTTTAGAAAATAGGTAATTTACGTTGCTTACTTAATTTTTTTCTTTAAAGAATAGATTTGAAGGTATCGCTAATTAAACACCATAGCTCGATTAATTATCGAATCAAAATTTTGTTTAGGAAATGTTTACAAAATAAAATAGGAAATAATTTTGATTTAAAAAAACGTCTACAAGCAATAACTTTTAAATTAAATCAAAAAATTAAACATGGTTATTTGGGTTGACTGATTATTACTTATTTTTAAATAAATCTAACCTACTAATTATTGTAAGTTATCGAGCTATGGTGTTTAATTAGCGATACCTTCAAATATATTCTTTAAAAGAAAAAATTAAGTAAGCAACGTAAATTACCTATTTTCTAAAAACGTGCTTAGTGTAATGATTCATTCTACAGTCCTTCTATAAGATAACCCCTGCTGAGACTACCTGCTGTTAGAATTGTAAATGATACCCTTAAACCCGCTTCACAATGTGCAAATTTTTGTTTACAGAAATTGTGGTGTCCAAGTTTTAAATTTCATGAGTGTACCTACTTGGGCTTTGTATCGTTTTGAGTTGAATTCAAGAATGTATATTATAATTTAATCAAATAGTAAAGAGCACTTTACATTGTGTGATTTATCACATGATCTTATCACAGGAAAATTGTATGATTCTTTAGTGGGTGTGATGTGGACTATTTTGCGTTTACACTATGTTATAACCTCATGTGTTTGTTTTTATGGCGTTTATGATTTAAGTGTCAAAACCTCTGTCAACACGTCAAAATCTTGTAGTTTGAGGTTAGGTAGCTTGTTATAGTTTTCAGTGCGAGTGTTTATGTTATAAACTAGAAGGAATTAATACAATTTGTTGGAAAATGCTTCCAAACGATGATGTATTACTTGCAATGTCAATGTGCCTCGTAGTGATAGTGCAACAAAAATACAAATTGGTAGGCAATAAAATACAAAAAGCCAAGAAGAAAAGAACGTTGTGGGCTCGAAAATAGCTTCAACGACGAGATTATGGCCGAGAAATGTCAAATCTTGTATTTAGAGAAATAAAATACGAAGATCCAGTCAGTTTCAAAAACTTTTGTCGAATGTCCTGGAATGCATTCAATAATTTGTTGCAACTTGTAGAACCTTTATTAAAACGACAGGACACTAATCTAGGCGAGTGCATAGCGACAAAAGATGAAACCCACTGGACAAAGAAATAATGAGATGGAGAAGGTGTTCAATTATAGACTAAGTCGAGCTAGAAGAGTGGTTGAGAATGCTTTCGGAATACTTTCTAACCGATTCCATATATTCAAAAGGGATGTCAATTTGGATGTTTATAAGGTTCAAAATATTACTTTAGCCTGTTGTGCGCTTCATAATTAGATAAAAACAAAAGATGGGAAAATATTCTATTTATCAGGAATTGATTCTGAAAATATAAATAATATGACATTAACAAATGGTGATTGGCGAACCAATGTTTACATGACAATTTTGGAAAGATGTAATGCAAACAGATCTGCTGATAAACCTATATTATGTCAGGAAGCAGTTTATAAGTTATTTAAATAATGAAGCGTTTGTACCGTAGCAATAGGAGGCAATAAAAAATTCAATTTTTAAGTTAAGTATATTTACTCATAATTGAATCATTTAAAGAAAATATTATGACAGGTAGCTGTTCCATCTTTTGTTTCTTCTTTTTTTAAGTTTGCCACTGTTTACACGTTTCATAAAGGATGTTATTTATGTGATGTTTTGCTTCATTAATCAGCTCTTTAGCGTCAATATCTTGCAATTCGTTGTTGATGTATTCGCTGTAGACGTGCCACTCTGAATTTGGTTTTAGTTTGGACCCCAACATCTTTAATGTAAGATATAATATGTAACGGTTGTAGTTTAGAAAATATCAAAAGAAGCGACGGCTTTAGCGGTAGAACCTAGAAAGAAAATTTAAGGGAATTTGGCTCAATGTAGCTCACTAAATTAGTGGAGGATAAAAATATTTATAGTAGTTAGACCAGCAGCGTCCGGTTTTGTCGGGGAGTTGCGTGGATTCCTGTATAGCTATAAAAATTCTGACTACTGATCTAACAAGGCGCCACCTCCTGAATAAAGAAAGAAATAAAACCGACCAACAGGAGATCAAAAGGTTTTACTTAATATCTAATATGCTAAATCGAACACAAACTAGAAATAAAGAGACAAACAATACAGTATAACAAACAAATCTTAAAATAAAAATAGTAGAATGATGTGGCAGAAATAGAGATACTGTCGCATATAGTTACGTTAAGAGTTCTCATTCAAATTAAACAGAAAAAGTAGCTGCTATTAAGGCTCTGCGTACACATATCATTTACACACGGCGAGCTACACCAAATCTAAACAACAAAAAAATGGTAATTACTTCCCGCAAACCCAAAAGGCCTTTTGTGTCCGCGACCACCGCTCTAAATTAAGCATCCCAGCCCTTATTGAACTGGTTTAAACAAACTTCCGGTTGACGAGAATACACCGAATAAAAGTTACTTAAATATTAACTATCAAGCCGTTTATGTCATCTGTACTCGAGCTTCATACGCCTTATTATTTATGAGTAAGTGATTTAAATACTAAAACTTAGCTGTAATACGTCGAGTGTAGTTCCGGGAATGAAAGTATTCTGCTAGGTGGATAAACCCAAGGATTCCTCTAGGGGTGGCGTGCGGAGAAGAACAGCACACAAGTGACTCCCTCGCTGGAAGTATGCAACATAGCCAACCTCTGTCGACGTGGTATTCACTGTTGGTCTGCGGCTTGATTAGTGCGGAGCCGTGGTGTTGTCGTTCATTAATAGGGAAGGTTCTTAGTTAGCTACTCCAGCACCCTCGAGATTTATCCTAGTATCGTACGCAACTAGTATAAGATGCCGAACACAAAGTGCTAAAGGCATATGTAGCAATCAGAATTAAAACAAATAGGAAAGAAACCCAAATACTCACGGTGAATGTAGCCAGATTAAACGTAAACGCCAATTTACATTGGGAATTGTGAAACCCACATTAAATAGTTTTTGGTGAGAATTTCAGTTCAGAGAAAATGCTAAAACACCCACGGGTATCAAACGAGAAAGGAAAAATGTCCGCGGTCCATCTCGAAAATTTAATCGAATTAAATTTCCACCAATAGCAAATTAGCAGCGTGCGCGCCAAGTACGACTTTTCGTCGCACCGTACTACTTGCGAAACACGTTCTAAGGCGGCTTACGACCTACGTTCTAAATACGAGAAATAAAACCGTAACAAATATCATTTAAGTAAGTTACAAAAAAAATAAAGTAATAACTAGAACGGCTGTCATATCCAACAATAGTACTCCTTTCTGTGCCCTCAGTTTCGATTGTATTGCTGTTAGCCTAATAACAAATATAGAATACATCATGTACATTACCTGGTAAAATAAATTTGCCATAAACATATCAATGAATCCAAGGTTTTGCTTGTTTTCCTGGTTTTCCTATAAGTGGAGAGCAACAGAAGTTTCTCATACCACCACACTGCCGGCTCGTAAATATCATCAGCCACTATACCGGAATGTTGGGCCATAACTTTTGACTTCTAGTGCGAAAATTGCTGCCTAAGATTAGTAATTTTCTTTTTTACGTCTTCTATTTGAATTCTTGCTTCCAGTTTTTGCAATTCCAGCGTAATTTTTAACAAAGCATCATTTCTAGCATGCTTATTCGACTAAAACTTACGTTTACTGTCATATAAACAGCAGTTTTCTTCATATAAACCGATGATGAATTTGTGATGTCATTGGTTCATTCCAACTTAATTAATGTACAAAACACATTAATTTCAAATTTGACAAACAACGATATTTTATTGATAATACTTATCGATAAAAAAACACCAACCTTTGTAGCCATTTTTTGAACTTTTTACTGCTTTTTGTCTTTAATCGTCAAACATACGTCCTCCAGTCTGCGTGGGAAAATGGAATTTGAGGAGTAAAATAATGGCAATAAACTCAAATCGAATTGGTTTAGTCGATAAAACAGATCAATGATATTATCGGTATCCACACGGAATACACACCGAAATAGCTACCGTTCTATTATGAAAAATAGATGTAATTTTATTTGTGACTGGCCTTATGACTGCTTATGTGTGATCAAATCACATAATGTCAACACAAAAATATTTCCTATGATAAAATCATGTGATAAATCATATGATAAATCACACAATGTAAAGTACCCTTAAGAGTTTCGGTTCAACTCTAGGGATGATAAAACAACTTCTCTCTCATTTTTTTTAGTTATGTGTAACTCTCATGTTATACTCAAACGATGACGAGGAAGGTTCAACTTTGGGACGGTCCGTTTTCGCTATTGATATTTGATAGAATATCTGCCTGTAGCTTAGGCAATTAAGGTTGCGTCCGTGTATTCCCATAACAAGCGCTTCAAGTACTAACGTTTATATGAAGTTTGTAACTCTACTGTTTTCGACTATGTAAAGTAGGCACCGTTCCACTGACAAAAATTCTAAAAGCACGTCTTTCTTTTTACTCTAACCGCTGACGCAGGAAGGTGGTATATCAGTTGGATAGGAAAACCCAAGGAAAAGTTCCCAGTAAATTAAGGGATAAGCACTCGACATTTTCTTGCGTTGTGAGTATTGTTTCTTGCTATATTTCTACTTCTGAGAAAACCTTCTTTTACCGCCATTTTTCTTAACGCGTTGCAGAACAGCTGTTGGGTATGGATAAAAGCAACTAAATGCTTAATTAAACAACGAGACCGAGAATGAAGGTAGTGTACTAGTCGAACTAATCCTTCCCTGGAGCCTGGTCGTTATAGAATTAATCTCTGTTCACGTTAATGCCGAGAACTTCACTAAAGATAATCAGTAACCTCTAGCTTATCGTTCGGGCAGGTCAAGTTATGCATACCTAGATAACTGGTTCCGTTTTCTCTATTAAAATACTCTTGATCTGTTCTGGATATTGCAGCTGTCGAGTTTATCTACATCCGATCGGAGCCTACAAACAAAAGCTAATTCAAACATATTGCATGCTTTTTCTTCTATTACCTTTATATTTTACGCGAAAACATACCTGTAAACCGCAGTGAATTTGACAACCTAACTATTGCGCATTGTAAGTTGCTTACTGTAATTTGAAAAATCTTTCGAAAATCGTGAAATGTGTTGCGCCTTTAAACTATTTTAGATTTGCTGTTGGCTATTTGTAGAAGCGATTGTAAATTTAGACTGCGTCAACGCCCTTTTCCAGTGGCGTAGTTATCAGTGCGGTTTTGCCTGTATTATTATGAGAACAAATTGTTTTATTTAACTGTTAACTTATTAATTGTAAGGTGCTTTTACCTACATCATATTATTGTCTATTTTTGCTGATATATGTTGTCGTTGTGATTGAGGCCTAGTCGTTCTATAAAATTATATTTCTATTACCCTACGGTTTGTTTTGTGTCTTAGAGTTCCTAGTTACACTGGAAAATTCTTTACACGTTCTAGTAGGTGGTGCCCTATCATTTATCTCTGTAGGGTGAAAGTCTTCCATCTAATTATTCGTAAGTACCCCCACGACCACTCTACCAGTAAGAAAGCTGCGGGCCGAATTTTTACCACTGCTCCCTAATTTATAGTTTGTTTACAAAATAAACCGTAACAACCTATATGAAAATCGGTTACATTAATTTACCCGCTCTTCATCTTAAAAAAAGTACTTGTTTTAATTTAACCTACACCTATTAGTACAATATTCAAAAGAACATCGTAGTTTAATAGATATAGTGGTCGTAGATCCATTAAAGCTAAAATATTATTGTTGAGGCGGCACTAAGTTTCACATGAAAAGTAAATTTAGAGTTCGAAAAAGAAATTAACCAATTTAGAAGCAACTTAATCATAAAAACAGAAAATATTTAATTAATATACGAGGGACGTCCACAAAGTAATCGCCGTTTGGGTGTAGCGTGAAAAATAGTAGGTAGCGCCGCCATTCTGACATTGGTGGGCGCGGCCGTCAGGTACGCTTCTAGCTGTGCAAGAGGGGCATTGTTCGTTCACACGTTCTCTTTTTATAACCTAAAATCATGAGCGCTGCGATAGAAAATCCGGCCAAGTGTGAAGTGCATGGCGTAATACGATTTCTGTGGAAGAATAATTGTTCAGCAGCTGAAATTCATCGTGAATTGTGTGCGGTCTATGGCCCAGACATTATGAGTGAAGGTGTAGTCCGTCAGTGGGATCGCTTTTTTAAAAATGGAAGAACAAACGTTCACGATGAGGACAGGAGCGGTAGGCTATCTCTTGTGACTGATGACTTGGTGAGCAGAGGGAACGAAAAAAATTGTGAGAACCGGCGCTTCACAATATCTGAGCTTTCGTCAACTTTATGTAAGGTACTTCTAACCTAAAACGTCAACTTTCGGTGATAAAGATTGTTTTATGTCAAATTTGGCAAAAATCATCTATGTACGACAAAAATTGTTGCAGTGGAACTAACAAAAATGGAATAGCAAAATTCTGCCAGTGGAAAGGCAAAACATTGCACTTCATCTTTCTCGATCTCAATCTTGATAATTATCTACAGGGTGGTGTGAAAAGTGAATTTTATTTATTTAATCGTATGGTGAATTGAATTAGGTCAATACAAACATGCCAAAAAGTCAATTTATTCAAACGGGACACCCCATATTTAATTACATGTGTTGAAAGGTCATTCTTTTCTGCATTGAATGATGTAACATTATTCTATTCTTACAATAGAATTTTTTTGAATTATTTGAATTTGAAATTTGAATTGACCTTTCAACACATGTAATTAAATATGGGGTGTCCCATTTAAATAAAATGACTTTTTTGTCATGTTTGTATTGACCTAATTCAATTCACTTTTCACACCACCCTATAGATTGTAATGTACCTTTTTTTTATCGTCCCTTAAATGTAGTTTTTATGTATTTAAGTATAAGATAGTTAAGTAAGCAGAAGTCGTGATAATGCGTTGGTGTAGAGCTTGCGCAATAAAAAATGCAAGTGTGGATTAACGGAAGTGCGGGGGAATGAGGCAGAAAAGAGATAGTCGGTCTCGGAGTGTAAAAACGGACGGTTCCTTTTGATATTAAAGGACGAACCAAGAAATAATCAGGGTTTGACGACCAAGTGGATCAAGTGAGTGAAAGTGCGAATAATAAAAAGACACGAAATTGGAAGGTAAAAAATAAACGAATGTGATTATTGTCAAAATCAAACTGTCTAAAAAGCATCCTAACACAAAAGTGAGCGACTACGTTCTGAAAAATCGCCCTATTTGTAGCATCGCCTTGTCTGTAATTTCGCCCTGCCGGTGGAAGAAACCACTCCTGATAGCACTGCTGCACCATTAGCCAAATCTTTGGATTATCGATGGTTGGACCGCAAATGTTAGAGTTAAGTTTATGTATGTATACCTATTCTTGTTTATAAATTTGATCGATCGCGAGAGATCTCCGTTTCTTTTATGTGAATTAAATTCCAATAAAATACGTTATTGTAAATTTCACTGTTTGTAAAAGGGATTTAAAAAAGGTACCCACGAAAACCCAGAGTAGAGGGAGTTAAGCATGTACGGTGAGCTAGAACGAGGTAAAGAACCGTTACAATTGGCGCGGCAACGTAGGGCTCGATTTGCCTTTTATTAAATTTTTGTGAGCTTTATTTTGGATTTGAGTTCAAAATATTTTGTGTGAAAAGTAATGAAATAAATTGTTGAAAGTTAATTTAAGTCTGTAAATAAGAAAAGCTGTATAGACAGTTACAAAGAATCAAGGTCCTTTTAAACGTGAGATATCAATGCTCAGAACATTGGCGCTCGGAAATGCCTTAGTCAAAACAAAGTTCTTATCTTGTAGCTGTAGAAACTAGTAGCGACACGAATTTTGTTGAATGGAGATTTTTATGGTCAATGCGTGCTTTTGTACATTATATAAAAAGTAATTAGATTGCACTATTATTTTATTGAAAGCACGTTCATTTATGTTATTAAGGACAGGGAAAACATTAAAATCTAATAAAATGGAGACGGAAAAAATAGCTTCACATACGTTAGATTTAAATTCTATTTTAGACGCGATTAAAAATTTAGATGCGAATACAAATCGAATGAAAAATGAAATAAAAAACAGAATTAGTTAAAATTGATAAAAAAATTGACGAATCAAATGATGTACTAAAAAATGAAATGTTAAGTGTACTTAAATCAAATGTAAACTGGTTAGACGAAAAATTGATAAAACGGAAACGCAAGTGGTAAATTACGTAAACGCGAAAGTAGCACCGTTGAAATCAGATTTAGTAAATTTCCGTGACTCGGTTGTCGAAGCGAATGCTGACATTCAAATTTTAGGTCATACTGTAGGGTTAATTAAAGATGATGTCAAAGAAGTAACTTCAAATGTACAAAGTTTGGAGTCGAAAATTGTTGATTTGCAAAATAATTCACTAACAGCAAGAGATACAAATAGTCAAGTTATAATTCGAGCGGCTGAAGATAAACCAAAATATGACCCTTTTAAACGGTTTTTGCACCCAATTAAATTTTTACGTAAGGTAGAAAGTTATTTAAAGAAATTTAAAAACATGGATAAAATCGAAACTGCTGTTGAATGTTTAGAGGGAGACGCGCGTATTTGGGCAGAACGGTATTTAGAAAATTGGGAAAGTTTTGCGGATTTTAAACATGACTTCATTAATTATTTTTGGTCAGAAGAAATACAAGAGAAGGTTCGAGCATCTATTTATGAACCACGGCAGTATGATAAACGAAGAGGAAATTATACCCACCATGTATGGTTCTGGATTGACAAAACCCAACACTTGGAACCACGTATTCCTGAAAAAATTCTAGTGACAGCGTTATGTAAACATTTTCCGTACGAAATAGAAACAGCGTTGGTTACGGCACGAGTCAACACAATCGATCAACTATTAGAAGTTTTGAAAGGACTGGAAAACAGAAATAATAACGGACAACGACAGGTTGAATTCAGTGGAAGACGGGATGATTTTAGACGGAATGAAAATAGAAATGAACAAAATCATCGAGTTAACCAGGTGGAGAACCGTTTTCAGGGGTTACCGAACCGGGGTTTCGCATTTAGACGTGGGATATGTAGGCAAACAACACCCGAACGTGCGATTAGTGAAGATGAGCGTTCGGAAAACTGATAGAAACGCGTCAGATAGCTCCAACTGATGGCGGTTTATCTAGGGAGCAAATTGATCACATTAATTTTGTAAAACTATATTTTCAAAAAACAAAAATGCGCATAAATAATTTAGAGCAACCAGAAAACGAAATAAAACATCAGGTTCCCCAAATTTTATGTCAATTTAACGATGTCGAGGAAATTGCTTTAATTGATACGGGTAGTTCGGTTAACGTCATTTCGGAAACTTTATTTAATAAAGTAAAAACAAGTAATAACGAAATTCCAGTGTTACCGGTAATCAATTTATCAATTCAAGGCGTTACGGGAAAAATATGTAAAATTAAAAAACAAGCATTAATTACGACACTGATAGGTTCTTCGAAGTATCCAGTTCTATTTTTAATCGCGAACAATATAAACACGGCTTGCATTTTAGGAATGGAATTTTTATCTACACATGAGGCGATTATTGACCTAAAGGAGAAACAACTGACTATTAAAAATGAAGACGTAATAGAAATCGTGGAATTTTTGAATGAGACTAATAATCCAGAGGCACCGGAAATGACGATATGCAGTGGTTGCAGTTATAGAAGGCCAGGAATAAATGAATTTATTTTAATTAAAGGTCAAGAAATGGAGAAAGACCTAATTAAGAATTATGTATTCCCAAAGTCTCAAGAAATAAACAATGAAATAAATAGAGTAGAAGACGAGAACGTAACCAATTTCCATTGCGAGAAATGTCCGGCAGTAATTCCGTTTAAAGATGGTTATGAAGCACATCTATGTCGACATGATATTCATGTAGAAGTAAATCGCACAAACGTCATAAATGATAAAAATTTTGAAGACGAAATTAAACATCGACATCAAAATGTTTTTTCTGATGTACCAGGTAAATGCAAAACATTTGAATGTAAATTAAATGTATACAAAGATCAACCGTTCGTGAATAAGTCGTACCCAATTCCATATTCCAAACGTGATGCTGTGGATAGGGAAATAAAAAAATGTTAACGTGGGGAATCATAGAGCGTTCGGATTCACCTTTTTCAAACCCAATAGTGGTAGTCGACAAGAAAAATGGACAAATTAGGTTATGCCTAGATGCTAGGCAGTTGAATAAAATAATAATCCCTGATCGTGAGTCACCGCCTAATATGTCGGAACTTTTACAAAAGTTTCACGGAACAAAATTTTTGTCGTCACTCGATTTAACGTGTGGATACTGGCAAATACCCTTAAATAAAGAGTCGCGAAAATACACCGCTTTCTTAGTAAATGGTAAAAGTTACCAATTTAAAGTAGTACCATTTGGATTAAATATTTCAGTCGCAGTATTTAATAAATGTCTTGATTATGTGTTAGGACCGGAAGTAATGTCTTTTGCCACTATTTATGTTGACGATATTTTAATCACCTCTAAAAATATAGACGAACATTTTCAACATTTAAGTTTAATTTTAACTAAACTGAGTGAGGCGGGGATGACGGTTAAGTTAGACAAATCAGAGTTTGTGAAGGGCAGTATAAAGTTTTTAGGGTATATAGTTACTCCTACAGGAATCGAAGTAGACGAAGAAAAAATAGCCACAATAAAGCAATTCAAACCACCAAAAATAAAAAGAATTACAATCGTTCTTAGGATTCTGCAATTTTTATAGACAATTCGTACCTAATTATTCCGAAATTACTAAACATTTAACAAAACTATTAATAAAAAATAATTCGTGGAAGTGGGATCGAAATTGTCAAAACGCGTTTGAACAAATTAAGACTAGTTTTGTGAATACTGTTTCATTATCTCACCCGGATTTTTCGAAAACTTTTTCATTTCTACTGACGCGTCGACGCAAGCTTTAGGTGCTCATTTATTTCAAATTAGTGATGGGGAGTGTAAAACCATCACTTTTGCTAGTAGAACTCTTTTAAACTCGGAAAGATCGTACATGATTACAGAATTAGAACTTTTAGCCATTGTTTTTGCTTGTAAAAAATTTAAAACTTATATTTTGGGATACCCAGTAGTAATTTTGACTGATCATCGATCGTTAGAATTTTTATTTACATGTAAATCACTTAGTGCGCGATTAATGAGGTGGTGTATGTATTTACAGGAATATAAATTACAAATTCAGTATTGTAAAGGGAAGGATAATGTAATTGCTGATTTTTTAAGTAGATATATACATGAGACGAAAAATCAAAACAAATCATTGGTAATAGGTCAGTTAGGACAACTCAAAAATAATAAATTTAAAATTTTGTTTAAAAATTTGAAACTTAAACAAATAAATGATAGAAATTCAAAGTGGATATGAGATGAATTAAGTACTAACACGAATAATAAAAGAGAGGTTTTAAAAAATAAGTATTGTTTACATGAAGGTCTGTTATATAGAAATGGGAGAAAGGGAAAAGATTGGTGGAGAGTTTATATACCTAAAGAAATCGAAAACGAACTGATTTGGGAATTTCATGTATTTTATGGGCATTTTGGTATCAATAAATGCACGTCAATAATAGAAGAAAATTGTTATATACCTAGTTTACGTAAAAAGTACAAACATTATTGATTACTTGCGACCTTTGTCAAAAACCAAAGTTAATAATAAAAAACGGAAAGTTTTATGGAAAATGTAATAGCGACAGAGCCACTGCAAATGGTTTCAGTGGATCTCTTTGGACCATTACCTGTAGGAAGGGGAGGAGTTAGTTATATTTTTGTGGTACGCGATGTTTTTACAAAATTTTTGAAATTATATCCAATCAAAAAAGCAAATACGAAGACTTTACTAAATAGGATTAATACAGATTTTATTCCAAATATAGGCAAACCGCTTGGTATCTTATCAGATCATGGTACTCAATTTACGGGAAAAGAATGGGTAAAAAATTTGAAAGAAAATAATATTGAAGTTAGATATTCAGTGGTTTACCATCCGCAGTCTAATCCAGTGGAACGTGTGATGAGGGATTTAGGACGTTTGTTTAGGGCGTACTGTAGTGCAAGTCATACTAAATGGCCAATGTATATCGAACGGATTGAATCGTGGTTAAATTGTATACAAAATGAAACTACAGGTTTTACTCCATATGAGCTAATGAGAAACGAAAGACCAAAACAAATTGTAGAAAAATTCTTACCTTTTCCAAATAGGATCGACATCGGGATTGATATTAAAGTTCAGTTAGCTAGGGAAAGTTTTTTAAGTAAGGCGGAAATTAGAAAGAGAAAGCATGACAACCAAGTAAAATCCGTTAAGTTTAAATCAGGTGATCTTGTTTTAATAAAATCTTTGGATTATCGATGGTTGGACCGCAAATGTTAGAGTTAAGTTTATGTATGTATACCTATTCTTGTTTATAAATTTGATCGATCGTGAGAGATCTCCGTTTCTTTTATGTGAATTAAATTCCAATAAAATACGTTATTGTAAATTTGACTGTTTGTAAAAGGGATTTAAAAAAGGTACCCACGAAAACCCAGAGTCGAGGGAGTTAAGCATGTACGGTGAGCTAGAACGAGGTAAAGAAGCGTTACAAGATAATTATCAAGATTGAGATCGAGAAGGATGAAGTGCAATGTTTTGCCTTTCCACTAGCAGAATTTTGCTATTCCATCTTTGTTAGTTCCACTGCAACAATTATTTTCGTACATAGATAATTTTTGCCAATTTTGACATAAAAAAATCCTTACCACCGAAAGTTGACATTTTAGGTTAGAAGTACCTTACATAAACTTGACCTAAAATTCAACTTGGAATCATAAAAGAAAATAAAATCATAGTCATTACGTTTAAAAAAACCTAGTTGTCATCAACTTCCGATACTTCCGGAAGTGACGCCATTTTAAAAATATTTTAAAACAATAGATCTTAGTCACAAATCGCTGCATACCAAATTCTGATTTTCTCGCTATCACGGTTCTCCAGATATTTCTAATGGGCACTCAGCTAAAGACACCCTGTATAATAAATAAATATAATAAGAAAAATAAAAACAGTAAAACCATACGCAAACTCTGTAGTCAAAATTCTATTATGTTAATTAAACCAAAAAACATAAAATCGCTTATAACATATTTTTGATATGCGACGGCGAATCAGAATTTAACGGTAAAAGAGAAACCAAACGGTGTATTCGATTCGACGGTCAAATAAAATTCAAAGGGGAATAAAAATCCAAGTGATGAATGTAAAATTGTACAAAAAACACACCAACAGACAAAAATCTTGATTAGATAAATTCATATTTATAAAAGAAATCTAACTCACATGGTAATAAAATGCAGTTGTTAGATATAGACACTAAATAAAATAAATGACAGATATTGACGCAATTAGACGCAAGGAAGGTCTTAAATTGTAACAGTTACTTACTTTAGTTTTATAATTTAAAACAGAGTAGGTTACATAAAATATTTCAAACAAACTAGCTAACAAACGATCAAGTATCAAATTCGAGATTAAACTTTTCTTTTTATATTAAGAGGGATTGACGGTCATTGTAAACAGAATTAAAATTACTATTCAAACAATTAAATAAATATCTATTCATATGTGTATTGCGTTAGGATACAAATAAACAAGAAATATACCTACAATATAAAACAACTTATAACTAAATAAAGTTTACAAAATCAAAATAACGTAACAAATTATTTACACATTTTACAATAAAATTTGTATACATAAAATATACTTTCGATTTTCTATAATCAATGTAATCGCAATTTCAAAATAACTATAATTTTTCAATGAACACTTAAGTTCTTTCGAATGCTACTAAAATTTGGTGGAATGTAACAAACGATTCTTTGGCGAAATCATTGCCGCCTTGAACTCCAGGCCGTCAAGTTTTTGTTTATTACTCGCTTTTGTTTATTGTGACGTCATCGTAAGAGTCTTAAGATTCCCACGCATTGTTGAAGAATTTTGTGTTTTTTTTTGGTGTTTTTGAAGTTAAATTTGGTATTTTGTTGATTTTACGTGTTTGTTTGTTGTCTTGTAGTTGTACACTAATGAAATTTAAAACTTGGACACCACAATTCCTGTAAACAAAAGTTTGCACATTGTGAAGCGGGCTTAAGGGTATCATTTACAATTCTAACAGCAGGTAGTCTCAGCAGGGGTTATCTTATAGAAGGACTGTAGAATGAATCATTACACTAAGCACGTTTTAGAAAATAGGTAATTTACGTTGCTTACTTAATTTTTTCTTTAAAGAATATATTTGAAGGTATCGCTAATTAAACACCATAGCTCGATTAATTATCGAATCAAAATTTTGTTTAGGAAATGTTTACAAAATAAAATTAGAAATAATTTTGATTTAAAAAACGTCTACAAGCAATAACTTTTAAATTAAATCAAAAAACTAAACATGGTTATTTGGGTTGACTGATTATTACTTATTTTTAAATAAATCTAACCTACTAATTATTGTAAGTTATTAAAAAAAATCATTAAACTCTCTATTCATAATATTTAGTCCTTACAAAATGTATATTTTATGACGTTTCATTTTTTTCTGTAGTTAATATAAAAAGTGAAAATAAAAACTAAGGCAATTCTTATTGTCAACGTATATATTTAGTTTTTTGACAAGAATTTATTACATAATTGTAATTAAGATACCAAGTTATAGTTTAAAATTAAATGAAAACTTTTTTTTTTATAAAGGTATTACTATATAAATAAATATAAGAAATCAATAATGGGTGTGACCTCCATTATTATTGATACATTCTTGGAGGCGTCTGCTCATTGACGCTATCAAGGTATCAATATAATTAATATTAATCGTTTCCCATGCGGTATCAATGGCTGCAATTAGTGCATTACGGTTTACTGGTATAAAATTTGGCCCTTGTTGTCTTCGGATAACAGCAAGTATTCGAGCCCAAACATTTTCGATAATGTTAAAATCTGGGTTTTTTGCTGGCCAGGGTAACAGCACCAAGTTATTTTCTCATATCCAATTTCGCACAACCCGCGAAGTATGAATAGAGGCGTTGTCCTATAACAACAAAAATACATTATGAATATGTTAATTCAACAGATCCCGAACTATTTTTTGGAGAAAGTATAGTGAAATAAGAATACTTACTTGTTGGAAAAAATAATCTTCGTCTGGATAAAACACTTCGACTGAAAGTTTCATAATAGTTTCCAAAACCGCTAACCCAACCCCACACATTCACAGAAAAATAACCACTTCGTTTTTTAGGACATATGTGATTATTTTCGTAACGAGTTCCTTCCATTCTAAAAACTTTTAGTGGTCCATCGTTGCAGCTATTGAACGTTTTTTCGTCGCTAAAAATTACTCGATTCCAAAATTCCAAAAGTTCGTTCACATATCGCCTTGCAAATTCCAGACGTAGTCTCACATTTTCGTCACTGAGAACTTCTTTCGCAGCAGCATTATACTTCTTTATTCCCATCTCCTTTAATCTTTTTTGTGCAGTTATACGGCATCCGGGAAAATGTGTATCTGCTATAGCCATGGAGTATGTAGCAAATGGTTGTTCTGTTACGTAATGAAACATTCCATTTTACTCGGTAATGCCCTACGGTGCTTTTTGGTATATCTAACATACGTGAAATTTCACGCACGCTACGGCCCGCCGCTAATTCCGAAACAATCCGCGCTTTCAAATCAGCACCGAGATGAGGTGGCATTGAAATTTTAAACTAAAATGGAATTTACATTTCTTACTTTATTTATTGGTTCACACTAACCCTTCTCAAACAGTAGGTAATTGTTTATTTATTACATACTTCTAATGACCAATGTAACAACCCTTAGAGCAATATCACTCAAAGGAAGTAAATTAAACAAGCAAGGATATTCTATTGTTATTGAAACTTATTCATAAAGTAAAAGCCATTTCCTTATAATGCTAATGGACAGGATTTTCTTTTAAGTATTAAGATTACAATAGAGGACTTATAAACTTTTGAAAATATCTAATTATAAATATTTACACTGCAATTGCGCTTTTTCCTTAATAATTTCTTAGCAATAACATACACGTTCTTGGTTTTAAGTTGTCATAAATTTGATATGATATAAATTTGTGTTTCTAATATTACATCACAAACTAATCTTTATTCGCCAAAAAATTGTTGCTTAAGTTGTAAAGCTTCGTACACACCTGAACAACAAACCGAGCAACAAACATAACAACGAACCGAAAGTCAAACAGAACGACAAACGATCTTTTATGATTTTCACAATCCGAACAACAAACGGAACGTTTGTGCTGTTCCCATAATTATTTTCAGTAGTTTTCAGTTCATATATATTTATTATTGAGAAGAGAAAATTGCGGAAAACAAGAAGATAGTGCCAACCAAATTTTTACGCACAAAGAAGAGTAAAAAATTATAATTTACTTAGCTTTTTTTTTATTTTGGAAATTTCCCGCCCAAATGATGCTAATAGGGACATCATTTTTTTCTTGCATTCTTAAACACTGATTAATTTAAAACATTTTTCTTCTGTCAACTCCATAATATTACCTAAAACACAACAAACCCACAAAAGGTAGGACACAAAATAAATAATTTAATTCTCCCGCATAAGTTTGTTCGCCGTTTTGTTTAGATTCGTCCAAACCTGCAAACGCATTCGCGCGCATTTTCTTTGATGTCGGAGAAAAAACCGACAAGTTGCGGGAACGCGGCAAACCGTTCGTGGAACAATCAGGACTTGCAAATCTGTTCTAAAATTCGTACGTAGCACCGTCCAAATTAATGTTCCGATTGCCGTTCGGTTCGTTGTTCTGTTTATTCCTCGGTTTGTTGTTCAGGTGTGTACAAAGCTTTACAATAAGCATATTAATATGCTAATATGTTGTGCGCAACTGGATACAAGCAAATAACTTGGAGCTGTTACCCTGGCCAGCAAAAAGCCCAGATTTTAACATTATCGAAAATGTTTGGGCTCGAGTACTTGCTGTTATCCGAAGACAACAAGGGCCAAATTTTATACCAGTAAACCGTAATGCACTAATTGCAGCCATTGATACCGCATGGGAAACGATTAATATTAATTATATTGATACCTTGATAGCGTCAATGAGCAGACGCCTCCAATAATGTATCAATAATAATGGAGGTCACACCCATTATTGATTTCTTATATTTATTTATATAGTAATACCTTTATTTAAAAAAAAAGTTTTCATTTAATTTTAAACTATAACTTGGTATCTTAATTATAATTATGTATTAAATTCTTGTCAAAAACTAAATATATACGTTGACAATAAGAATTGCCTTAGTTTTTATTTTCACTTTTTATATTAACTACAGAAAAAATGAAACGTCATAAAATATACATTTTGTAAGGACTAAATATTATGAATAGAGTTTAATGATTTTTTTAATAACTTACAATAATTAGTAGGTTAGATTTATTTAAAAATAAGTAATAATCAGTCAACTCAAATAACCATGTTTAGTTTTTTGATTTAATTTAAAAGTTATTGCTTGTAGACGTTTTTTAAATCAAAATTATTTCTAATTTTATTTTGTAAACATTTCCTAAACAAAATTTTGATTCGATAATTAATCGAGCTATGGTGTTTAATTAGCGATACCTTCAAATGTATTCTTTAAAGAAAAAAATTAAGTAAGCAACGTAAATTACCTATTTTCTAAAACGTGCTTAGTGTAATGATTCATTCTACAGTCCTTCTATAAGATAACCCCTGCTGAGACTACCTGCTGTTAGAATTGTAAATGATACCCTTAAGCCCGCTTCACAATGTGCAAACTTTTGTTTACAGAAATTGTGGTGTCCAAGTTTTAAATTTCATGAGTGTACATTTTCGTTTACTTTCCCTGCCGCTTACAAATTTTTAAGAGAGCACAATGTAATTACACTACCAAACCCAACATATCTAAAAACGTTCAATCTTTACAGCTTAGGCTCCGGCGTTAGTGAGACTCTAAAAATGTATTTGACGAAAAAATCAGAAGATTTTAAACGGCAATGAGCATTTAGTGTCTCTGTACCTAGATGAAATATACGTCAAACCTAAAATAACATACACTGCTGGTCAAATTGTAGGATTAGCTGAAAACAGTAATAATCTAGATGCTGCAACAACAATTCAAGCGTTTCTGTTTAAGTCGGTATTGAGTAAAAACAAAGAGGTTGCAGCGTTGTTTCCAGTTAAAAAGTTAAATTTGCATCAAATTACTCTTCAAGTTTTAAAATTACTCCACAATTCAGGTTTTAGAGTTCTATCCATTACTTCAGACAATAACAAAGTAAACGTAATATTATTTGAAAAACTATCTCATGGAAAAATTACGCCATACATTTTAAATCCTAATGATGAAAGTGAAAGAATTTACCTACTTTTTGACACAGTTCACTTATTAAAAAATATACGTAACATTTGGCTAAATGAGAAAACAACTACTTTTCTTATTCCTTCATTTTCAGATGACATGTCTGTAATATGCAGTGCATTTGCAAATATAATTAATTTATATGAATCTGAAAAATTTTCTATTGTTAAAAAAGCTCCTGGTTTTTCATATAAAGTTTGTTATCCAAATAACTTAGAACGACAGAACGTTAGTTTAGCATTACAGATATTTAATGAAAAACTATTGCTGCTGTAACAGATAGAGGTACAAAAGAATTTTTAAGTATCATTAACAGATGGTGGAGGATCGTTAATGTAAAACATCCAAGCAAAGGCAAACATTTGCGGGACATTTATATTAATCCAATTACTAGCAGATGCAGTGTAGGTGTGCGGTTGTAGCTCTGCAGTTCAGTGCGTTAGCTGTTAAGCAGGCACCTCGGGTTCAATTCCCGGTGCAAACATCGAATTTTTCGGCCGTACTCTCGCAAAGCAATGGCAAACCAGTGAGAGTATACTTTGCCTAGTAAACCTCTCAACTAACCCGTTCGGAATCGGCGTTAAACTGTAGGTCCCATGTATATGTGTCTACTGTCACGCACAACACATATACATGCGAGGGGTGCGCAACATCCGGTAACGGATATGCGACTTCAAGAAGAAGCAGTGTAGGTCTTGAATTTTTGCAAGCCTTTGTATTTTGGCTTACAAAATGGGAAGATCAACTTAGCAATCAAACACATTTTGCATTAGCATTTACTTGAAATAATTTAATACGTCTAAGTGAATATCTTTTAAATGACTTAAAGTTAAAGTATGTATTGTTAGGAAACTTTCAAACAGATGTATTAGAACGTCGTTTTGGTCAATATCGCAGACTAAGTGGGTGTAATTACAATGTGTCTGTAAAACAAATTCTTGATTCGGAGAAAAAACTCAAAGTTAAGAGTTTATTGCGTTTAAATAGTAACAAATTAAATTTCAAATAAAGGAAATGATCAGTGAGATTAATAATATTGAGGATGACGATTTAAACTTAGAAGTGACATTTTTGTAGTTGCAAATATGGATGATATTCTAGACGATTGTAATGACATCGACACACCTAATAATACGTTGGACTGCTTAGTTTTTATAGCAGGATATGTAGGTTACAAAGTTGCTTCTACCTGTAAATGTAAGAATTGTGTAACACTATTAATCACCCAGAGAAACCTCACCTGTGACTTTAATGCTTCAGCTGATGCATTATATATACACAGCATTTGAATCGAGGAGGGCTTAGATATCCGACACAATTTTCTACTCACATTGCCGAGATGGCATACAAAATCTTCACAGTTCTAACGTGTGCAAAATTTGAAACCGCTTTTCTTAGGATACCAAAGCAAAATGGAGTTCAACACGGCAATGGCGAAATGCAACAATACAAATGTCAAAGTATCTAATATTAACGAAGCAACGTAACGAATACGTAAAACAACTTACAATACGAGGCAGATTTTTGAATATTTCCAAATTACTGTACTATTCGAGCCAAAAGCTACTTCCATACAACAATTTCCCCAATCTTCGATTTTCATCAAAGCTTCAGGTCGATAGGGGTCAACGAATGACCTCCAACTTGAACCAAAAAACGATATATTTCACAAATCCTTGAATTCCATCTAAGGGAACTTTGTGTTTCAAACAATAGGATCAAACGGTGCAATCTCAATTTGAATCGACAAACGATACAAAAAACGGCCTCTCGTAGTGCCGAGTTATTTCGATCTTATCGATCCAACATGCATGATACATGCAAAAGTATCATCTTATTTACATGGGCTTTACAAAATTAATTCTATAAACTAGACAAAACAGAATATTTTGAGAAATTCTCATGCTGCTTATGAGAGCATATTTGTCGTATTTTCCCGAATCAATTATGTGACCACTAGAAATTGTTTTCAAAATGACATTTAATCGCTATATTAAATCATAACTAATTCATGTTATATCAGAAACCAATTTCGGGTCTTCAAAAAATCTCCTGCTGGTATTACCATCATTGGTATTACCAAAATTTACTTTTTGGTATATCGACCAGTAAACCAGTTACTATGCGGAATCTTTTCTGGATTTCGAGTTTTCTTTCCTGTTCAATATTTTTCTCGCTTCCTGTCTTCCTTTCTCTGTTTTCCTTTACTGGCAACTTATAAGTCAAATGGAGAATGCTTTCAAAAAGTCTAATTCTTGCATGTAGAACTGAAAGTCCGAACTAGATAGCCTCAGTATTTATTATTTCTTTGTAATCATCAACTTTGTTGAACTCCTTTGATGTTGCACCACAGATGTAGCATCGACTTGTAGATATCGTGCCAGTCGCAGCGTTGCAGACCTTTCCGTCTATCATTGTCATTATAAATACATGATCAACTGAGAACTTGTTTCCCTGTAAGTCAACTTCAGTGACTTTGAGTGATTTCGCAGAATTTTTACATAATTAATTTCATTTTCAGCGATGTCAGTATTTTCTTTGACAAATCGAAATCTTATAGGACGGCAATATCGGGGAGAAGAAGGTGTTGGGTTTTCCCATATTAATTTTTCATCTTTGTTGCCAGATACTGGTCGTAGAGGGGCGGAGCAACTTTGAAATATGTTGGCATCCAAGTCGGCATCATTTACAAATATCTTTTTGAATTGAGATTGCTGTGAGCCATCACATTCCTATTTAGAAATAAACCTCAAGCTTTCTCGTTCTGACTATTTTAATGTTATTAAAACTTCTTCTAGGAAGATAGATAAACACTTAACTGTATGGTCAACCAAATCAGTTTCAGCATAAGTACTAGTTACTCTGCAGGATTCTGGGGGCGGATAGCATTCTTGTTTAGCTTTTTGTAACAAAAGTATAACAAGGGAAGAACTTCTTGTTGGTATTTCTTATGATTTAATATTGTCGACGAGTTAAATGAGCTTCTACAAACATTGACAATGCTTGTATTGGCGTTAGTGAGCAACCTTTTTTACTTCCTGATTTAGAAAAACCCTTTTATATTTGGTTGCACGTGTTGGTATACTGGTGATTTCTTTGAGTACTTCAGAAGCATCTCGTTTTCCTCCTCTTAGTTCTATCACTTGAATCTTTAAGTAACTTGGCCGATTTTGTGGAACAACGGGTATTTCAAACGTTCCTTCTAGCCATGATTGATTGTTTTTGAAGAAGATGTCTTCCTTCTTATGAACTCTTAACCACCTTTGCTTTAATTGCGATTTGAAGTGTGCAAAATTACGTTTCAGAATCTCAACGTGGTCTTCTGTGTAAGTTTCACACGACAGTATTTGATCTTTAATACATTTAATTTATCCTCCATATTAGGCAAATTAAAGCTCTGCATTCGATCAAACAAGTATCTACGGGTAACAAACCTCACTCCTGAGGTACAATAATAAAATTTAAAACTTGGACACCACAATTTCTGTAAACAAAAGTTTGCACATTGTGAAACGGGCTTAAGAGGATATTACAATTCTAACAGCAGGTAGTCTCAGCAGGGGTTATCTTATAGAAGGACTGTAGAATGAATCATTACACTAAGCACGTTTTAGAAAATAGGTAATTTACGTTGCTTACTTAATTTTTTTCTTTAAAGAATATATTTGAAGGTATCGCTAATTAAACACCATAGCTCGATTAATTATCGAATCAAAATTTTGTTTAGGAAATGTTTATAAAATAAAATTAGAAATAATTTTGATTTAAAAAACGTCTACAAGCAATAACTTTTAAATTAAATCAAAAAACTAAACATGGTTATTTGGGTTGACTGATTATTACTTATTTTTAAATAAATCTAACCTACTAATTATTGTAAGTTATTAAAAAAAAATCATTAAACTCTCTATTCATAATATTTAGTCCTTACAAAATTTATATTTTATGACGTTTCATTTTTTTCTGTAGTTAATATAAAAAGTGAAAATTAGAACTAAGGCAATTCTTATTGTCAACGTATATATTTAGTTTTTTGACAAGAATTTATTACATAATTATAATTAAGATACCAAGTTATAGTTTAAAATTAAATGAAAACTTTTTTTTTAAATAAAGGTATTACTATACAAATAAATATAAGAAATCAATAATGGGTGTGACTTCCATTATTATTGATACATTCTTGGAGGCGTCTGCTCATTGACGCTATCAAGGTATCAATATAATTAATATTAATCGTTTCCCATGCGGTATCAATGGCTGCAATTAGTGCATTACGGATTACTGGTATAAAATTTGGCCCTTGTTGTCTTGGGATAACAGCAAGTATTCGAGCCCAAACATTTTCGGTAATGTTAAAATCTGGGCTTTTTGCTGGCCAGGGTAACAGCTCCAAGTTATTTGCTTGTATCCAGTTGCGCACAACCTGCGAAGTATAGGGTCATCATATCCCGATAGTTAATTATCGAATGTTCCAAGAAAATATGTGTAAATAGTAAATGGAATCTACTAACGTAACGTTAAGTCGTTAATTATAGTTACATAACTCTCCTTTCATAAGATATAGTTCATATTAATATGCTTATTGTAAAGCTTCGTACACACCTGAACAACAAACCGAGGAACAAACAGAACAACGAACCGAACGGCAATCGGAACATTAATTTGGACGGTGCTACGTACGAATTTTAGAACAGATTCGCAAGTCCTGATTGTTACACGAACGGTTTGCGGCGTTCCCGCAACTTGTCGGTTTTTTCTCCGACATCAAAGAAAATGCGCGCGAATGCGTTTGCAGGTTTGGACAAATCTAAACAAAACGGCAAACAAACTTATGCGGGAGAATTAAATTATTTATTTTTTGTCCTCCCTTTTGTGGGTTTGTTGTGTTTTAGGTAATATTATGGAGTTGACAGAAGAAAAATGTTTTAAATTAATCAGTGTTTAAGAATGCAAGAAAAAAATTATGTCCCTATTAGCGTCATTTGGGCGGGAACTTACTTAAATTATAATTTTTTACTCTTCTTTGTGCGTAAAAATTTGGTTGGCACTATCTTCTTGTTTTCCGCAATTTTCTCTTCTCAATAATAAATATATATGAACTGAAAACTACTGAAAATAATTATGGGAACAGCACAAACGTTCCGTTTGTTGTTCGGATTGTGGAAATCATAAAAGATCGTTTATCGTTCTGTTTGACTTTCGGTTCGTTGTTATGTTTGTTGTTCAGGTGTGTACGAAGCTTTACAACTTAAGCAACAATTTTTTGGCGAATAAAGATTAGTTTGTGATGTAATATTAGAAACACAAATTTATATCATATCAAATTTATGACAACTTAAAAACCAAGAACGTGTATGTTATTGCTAAGAAATTATTAAGGAAAAAGTGCAATTGCAGTGTAAATATTTATAATTAGATATTTTCGAAAGTTTATAAGTCCTCTATTGTAATCTTAATACTTAAAAGAAAATCATGTCCATTAGCATTATAAGGAAATGGCTTTTACTTTATGAATAAGTTTCAATAACAATAGAATATCCTTGCTTGTTTAATTTACTTCCTTTGAGTCATATTGCTCTAAGGGTTGTTACATTGGTCATTAGAAGTATGTAATAAATAAACAATTACCTACTGTTTGAGAAGGGGTAGTGTGAACACCAATAAAAAAAGTAAGAAGTGTAAATTCCATTTTAGTTTAAAATTTCAAGTGTTGTGAAAATGCCACCTCATCTCGGTGCTGATTTGAAAGCGCGGATTGTTTCGGAATTAGCGGCGGGCCGTAGCGTGCGTGAAATTTCACGTATGTTAGATATACCAAAAAGCAGCGTAGGGCATTACCGAGTAAAATGGAATCTTGAACACACTTTGGAAAGAGCCATCGGAAGTGGTTGACTGCACACAAAAGATTAAAGGAGATGGGAATAAAGAAGTATAATGCTGCTGCGAAAGAAGTTCTCAGTGACGAAAATATGAGACGTCGTCTGGAATTTGCAAGGCGATATGTGAACGAACCTTTGGAATTTTGGAATCGAGTGAATTTTAGCGACGAAAAAACGTTCAATAGCCGCAACGATGGACCACTAAAAGTTTTTAGAATGGAAGGAACTCGTTACGAAAATAATCACATATGTCCTAAAAAACGAAGTGGTTATTTTTCTGTGAATGTGTGTGGTTGGGTTAGCGCGCGGGGTCCAGTAGTTTGTTGGGCTATCGATGGACGTCTTGATTCTGCTGCGTATTTAGGTGTTTTGGAAACTATTATGAAACCTTCAGTCGAAGTGTTTTATCCAGACGAAGATTATATTTTCCAACAAGTAAGTATTCTTATTTCACTATACTTTCTCCAAAAAATAGTTTGGGATCTGTTGAATTAACATTTTCATAATGTATTTTTGTTGTTAAAGGACAACGCCCCTATTCATACTTCGCGGGTTGTGCGCAATTGGATACGAGAAAGTAACTTGGAACTGTTACCCTGGCCAGCAAAAAGCCCAGATTTTAACATTATCGAAAATGTTTGGGCTCGAATACTTGCTGTTATCCGAAGACAACAAGGGCCAAATTTTATACCAGTAAACCGTAATGCACTAATTGCAGCCATTGATACCGCATGGGAAACGATTAATATTAATTATATTGATACCTTGATAGCGTCAATGAGCACACGCCTCCAAGAATGTATCAATAATAATGGAGGTCACACCCATTATTGATTTCTTATATTTATTTATATAATAATACCTTTATTAAAAAAAAAGTTTTCATTTAATTTTAAACTATAACTTGGTATCTTAATTATAATTATGTAATAAATTCTTGTCAAAAAACTAAATATATACGTTGACAATAAGAATTGCCTTAGTTTTTATTTTCACTTTTTATATTAACTACAGAAAAAATAAAACGTCATAAAATATACATTTTGTAAGGACTAAATATTATGAATAGAGAGTTTAATGATTTTTTTTAATAACTTACAATAATTAGTAGGTTAGATTTATTTAAAAATAAGTAATAATCAGTCAACCCAAATAACCATGTTTAGTTTTTGATTTAATTTAAAAGTTATTGCTTGTAGACGTTTTTTAAATCAAAATTATTTCTAATTTTATTTTGTAAACATTTCCTAAACAAAATTTTGATTCGATAATTAATCGAGCTATGGTGTTTAATTAGCGATACCTTCAAATATATTCTTTAAAGAAAAAATTAAGTAAGCAACGTAAATTACCTATTTTCTAAAACGTGCTTAGTGTAATGATTCATTCTACAGTCCTTCTATAAGATAACCCCTGCTGTTAGAATTGTAAATGATACCCTTAAGCCCGCTTCACAATGTGCAAACTTTTGTTTACAGAAATTGTGGTGTCCAAGTTTTAAATTTCATGAGTGTACCTTGTGAACCTAAAATGAAAATATAATTTTTAGAATGTTAGTAAAACGAAAATAAAATTTTTCGGCAAATTATTAGAAAAATTTTAAAGTACAAAACACTGCTTATCCGCACTTTCCTGCGGTAACGGTTTTGATTTATCATCACTCAAAGCTTCAAGCTATCGATTGCATTAGAATGTATAATATGATCTACTTTGATTGTATAACAAAACGACTATTTAAAAACGAAATTTGAAAACTTTTCTATCCCTAAAATACAATACCTTTAAATTGCTACATCTTACCTTTATTACGATAAAAAAAACTAACAGCGTATTATAATAATTCAGTAGTACTTGTTGTATCAGGATCCATCACAAATACTTCTAAACAAACAAACACAAACACAGCCACCAAGTAGAACGATCGAATTCCGACTAAAAGTTATTGCGTTAACCTGTGCGGAGGCAAAGCGTGAAAGGCAGGATATTGTTCTCTGGAATGCCCTCTAGGTCAGGTAGTAGTTGTTTTTATTAGATTTTGCACTTTAATTATTTGACATTTGCTTAGTAAATAGGTGTTAACAGTTGCAGTTCTAAATCCGATAGTGAAGAGATACGTAAGTTTTATCAAGAACAAAGATAAGTTCTTCACTCTCAGCAGCAGACAACGGTAGTCAAATACCTCAAAAGCTATATTGATTATTATGATCAAATTTAGTTCTCTCCAATGGCAGATATCTCGAATACGAATGTCAATACTGTATCGAAACTAGAATGATGACCACATTTTTACCAGTTTTCAAATACGTTGGAAACTATGGACGATTGTTATAAAACCAAAAACGAGTGTTAAAATTCACCCCTGGGCCGTGAAATTTAATTAATTTAACTTTTTTACAGTGTTCACAACTAGTACACCAAAAAACCGCTTGGTGGCATGCACTCTGCATTAAAACTTGACATAAATATAACCTAAAAATCAACAGAAAAATGAATGATTTGTTTGGTTTTGTATGATTTGGTTGATAGGATTAAAATTTGTAAACATTGAGACGGAAATAAAATGTGCTAGATAGTTAATGTCTTAATTTTAACTTCGTATCACCTTTGTATTCAGAATTCAGAATTTTAATTTTTTTTGTTGTTATTTATACACTCGTTATGTATTGCATCTAATAGTACTTAATTTTTCTCGGTTACGGTTTTTCTTAAAAGTTAACCAATAAATTTAAAATCAAAATACATCCTTAAGTAGAGTTTGAAATATCTTTAATTTGAAGTGTTGCTTTGCTAGAGCCAAAATGAATCTCATTAAAAGTGAGCACATGGGCAGCACAATTTACGTTCGAACTATATATTAGAACAATCTTAAAGAAAGTAATAAGGGTAATTATTACTTTATATAAATTAGTACATGTAGCGTATTTATTACCGTTATCCGTTGTTTCAATAAGTAACTTTTCAATTCAATTTTACACGTTTTCGAGATACAAAAGCAAACACAGAATTTACATTTAAAGGAACTTTCACTTTTTGCGAATAACATTGTTACTCGTGGGAAAAACCTTTTGGATTTTCACATCCACTTTTTATTAGCGGTTGCTTGCACAATTTCCAGATTAAGCCTTTGGTACAATATTTTAATTGGGTTTTTCCTTGTGTGTTTACACCCGTTTCCAATTTAAGCTTTTAGAATAAAGTATAAAGCAATATTTTAAAGTATTACATTACGTGATTCTATTTCTTATTAAAAAAAAGAATCAATTTAGTTATAAAAACTTTATATATTTAGTAATTTTGAGGGAATGAAAATCGATCAGGTAAAATAACTACTATTTACTAAATTACCGGTAATGTATTTTCCTTTTAGCAATTCATGTACCTATACTTCGAATTTTTTCATTATCTGTAAATGCACTAAACTAAAAAATTGTAATTTTTAAATACGTTTTTAATAAGAATTGAATTGTCAGCCTGAATGATACCAATGTTGATTTGAAAATTTGAAATTAAAATCCCAAGACTTGAACCTGAAAGTGTACTTAAGAGAATAATAAGAAAAGGCAAATGGAATTGCCGAGGGTGGTTCAAATATGATCGAGACAAATGTTCTAACATGTTTATTTATTAACGAAAAATTTACAAAAAATTACATTTTTCTAGGTAATTCCCTCAATATTTATACATTTTGTCCACCTTTCCGGAAGTTTTTTGATGCCGGTATCGAAAAATTCCTTGAGCAACTCGGACAGCCATGTGCGCACGAACCTCTCTACCTCGTCGTCGGTGTTGAACTTTTGACCTCCGAGGGCCTCTTTCAGTGGTCCAAACATGTGGTAGTCGCAGGGCGATAAATCCGGACTGTGGGGGGTGTTCCAGTACCTTCCACCCCAATTTCGATATTGTCTCGAGCGTGAGAGGCGCGGTATGAGGGCGCGCGTTATCCTAGAGGAGAATCGCACTTCGTGCTGGAATGCTCCTCCGTTTGGAGCGATAAGCGGGTTTCACGTGTGTTTTCAGAAGGTTAGAGTAGTATGCAGCATTGATGGTACGTTGAGTGCGCAGGAAATCGACGTACAGCACGCCCTGCCGGTCCCAGAACACAGTACACATTACCTTACCCGCAGACCAGGTTGTCTTCGCTTTGACTGGCGCCCTTCCTCCTTCTTCCTCCACTCTTTACTTGACACCTTGGTTTCGGGAGTGTAATAATGTACCCATGTTTTGGCTGTAGTGAAGATTTGCGTTAAAAAATCGTCCCCCTCCGCCTCGTATCGCGTCAATAGCGGTGACAAACTTCCAACCGCGTGAATTTTTGCTCAAAGTTCAACAGTTTAGGAACCCATCGCGCCATTATTTTGCGATATTGAAGGTGTTCGTGGATGATAGACTCTACACTACCAACACTGATGCCGACTTCAGCCGAAATGTCTCGAACATTCATCCTACGGTCCTCCAAAATGAGTTGTTGTCGACGATCATGAGGCTCATTCTCGACTGTTTTGCGGCCATCCTTGAATGCTTTGGCCCATTTAAACACGGCAGCCCTACTCAGGCACTCACTACCGAACTGCTTTTGCAAAATCACAAAAATATCCGTGTTTTTAACATCTTCTCTCACTAAAAAACCAATGATAATACGTTGCGCAACGGCAGTCGGCTCTTGACGTTCACTCATGGTCGTAGCACACGCGTGAAACACGTGCTCCGACGAAAACAATGCCACACTGTTCGTAAGAGACCTAGCTATCACATACTCAAGCCACGACCTTCGAAACATACATGCGCGCCATCTACAGCGTTTGTCTCGATCATATTTGAACCACCCTCGTAATTATCAAAAAGGAAAATAGTAACAATAATCGGTATCCAACGAATCGTTCACGAACGAACGTTTATAGGATAGACACGTAAGAGCCAGAATTAATAGGTAATAATTGCTGACACAATTGCCTTCTTGAAATCAATCATTCCACTTCTATTGCTAATATTACGAAAACGATCGAAGATAGGTATAGAATATGTGACTTAAAATGAAAAATATGGTCTTCCATATGATAAAATCAGTTTCTTGATGTTTTTTTTTTGAAAAATCACACACTAATGTATAGCAGATCAGTATGACTGTTCTAATTTATATCCAGAGGATCTTTCCTCCAATGAATCACTTATCTATTTTGTTTGAGTTCACGAACGGCTTTGTGTCACATTAGATTGAAAAATGTCAATTTTTTTTCAAAAACATGAATAATTTGAAAACGGCTGAAGATAGTTATGGAGAATAATGCATAAAGTCAATAAGCCAACATATTTTTCAGATAGAGCTAACGTCGAAACCTAGTCATGACAATTTTCAGAATTGTATTCGGACTACTTCCGCATTGGATAAATAGCTTTTTTTCGTAAAGCCACCACATTTTGAGACCATATTTGGACGGTTTTTTGTTTTTTTTTTAAATTTTAAAATCGGCATTTTCCATGAAAACTTACTAACATCTCTCCTATTGTAACTGACTGACCATGTCCGTAAATACTTTGACAATTCTCAAAAAAATATTTGTTGAAGATAATTTTATTTGCCACTCAATGGAATGGCTTCTAGCCGACTGTAAATTTCGTAGGGCGGTTAATTCAATCCATCGCTTCTTCGATGGATTTTTTCCACAATCACTAATTAATTATTCGAAGATGTTAAATAAACCCACTTTGTGTACACCTCATGTATTTACAAATATATACAAATGTACATACAATTCGAGAAAAAACTTAGATCGCAGCTACTAATACTATCACCTACTGTAGTGGCTACTGGACTTCCTCCCTAGCAGCTGTCGTTCCCGCGCAATAAAAATGCATTGTTGCCGCGTTTCACAATTTCGAAATACTTTTACTATCAATCTAGTGTAACATTTAAACAATATTTGAAAACAAATGGTATTGCCGAAATTGGATCGTTCTTCTCTATGTCCGGAGTAGTCTGAGAGACGACAATTCAACTATCGATCATAAGACGTTAAATCACTAAAGGAAGAGCAACAAAATATTATCAAATCAATCGATTTCTGCCACGAAAAAATTGATAAAATAAATGAAGATATGAAAGTACAAAATGAAAAGATAACCATAATCAATAAGGATATTATTGTTATTAACAATAAAACTACCGATTTAGAAGCTAAAATAAAGTATCTTGAATTTAAATTGAGGGATATAACAAAATATTCTCACAGAAATGACCTCATAATTGCGGGAATACCCAAAGAAAACAATGAGAAGATTGAACCTATTCTACGGCGAGTGGCGACTGCTATTAACCATCCAATCTTCTTAATGTCATTATTGACAATGCTCACAGAATAGGTGTCCGTACGGAAGCAGCTACCACATCAAGAATTAGACCAATTATAGTAAAGTTTGTTAATCGTTCCTGTAAAGATGATTTTCTTCAAAAACGAAAAGTGAAACGGACTTGGGTTTTGCTTCAGAAAACTCGATATTTATAAACGAATCCTTAAATTCAGATAATCGGCGTTTACTGTTAGCGGCACGAGAAAAAGCAAAGGTTAAAGATTATAATTATGTTTGGACGAAAAATGGCAATATTTCTGTAAGAAAATCCCCAGGGAATGCAGTCAGAGTCGTTAAATCAGATGAGGACATTACTAGTATGTAAACCGTTTCGTGTTTTTCGTATATATTTTCTATTTAATTAACGTATTTATAGTATGTAGTCTTAAGTCATTGTTTTGTTTATGTTTATTACCTGTAGAAATCAGCATGGGTTTAAATAACTTATCTATTTACTATCAGAATGTCCGATGGTTGAACAGTAAAATCCACGAATTTTATGTCAACACTTTTGAGTAATTATTACAATATAATAATATTAACTGAGACGTGGCTGCATCACGGAGTGTCGTCTGCGAAGTTGTTTGATAACAGGTTATGACGGACAAAAAAAGTTGCCGTGCAAAATAAAAAAGATAATAGCAATTTCCTTTAATTAAGAACCGCGCGGCGTGTAAGCAGCGGTTACGTAATGACGTAATTTTGAGCAGCTTCACGGCTAGGCTAGATAAGCTTGGCAGAGCGTCGTGAGTCTACGTAGGGAGAGTGTATATGCCGCTCGCAATTAACGTAGTCATTAGTATTGAACGTTCCAAAAATATTTATTTTGTACACCCCTGTATCTCGTGCCTGAAATTTATAATACATGAGGGGGTGAATCTAGGCGCCAATCAGTTAAAAGGACATTCAAGTCAAAGTAATAATTATCGCACAGAACTAATACTGCCGATAAAAAGAAATCTTCGTAAGGCGTTGCACTTAACTAAAATAACCGAACACGATATCAGTAATAACACATATGTAAAGTTTATTTTTAAAATCGGAAACCACCCACAACAAAATACATAAACAGTTTATTTACAACAACAGTGCGTACAAAGAAATCGGCGTAATCAAAAATTGGCGATAAACCGAGGTTAAAGCGCTCGAGTACAAACTGCGTCGGGTTGATTGAACCTTAAAGCTAATGTGGTTCGCTAATCAGGTGTCACATGCACCACTACATGAAATACGTGACTCGTTATTGCGCGATCAAATTATCTTAGCGTTTCAAATTATATTAAAATAAAACGTAAATGAGACGGGTCCCTTTAGATGTTTTCTTTTCGACTTTGTCGCAACAGGCGGTGGGATAACTGTTCACCCAAAAGTTGCTTAAATTCTCGAGTTCCCCAGGTGTCGGAGGAGAAATCTGCCTACCGTTTACGGTTAGACAGTAGTAAAGATGGTCTCACAAAATCGTAACATCGTTGGTGGCAAGGATGATATCAAAAGATGGTAGCAAAATATCGTATCCGAGATTGTAGCAACAGGTTGTAGCAAAGGATCGTATCAAACGATTGTAGTAAAAGATCGTTTTTAACGAGTGTAGCAAAAGATCTAAAATAACAGAAGAAACAATGTTGACATTTACGTTGTATGCATAAATAGGGAATTTTTAAACTTACGGTGAACTCGCATAAAGAACAAATTATCCGTCCATTTGGCGAATATTACTCTTATTGGATCTTCCTAGTATACGACGAGCTAAAAATAACGACACATAACAACGGATAGCCCAGAAACAAACGGATTTCTTACCCTAATCGAAATTATAGCACGGCACACACGTCCACCATCTTTTAGAAATTCTTGTTAAATAGGAAACGAGTGAATCGCGGAGCAAGCGCAGAACAAATACCTTCGCGCGCCATCTAGAAACGTCGAACGAAAACAACAAACATAATGCGGTTTGTACCGAGATTAAATTACAGTAACAAGGTACTGCATGTACCGTTGTGACTGTGATACTCGTACCTCAGGTTTTAAAACTGACGGCGGTGTTTTGATTGCCGTTGATTCTCGTTTCCAGTCGCAATTAATAAACTCTGAAGAAGAGCAATTATTAGTACAAGTTGGAAATAACTGTGGAGGTTGTGTTTTTATTTCAAATGTCTATATTAGACCAGAATCTTCTATTAGTAAATATAAACTTTTTTTGATAAATTTACTGCTCTACCTGTAATCACCGAGAATAAGTGTATTGTTTTGGGTAATTTCAATTTAAAAATAGCAGGAGTAACTGAGGATCTAAGTATGGGAAACAATATATGGCAAGAACTTAGTAATTTTTTAAATTATTACAATTTTATTAGTAAAAATAATGTATTAAATGTATTGCAGCGTACTCTTGATTTGGTACTGACAAATATTAATAGTTGTACGGTATATAGAAGTGATTGCCCAATTGTGAGAGAGGATAATTACCCCCATCACTTTTGATAAACTGTCAACTTAGACTATCGTATTCCAAGATAAGGTTGATTGGTGATCTTTAATATAATTTCGCGAAAGCTAATTTGTATGATATGTACACTCATGAAATTTAAAACTTGGACACCACAATTTCTGTAAACAAAGGTTTGCACATTGTGAAGCGGGCTTAAGGGTATCATTTACAATTCTAACAGCAGGTAGTCTCAGCAGGGGTTATCTTATAGAAGGACTGTAGAATGAATCATTACACTAAGCACGTTTTAGAAAATAGGTAATTTACGTTGCTTACTTAATTTTTTTCTTTAAAGAATATATTTGAAGGTATCGCTAATTAAATACCATAGCTCGATTAATTATCGAATCAAAATTTTGTTTAGGTAAATGTTTACAAAATAAAATTAGAAATAATTTTGATTTAAAAAAAGTCTACAAGCAATAACTTTTAAATTAAATCAAAAAACTGAACATGGTTATTTGGGTTGACTGAGTATTACTTATTTTTAAATAAATAATTAAGATACCAAGTTATAGTTTAAAATTAAATGAAAACCTTTTTTTAAATAAAGGTATTACTATATAAATAAATATAAGAAATTAATAATGGGTGTGACCTCCATTATTATTGATACATTCTTGGAGGCGTCTGCTCATTGACGCTATCAAGGTATCAATATAATTAATATTAATCGTTTCCCATGCGGTATCAATGGCTGCAATTAGTGCATTACGGTTTACTGGTATAAAATTTGGCCCTTGTTGTCTTCGGATAACAGCAAGTATTCGAGCCCAAACATTTTCGATAATGTTAAAATCTGGGCTTTTGCTGGCCAGGGTAACAGCTCCAAGTTATTTTCTCGTATCCAATTGCGCACAACCCGCAAAGTATGAATAGGGGCGTTGTCCTTTAACAACAAAAATACATTATGAAAATGTTAATTCAACAGAACTATTTTTTGGAGAAAGTATAGTGAAATAAGAATACTTACTTGTTGGAAAATATAATCTTCGTCTGGATAAAACACTTCGACTGAAGGTTTCATAATAGTTTCCAAAATATCTAAATACGCAGCAGAATTAAGACGTCCATCGATAGCCCAACGAACTCCTGGACCCCGCGCGCTAACCCAACCCCACACAGTCACAGAAAAACAACCACTTCGTTTTTTAGGACATATGTGATTATTTTCATAACGAGTTCCTTCCATTCTAAAAACTTTTAGTGGTCCATCGTTGCGGCTATTGAACGTTTTTTCGTCGCTAAAAATCACTCGATTCCAAAATTCCAAAGGTTCGTTCACATATCGCCTTACAAATTCCAGACGACGTCTCATATTTTCGTCACTGAGAACTTCTTTCGCAGCAGCATTATACTTCTTTATTCCCATCTCCTTTAATCTTTTTTGTGCAGTTATACGGCATCCGGGAAAATGTGTATCTGCTATAGCCCTGGAGTATGTAGCAAATGGTTGTTCTGTTACGTAATGAAACAACTCGAGATCTTGAGCAGTAGATACTTTAGGTCTACCACTTCCGATGGCTGTTTCCAAAGTGTGTTCAAGATTCCATTTTACTCGGTAATGCCCTACGGTGCTTTTTGGTATATCTAACTTACGTGAAATTTCACGCACGCTACGGCCCGCCGCTAATTCCGAAACAATCCGCGCTTTCAAATCAGCACCGAGATGAGGTGGCATTTTCACCATGTGAATTCGTAAAATGAATCGAGGGTATTCGGGTGTGCGCTCGCAACGAATCGAGAGTAGGTGAGGACGCACAAACGACATAACATATTAATATAGAAGATATAGAAGTAGTACGAATAGAAATTATTTATTAAAAAAATATTTAGAACCGGATTTATTGGCTCGACCGCTTTAACGTAATACAACAAAGTTTATTTAGGTGAGATTGACTGTTTGATTCGCATAACGCTCGCAGTTACGCGTGTGTGAGTCATCAAGTTCGTGCATACGAAGATTTTTTTTGGGTGCAATTGAATCATACAGTTAAACTATTCGAAAATTTGCAAAATTACGAATATTTTGTTTTTAAGTAATATGGTTCCGGAGTTATAAAATTACAGTATTCGTATAACAATGTAAAATTGCTTGAAAAAATTTTAAAAAATGATAAATTTTATTAATCATTATGTGATAGGGTCATAAAACGAACGTTTTTCTTAAATAAATTTTTTTTATCTGTTATAATTTAGAAATTATGGCCGTTTTAGTTTTCGAATGAAATTTTGTCGGAAACGTTTTTCGCTTATAACTTTTGAAAACACGCGAGGTCATACAAAACTGAAACGGCCAAAATTTTTTACTTCTTTATCCGCGTATGATGCTTTTTGAATTATGAAAATCAGTTCGTAAATAAGCGAGTTGTGGTCAATTACGACTCAATTTGTTTGAAATTTTTTTGGCAATTTTTAACATTTTTTTTAACCTCAAAGATGCCCTCGGACAAAAACAATCTAAATCAAAAAATAAAGACACATCTTTCGTAACCTCGAAACTATTGTCCAAACAAAAATATCTCAAGACGTTCTAATGTGAGACGAATTTGAAAAAAGGTCGATTTTCACGTGTACTCCATGTGAATTCGTAAAATGAATCGAGAGTATTCGGTAAAAACGAAGGTGTGGACGCACAAACGACATAACATATTAATATAGACTGCACATCGTTACCTAAGCGATAATTTTAAATGCAACAAACACTCGAATCGATAAAAATTAAAAATGATTTTCATTGTAATTTAACTTTGGTTTGCCATCGATAATCATCCCTGTCACTGCATCACTTTTGCTAATTCGTTGATTGAATTAAAATTTACGTGACCGAAACGTTCATGCCATCTTTCGATTGAAGTAGCGACGGCACTTGCAATGTTTGCATTGCCATTACCAAAACATACGCGGAAATGCATTTCGTATAGTGTGTTATTTAACCTTGTTCCGTATGCTATTAAAACACCGTTGTTAAACGTTTTAATTTCGTTTTTGTTCATTATCGTGTCAGCACCATTATCGGAAGCGGCTATGAGAGAAAATAAATTTTTACCGATACCAGGAACATGTAACACTTTGATTAGTTTGTAATTTTGAACACGATTATTTAAGTTCGACTCAATGTTAATAGTTCCGATACCAACTGCGCGTAACACTTCATTGTTACCGATCGTAATCAATTTCTGATCATCTTTGTTCAATTCAACGTAATCGTCGCGCCTAGCTGTCATATGTTGTGAAGCACCAGAGTCGGCGTAAAATTTATCATTTTCGTCGATATCAATGAAGGTATTATATGCAGTAAACAAATAATTTGAAGGTTCTTTTGGACTCGATGCACTATTTGCTTCACCATGTTTTTTTTGGTTTTTAAACAAGAAACAATTTCTTTCCTTTTTCCACAAAAAGTAAATTTTTTTTCTCGTTGGAATTGCGTTGAGTCGGACTGTGTACAAGAGCTACGTTTTCATTTGCAATTGATAATTGGGAAATTCCATTGATAAGCATTTCTTGTTTCAACAAACGCGGCAGTTTTTGTTCCTTTTTATCAAGCAAATCCCACGCTGCAATAAACTGTTGGTACTGTGGTGGTAAGCTAACTAAAATTTTTGTCACTACCGCCATATGTTCTTGTTTGTGTCCCAATTCCTCCAAACGCTGCGCCATTTGCTCAACATGCGCCACGTGTTTCGAAATTGTCATGTTGTTTGCCATCTTGTATTCAAAAAAATGCTGTAGCAACAGATGCTTGATGTTTCATTTCGTATATTGACGAAAGACGTGTCCACATTTCGTTGGCGGTTTTTAAATTCATGACATGTCTTATTTGGCTCGGTTCAAGTGCATATCCGATTATCATTCTTGCTTTTTTGTCCAACTGAATCCAATCCTGTAGTGCACTGGTATCTTTACAGTCAGTCTTTGGCGAAGTTCCATCAACAACATCAAGTAGGTTTTGCACATCCAAATAAGATTGAATTTGAAATTTCCAAACGTTAAACTCAGTTCCATCAAACTTTGTCAGCATTAATTTGAGTTAACAAATATGGCGGTACACTAAGACCTCTGCAGCACACAAAAAGAAACGCGATCGCTAAACGGTAAACTACGTTTTATGACTACTTAATCACTACTTGTATAGGGATGCGTTGTCTGAACCCATAACCTGTTGCAAGATTAATTAAAGAAACGTTGAAACTGAACAAAGCGAAGAACGCCAAACTTAAACAATAATGTGTTTATTTCAACAAAGTATTCGATACATTCTTGTGGAAATCAAAGTTTGGTTTAGAATTGAAGTATGATTGCATAACATTAATAGGAAGTATGTTTTTATAATGAGATTTAAATTGAGGTTTTGAGAAAGTAGGTAAAAATTCTAATTTGTTTTATTAATTAATTAATTTTTATATTCCGATGTTCCAAAATCGTAGTAAATAGCAAATGTACAAAATTGTACTGCCGATAAGGATGAAATACGTTGACTTTAACATTATATTGTTTTTCTATTAGTGTAGATCAGCCATGTCAAACATGCGGCCCGCGGGCCGCATGCGGCCCACTGAGCATTTTCCTGTGGCCCGCGAGCCTGTTAAAAACCGAAAATAAACTACTGTGATGATGAACTAAGATGCGCGCTCAACCTAAAAGCCTGGCTTGTTCCGGAAAGTTCTATCGCGCGAGAACACAGATGACGCTACCTGAACATTCTGGAAAGAACTGTCGAGAAATCACAATCCGTATTTAAGCCAATACCGCTCGATTGCGATAGAATTGCGAGTTTAGTTGCGTACTTATTGTTACAACACGTAACAGTACTTATTGTTATTTATTTCGGGTAAAGTTTTTAACATGTCTGTTTCAAAACCAAGTGGAAGTAAGAGGAAACTTGGAGATGAGCATCGTATCTTTCAAGAAAAGTGGGAATTAGAGTTTTTTGCAGTGAAGTGAAAGACAAAATTATTTGCTTGATTTGTAACAGTACAGTCGGTGTCCCAAAATTATATAATATAAAACGTCACTATGATAGTCATAAAAGTAAGTTTGACAAGTATACAGGCATGATTAGAAACGAAAAGTTAAAAGAGTTAAAATCACGGTTAAAAGATCAACAGCTTATGTTTACACGTCCAAAGCAAGAAAATGAATCTGCCGTTCAAGCGAGCTACGTACTGTCGGAGTTGATCGCAAAACACTCAAAACCATTTGTTGAAGGTGAATTTATAAAAGAGTGCCTTGTAAAGGCCGCGGAAATTGTAAGTCCCGGGAGCGTGAAGGCTTTTCAAAATATATCCTTGTCCCGGAATACTGTCGCTGAAAGAGTTACCGAGTTGGCTGCCAATATAAGCGGACAGATAAAAACAAAATCAGACTCTTTCATTGCATTTTCTATTGCCTGTGACGAAAGTACAGATGTGTGTGGTGTGGCGCAACTCGCTGTTTTTCTTCGTGCTGTTGATAGAGATATCAACGTTTATGAAGAATTGATGGAATTAGTACCATTGCATGATACAACAACTGGGGAGGATATTTTCAATGCTGTTTATGGACTTCTGCAAAAGTACAATTTAGATTTGTCAAAACTGTATTCCGTTGCAACAGATGGAGCTCCTTCAATGACTGGAGTAAATAATGGCTTCATTAAAATATTACAAACAAATATCAGAGAAACGGGCAGTGACAAACCAGATTTTCATCATGTTCATTGCATAATTCACCAAGAAGTTTTATGCTCAAAAGTGATCAAGTTGGAAAGCGTTTTAAAGTCAGTGAAAAAATGATAAACTTCATAAGGTCACGTGGCTTGAATCAGCGACAGTTTTGTGCGTTTTTACGTGATTTAGAAAGTGAGTACACTGGTTTACCTTATTATGCAGAAGTGCGATGGCTTTCGTGTTCTATGGTTCTCGATCGGTTTTGGAAACTCAAAAAAGAAATACGCCTTTTCATGGAAGTGAAAGAACAAGATATCAGCTTATTATCCGACGTACCTTTTTACAAGATCTTTCATTTATGGTAGACATCACAAAACACTTGTCGGACTTAAATACGAAATTGCAAGGACCACGTCAAGTTATAACAGATATGCATGATCATGTTAAAGCTTTCAAGTGTAAGATGATGCTGTGGAAAAACCAGTTAGCGGTGGATAATCTGTCACATTTTCCGACTTGCAAGGCGTATCAGGAAAGTACAAGTGGTCCAATATCATACAAAATGTATACGGAGAAAATGGGAAGCCTTCTGTCAGAATTTGAAAAGCGTTTTCAGGATTTTAAGTCCCAAGAAAACAATTTTTCTTTATTTACTGGTCTTTTCACTATCGATATTGATAAAGTCCTCCCTCACTTGCAGATGGAAGTGATTGAGATTCAGTGTCAAACCCATTTAAAAGAAAAATTTGATAGTGTTGGTACATTCGAATTTTATAAGTACTTGCCTTTTCAATACCAAGAAATGAGAAAACTTGCCTGTAAAATCCTGTCAATGTTTGGAAGTACCTATAAGTGTGAACAATTATTTTCTTCGATGAAAGGAAACAAGTCTCCCGCAAGATCGCGATTGACGGACGCACACTTGGACGCAGTTTTAAAAGTTATTTCCGCCGATAAATTCACGCCACAAATAGACAACTTAATTAAAGACAAAAGATGTCAAATATCTGGCAAAAGAAGTTAATGTTTGTAAGTTTTTGTAATGTCCTTTTATTGGAAATTTAATAAATATACTTCTAACATAATAGTACTTTTTTTCGTTAAGATTTTCAGTAGTTTGTCTTCTTTAAGATTAGGTTTTGCGGCCCACCTACTCTATGGTCTTCATGCTTTTGGCCCACCAGTGACTTTGAGTTTGACATGGCTGGTGTAGATGTTGTTATGTTAGTTTTAGAGAGTTTAGTTTTCAGTTTCCTTTTGATATTGTCAAAAATGATTTGTTAATTTATATTATATTTATTTATTGCTATAGAAATACGTAATATGATTAAATTAGTTGAAGCGCTTATCAATTTCTTTATTGTAAATGGGAGAAATCCTGTAATAAAGCATGAAAATTTATAAAATAAATAAATAAATAAGCAGGATCTCTTTAATTTATTGTTAAGATAAGAAATTAAAGTAAATTTTACTTAGTATGTAAAATTATTCTCATAATTGTCGTCATTATGTTTAAAAACCAGTAACTTATAAGTGTAATCTAAAAGTAAATATTGTTGCAGTCATGGTTTGATTATAAATTAAAATGGGATCCAAAGGAGTACGGAGGAGTGGAAATGCTACATGTCCCATCCGATCACATCTGGCGACCCGATATAGTGCTTTATAATAAGTAAGTACATAGGTCACATCAATTTAAATTCAACTCTCATTTAATTCAATTTTAATTTATTCGCTCGAAGCGAATCCAATGTAAACTTTAAACTGTCCATGTAAAAGTACTCAATCTCAATAAATCGTTATTCTATGTGGGTTCAGTGATTAACGAAGGTTGTGCAATAATCTAGCACAGCTAAAACTACTGACCCTTATGTATCGTCACGAATACGTGATAAACTTAAACTTAAGGGGATACTCATAAAGAGCAAACATTTGGAATGCAATGACATTATTGTAATTCTCTTAATCATGTTTATTTACCACATCAAAATTGGCGTAATATGAAAACCTCAACGCGTGCTCGGCACATCCCATTTATTTTTTGTACCAAATAAATGTGCTTTAAAATGAACAATTTTCAATTTTATATCTGTTTTATGTGTCTTTATTATAATTGTTGTAATCATTTTTTTTTAATAAATACATATGCAATTCAAGTTAATAGTCATATTCGTTAGTACTGAAATTATTAATATATGAAATAAAGATGATCTAGTCGTTTTTTTTTGTAAAAAAACAAAGGTTCGGATAAAATGTAATTAAAAGTAAACCGTGGGCTTTCCACTTGCTTGAATAACCGGTTATACAAAAATGTTAGACTTTCGTTTTAAGATCTGCATATTAAAAATTCTAGAAGCATATACATATTGTTCTTAGAGTTTTTCAGTTTTAGGTTGTAGTTTCTAGTCGATTTTAACAGAAAGCAGTTATAGTCAATTAAAATCGATTTTTATAAAAACAGTATTTAGAATAATCATAGGTCATAACTAAGTTATAGGGTTTTGAAATTTCTTTTAAAAATGTATTCAGTGTCACTAATTTACTCATCTACGCTTTTAAGCAAATGCACTGTTTTTATACGATGCAGTTTAACATACTCGATATGTGAGAAATAAATTTTAGACGTCATGTGAAAAATATACTAGAACTCAAATAAGAATTAAGTAGAGGATGTTTCGAAGTCACTTTTATACACAACAAATTAGTAGGAAGTGAGAACATATTTATATAATATTATATTCGAAATTCCAAATCAATTCCTGATCCTCTTCTTTACTACTTAATTTGTGAAAAAACGTTATCGTTTAGGTACATCAGCTTTACTGAATACTAAATAGATTTATTTCCTGTTCTAAAGTCTTCCAATAAGGGCTTCCGAACTTTGACAGTTGGTATCCGTCATATTGTTGAAGCTATATCTGTCAAAATAGCTGTCATTTATTCAGTCTGTTTTACCAAATCACCATGGACGGATATATAGTGTTCAATAACAGAATTTGAAATACGCCAGAAACCAGAGTATTCCTCAAAGCCAACACAACCCGTGTCATCAGTCAAATTTAGTCTGATTTTTGCGATAGAGTCATGGAAAATTGGAAGTTTAAAATTCGTGCCATCTAGAAAAGCCGCGACCGATAATTGAACGATGTAATATTCGATATTGACATCGATAGGACTTTCATCAAACAAATACAAAATTGTGATGATAGTTCACACACTCTTTTATTTAAATTTAAAGATAGAAATTGCTTAATTGAAAGACTCTTTATAAGTAGATACAGAAAAACAAAAGCATTACAACTGAGCAATTTTAGGTTCACGTTAAGACAATATAAACAAAATCTAGGTTTATCGTCACAAAGTTGTTACTTTTCTTACTTTACTCTTTAAATTTTTTCCTTCGACTTTCATTTTTAACAACCTCTGTAATATGCTGTGCAATATTTGCATCTAAACTGCTTGGTAATTTTTTAAATAATGACAGTTTAGGCGGTAATCACGAATAAGTTGCGCTTGAGAATTATTCATATTACATTCTTCTTCGTTTGAATATCATAGTGCTTCTAGTAGACATTCTATAAATTCTGCAACTTCCATAACGGTATTTGAAACCATTCTATGTAGGAAATGCGCATTTACTAATGCAGTTGCTAAATCACCTCTACAACTACTTTTGTTGTACTTTATTCTGCGTAGGCTAATAAAATATTTTGTTTTGTTTTGTTGTTTAATAGAAATACTGAATATAATTATAATAGCAGTGGACTATTTAAGTGTACAATAATGAATGAATACTCTGGTAAGCTACCAGGTTTCTTAAGAATATTTCGGGGTTGTTGAGCACGCGGTTTACAATAATCAACATATACCCCCCTTGAAAGCACACTTTCAAATATAACATACAAAATATACAATAGATAGCTCATCCATTAACAAAAATATGTACAAATTAAATATTAAATATATAGTAATAAAATTGCAGTTTCATGTCATTTATTGTCATCATTGACTGGTAATATAACTAATTTCACTACTGCTCTTTTAAAAACACCTTTAGCAGTTTTCACTGTAATTACTCTTACAATTTCATCTGATCCTGGATGCACTGCAACCACTCTGCCTAATGGCCACAATAAAGATGGTGTGTTCTGATTTTTCAATAATACCATTGTGCCAATAGTAACATTTGGTTTTCTTTGAACCCATTTATTACGATTTTGTAGAGTGTTCATGTAGGGGAGGGTGGGCCACAGTGAGACAAAAAAATGTTTTTAATTTTTATTTAATAGCCAAATCTGATAAATCAAAAACTGAGCATTGCTAATGAAACTTCAACATATTGCAAAAGTAATCCTATATGCAAATTAGAAAAACATACAAAATAAGCATTAAAAATTAACAAACAAAAAAATGTTACAACTGTTTCATTCTGGCCCACTGATGGGCCACAATAAAACAGCCAGTAGGCTACAATGAAACAACATATTTTTCTTAACGCATGTTTAATAATGTAAAATCTAGATCAAATTTAAAGGATGACTGAAGCCTTTTTGTTTTCCCCAAACAAGTGGGTACTGGTAGGATCATTTTTATGTCATCTATTGACACTAATGCCACGTCCGGAATAGCAGGAAACACAAAGTGGCGTTCACCTTTAAACTCTTTCTTAGGAAATTAATTTTTATATCGTTTTCAAGATCTTTCTCTTTAGCAACTTGTCCTATATAAAACACTGCTGTTTTTGTTTTGAAGTGCACTAGCACGAAATCACCAGGTATGGGTTCCCTATCCAATTCCTCAAATCCAGAATAATCCAATGCCGGTGGCCATTCTATGTCCTCATCCGAATCCTCCTCCATAGGGTTTGAAGCGGTAACTTCATCTTCAGACGATGATACATCACTTATTATTGGTTTCTTTTTACGTAAAAGTGAACTTTTCTTTAAGGAAATTTTGCGTTGCTTTTCAGTTTCTTTTGCTTCATAGAAGCTTTTTCCGGGGTGTCCGTTGCAATGCAACTGCGACCTTTGGTACGTAGTTTTTAGACTTCCTTGCCCCCGCTTTTGGAAACCCTTTGTACTGTTCTGGAGAAATAAACGAAGTGCTTGGTTTTGTACTAGTTCCTGAACTAGAAGTATGAGCAACATTTTGTGTTGGCGATTCTTCCTCGTTAAGTAGAGTTAGTTCTATTGCTGTTTGTGGAATTTCTTTTGGAGGTGTCCTTAATTCTTCCTCTCTCATTGTATTGTCAGTTCCTATATGTTCTGTTTCCATCACTTCACCAGCTTCGGCGGGAAAGTCACGATCAGTTACGTAGCTAACTAGGAAATCGTCATCTGAAAAACATTACGGTCGAACGGGTAAATGCCCGTTTTCTTGAATCCCGATATGATAATCGCAGGAGTCATAGCTCTTTGATGGGCTACGCCTACACAGCTGGCAACTTCATAGATAGTCATTGGAGTCCCGGGATTATGAAGCAACCAAGAGTCGACTGTTGCGTTATAATGAGACTTGAACGAATAAAATACAGAGACGTCAAGAGGCTGTAACTTATTGCTACAATGAGGTGGTAAGGTGACAATAGTGACTCCACTGTCTTTAGCTAAGTTCAAAGTTTTGATTGTCAAATGACTTTCATGGTTGTCATATATAAGGACACTTGGATTATCCTTTGATGAATTGCTATTACTTATGAAATGTCTCATAACTGAGGGAAACAGCTCACTAGTCATCCACCCACTTGTGGAGACTAGTCCTAGAGTTCCTGGGAGAGATCCATTAATCATGTGCGTTTTAAAGTGTTTGCGGGGGAAAATCATAGCTGGAGGCAAACTGTTTCCACTTGCACTAATTATGCAGCATGTTGTGACAAGTGTTCCACGTTCACCGCTTGTGCATTGACTGACTTGTTTTGACCTCTCGGTGCCAATATTTTTTGGGTTTTGTACCGTGGTTGTTGCCGTTTCGTCGAGATTGAATATACGACACCCATCGGCAAATTTGTCAGAACGTCTGTAGATCTCTGCTAAGTTGTCAAAAAATTTAGAAACATTGTGTCTATTGAATGAGGTAGCTCTAGATATACTGCATCCTTCTGGTTGACGAATGCTAATTTGTGGATGACGTTTCAAGAATCCCTGCATCCAGTCAACACCTGCTTTCTTTTATCTTCCCAATTGTCTGGTGTTTTAATGTTATTAATTTTTGCCATTTCGTATGCCAGTTCTCGAAAGTCTTTGGTTGATTTTCCGTAACACATTTTTGAGCAGGTTATCATATATTCATTTAAAGATGTTTCTTGTTCGTGTGAAAATACAGGCGACATTCATACGAATAGGTAAATTTGGGTTCTCGTGTGCTTTTTTAACATATCTAAAAAGCGTCTGATACTTAACGTGATATTGTAAAGCAGCTTCTCTAAGTGAAACTTTACGTCCATTTATATCACCTTTCAAAACTGCTTCAACAGCCTGTCTCATTGAGTCTTCTGAAAACGTTCCCTTATCGGTCTTCCTCTTTCGTCCCCTTGACATTATTCTGCCTAAAGCAAGAGATAATATACTATAACAAATAATAAATTTAGTTCAGCATTTAAAAAGCAGACGTTATTGCAGACAATTATTTAAATTACATATGGGCCACAATGAGACATGTTTCATTGTGGCCCATTTATTTTGTCTCAAGTTGGCCCAAAGCACATGCCGAATAGATTTTATAGGTTAAATAAAAACTAATTGAATCAGAGCAAATCCCTCTATAGCATAGTGTAGCTTAATGGTTTTGCTAATTAACAGGAAAAAATACTTACTAATTTTAGCGTTCCTTAATCTTAAATTCACAGTGGAATGTATGCAAAATATTTACTTTCGGTAGCCGCGAAACGATACGTCACTAATGCGTCTAAACGAAGAACTGAAATAAATTGCTACCAGTATGAAAATGTGTAGGCGTAACTATTCCTTCGTTGTATAGATGGCAGCACAGATCCGATTATATTTGAAAGAGAAAAATTGAATGTCTCACTGTGGCCCATGTTTCATTGTGGCCCACCCTCCCTACTCGGTGGACCATCTTTTCCAGAAATGCTGCATCTTCTGGTTCAATCTTGAATAATAATTTAATCGATTCTCTGGTATCTGAGATGCATCTTCTTGAGGTATACAATTCAATACGTCGCCAATCAGAAAATGCCCAGGTGTTAACGCGTGTAAGTCATTAGGATCATTGGACATTGGTGTAATAGGTCGGGACTTAAGGATAGATTCGATCTATACAAGTACTGTTGTTAATTGCTCAAACGTCAAATTACAATTTCCTATGACCCTTTTCATTATACATTTTGCTGATTTTACAGCTGCTTCGCCTAGTCCGCTAAAATGCGGTGATCTGGAGGGTATAAATCTCCATTCAATTGAATTCGACTCAAAATAACTTGAAAAATTAGAATTTGATAATAATTTAATCATTTGTTTTAATTCACTATTGGCTCCGACAAAATTAGTACCATTATCAGAGTACATTGACCTACAAATACCCCTTCTGCCTATAAATCTTTTAAATGCGTTTAAGAATGATTCAGTGGATAAATCTCCGGCCAACTCTAAATCAACATAGTCCTTAATAGTAACTTGTCTATCTACAGCAATAGTTTCAATTTGTTGTTAACTGGTATTAACGCGTTTCTAATCGGAATAAATGTTTAATAGTACTGACTCATCCCAATGTAAATTTTCTTTCCATAGGTTCTGTAAAATTAATTTAGCCTTAATTGTAATCGGCCCTACTAACCCTAAAGGATCGAATATTCTTGCGACTGTCGATAAAATTGATCGTTTCGTAATATTTTGATCAGTTGTAATAAAATTTAATGAAAATTTTAAACTATTTGTGTTAGGGTCCCATATTAAACCCAATGTTTTTGTGTCTTCTTTGTCAGTTATGTAATGTTTATCGTAACCCTGATTAGCGTTAAAATCGTTAAAAATTAGTCGTATCATTCGACGCCCATTACCGAAAATCTAATTTTGCAGTTTCTAAGATGGCGCTTATAGTGTTTTTTAATTCGACTGTTTTTTCTAATGTGTTTGCACCTGTTATCAAATCGTCCATATAAAAATCGTTTATAATTGCCGCGCTTGCTTTGGGAAAATTATTGATGTTTTCAATACCTAATTGCTGTAAACATCGCGTGGCTAGAAAGGACGCAGGCCCTATGCCATACGTCACTGTATTTAATTGAAAATGAGAAAAAGGCTCTGACGAATTGTTTCTCCAAATAATCCGATGTAAATCGCGCTGATCATTACTTAAGATAATTTGCCTATACATTTTAGTAATATCTGCTGTTGTAACATAATTATGTTTCCTAAATCTTAATAAAATTGATAATAAATCGTCTTGAATACATGGACCGACATACAATTTGTCATTTAAAGACATACCGGAACTTGATTTACTTGAGGCGTCAAAAACTACTCGTAGTTTTGTTGTTATACTTGACTCTTTTATAACACCATGATGGGGCAAATAACAAACTACGCCGATATGTTTTGTTGGATTTTCTAATTTTGTCATATGTCCGAGAGACTGATACTCTAAAATAAATTGCGTATATTGTGCTTTAAATTCGGGATCTCGCAAAAAACGTTTTTCTAATTGTACCATTCTAGATATCGCGTTATCTAATGAATTCTGAAATTCAAGGTTTTCGTCTCGCATGGGCAATCTAACAATGTATCTGCCGGTTGAATTCCGTTTTACGTTTTCAATAAAATGTTTTTCACAAAATAATTCTTCTTTTGTTAAGTTACGTTTGGTTTCACATTCTTCCAATTTCCAAAATTTTTCTAATTGAGTCTGTACGTCGCTATTCGTACAGTGTAATACATTAATAGGTTTTTGTGAATGAACTATTGAACCAGCGAATATCCAACCTAACTTTGTTTTTTGTAAAACCGCATTATTATTATCGATAGATATTTGACCAACACATAACAAGTTCCAAAATACTCCGGCTCCTAATAATACGTCTACTTTGCTAGGAATATGAAATTGTTCGTCAGCTAAATTAATGCCGTTTGGAATTTTAAATTTACTTATATCTAAAATATTGCTAGGAATGTTACTAGTTATATCATTTAATACTAAAAATGATAAATCAATGCTAAAATTATTAAATAATGAATGTAATCGCGTACTAGTTTGTTTTGTTAATTGAGTCATGTTTTTACTTATTCCTGTAACTGGAACATTTGTCTTTGCGCATTTTAAATTTAATTTCTCACACAACTCTTGAGTAATAAAATTGGATTGACTTCCCGAGTCCAATAATGCTCTGCAACGCACTTGATTACCTTTATCATCTAATATATTGATTTGCGCAGTTGATAAAATGACATAATTTTTGGTATTTAATCCATGAGCCGTAATTAGATTTTCTGAACTTTGACTTTGATTTGCATTATGGCTAACATTAGCTTCTTGTTCACCGCTTGCTGTATTATCCTGAATAATGTTTTTATGAAGTAGGGTATTATGATTTTTATTACATTTTCTGCACCCTGCTGACCAACATTCAGTGTTAAAATGATTGGATCGAAAACAATTGGCGCATAATTTTAATTTTTTGACTTCATCCCATCTACCCTGAATATCTAATTTCAAAAAATCTGGACAATGAAATATTAATAGAATCGTTGAATTTGTGATAATGAATCGTTTTTGTTTACGAGAGCTTCAAAAGTATCGCAGAAATTCATCCATTGATCATACTTACCGTCGAATTTAGGTAGATTCATTGTCGGTAACTTAATATTATTTGTTTGAATTGATGTTCCAATTTGTGAATTACTAGCAGTAGTTGTATTTGATGATGAATGCCTATCAATAATGTTTTGAACCGCCGCGACTACATGAAAATATTTGTTTTCAAATTCATCTCGATCTTTTGTATAATCTACTGCGTCATCTAAATCTTCAATTTCAAGGTGAACTAAATCGAATTCAGTCAACTTTTTTGAATCGCATTTTTAGTTTGGTAATGTTTGCACCTTCAAATTTTAATACGTAATGTTCAAAACGCGTTAGAGCTGAATTGGTATTGTTTTCTTTTGTTTAATAGTTGTTTAGATTGATCGTTTTCCGTGATTAAATTTTGAAATAAAATAAATATTGAACGAATTCTACAACAATACTTGTGCGACCGTTTTTAGAAAGTAGGATTAAGTAAAGGAAACTTACTCATTGTTCACTACCCCAAACAATAGATATTGGCCTTGGACACTTGCTCGTTCGAGTTTTACGACCCTTCAGAATGTCGAATTTGCCTTTTTCTACAGATTCTTCCTTAGCATCCGTCTCACTCGCACTTATGTTTATGTTTTAATTTAATTATTTACTATTAATAGTTAATTTCAATATCCGATTCGATGGACCAAATGTTGTACTTTATTCTGCGTAGGCTAATAAAAAATATTTTGTTTTGTTTTGTTGTTTAATAGAAATACTGAATATAATTATAATAGCAGTGGACTATTTAAGTGTACAATAATGAATGAATACTCTGGTAAGCTACCAGGTTTCTTAAGAATATTTCGGGGTTGTTGCGCACATGGTTTACAATAATCAACAACTTTTCTGTTCTTTTTTTGTTTTACGTAAATAGCTTGCAAATTAATCCAATAAATCAATAGATATATAACCTGCATTACAATCAACAATCATTTGAGGTTTTTCAATTTGTTTCCCTCGTTTCATAACCTTCATGGTCGTATCCGTATGCTTTTGATAGTACAACAAAGTTGGCAGTGTTATAAAACAACATTAGTAGGAATAGATTGTTCTTTATCCGATTCTTTTCATGTGTAACCTTTATTACAACACAGTTTTAAAATCTTTATTTCAGTATACAGGGTGTTATTTAATAAGTGTTCTGTATTTTACAGGAGGATTCCTCAGTAATTTTTAAGGACCAAAGTTCATACAAGCTTGGGTCTTTCATTTTGACATGCAGGTTGTTAAAGATTTATTTCCATTTTTGTTTTTCTTAAATAATTACAAAAAAAATGCCGTGGAAATATTTTAAAATCAAAATTTTCTAAAAATTCTTATTTTCTATACACTCATTTTATAAGTTCAGTCTTTCCACTGGTTTTCTCACACGTTCTGATCGTCTAAGCACTAATTCTGTACTGGAACAAAATTTGTTGAACTTTCTTCTTCGTATGTTTAGGATCTTCAAACCACATAGCTTTCAGTTTACGTTTAAAAGTTTCAACATGGCGCTCTACGATACCGTTTGTTGCCGGGTGATTTGGTGGAGATGTTCTATGACATATTCCAAATTTTAAGCAAAATTGTTCAAATTCTTCTGATTTAATAATGGCTGCGTTATCCAAAACTAAGACATATGGATTCCTTGTGGTTTGTAAATAATTTCAATTTTAGTCCATTTAGTCAATAACAATTAAAAACTGCGTGTTTTCAAAAGGACCTGAAAAGTCAACATGTATACGTTGCCATGGTGTAGTAGGTTCTTCCCATGGGTGTAGCAGAACTTTTTGGGGTGAATTTTGTATCGTTGCACAGGCAAGACATGATCGTACTAGTGCTTCTATGTATTTGTCCATATGTTTCCAATATGTAGTTGACCTGGCGAGAGCTTTCATTTTAACGATTCCACAATAAGTTGGATGAAGTTCATTTAAAACATATTGTTGTAATGATGTTGGTATAACAACACGCTGTCCTCGTATGATAATAACATTATGTAACGAAAAATCAGAATTTGTAGCCTTGTCGGATTGTATTTCTTGTAGAAGCTTGAATAATATTGCATCTTTGCGCGTTTCAATACGAATGTCGTTTGCAGTAATTACTTTTGACTGTACGGAGTTTAATAGATTAATGGTTTCTTCGGGAAAAGCATTGGTATCATCTTTTAGGTCAGTGTTTGAAAATGGACGAGGTGCGCGCGATAGATAATCTGCATTCTGGTGAACCTTCCCTGGATGATATTGTATGGTGTAATAATAATAACAAAAATAATAATAATACGTTTACTATTCCAACAGACAACTAGTGTCTAAAGAAAAAGCATTAAAGTAAAATTAACAATTAGTATTATTAACAACGTAACATTATAAATAAAAAAAAATGAATATCTAACTTAAGTATAACAAAATATAAGAAAATAAATGTAGTAATGATAATGGCACACTCCTCAGTATTTTATAAATTTTTATATATTTATGATATTTTATTTTTAATCACACTTAGAAATTCCTTAAAGTTATTGTTAAAAATATCAACCTTAAGCTTGTTACATAATGCAGACATAGATAGCAGTGGAGAATGTTCATGTTGTAATGTATGAGACGTTTTAATTACAAAAGTGTTACAATTTCTTAAAGATTTGGAAGCTACATTGAAATTTACCATATACAGAAAGTCACTATTATCGATATTATGGTACAAAAGTTTGTGTAAGTAGACTATCAACGCAATATTACGTCTTACCTTAAGAGATTCTAACTTAAATGTTTCAGTTAGTTGACTATCATTTTAAAAACTTTCGCTGTACCTTCTCAATATTGTTATTGTGAACATTGTAGTATGGCCTCCAGATTATTGAACAGTATTCTAATTTTCTTCTTATGAATGCAATATAAAGCAACTTCAAGGTTTCAATGTTTTTAAATGATTTTGTGTTACGCCGAATAAAACCAAGCATTTTTATTGACTGCGATATAACATAACCATAATGCTTGATAAATGTTAATTTACAATCAAACAAAACGCCAAGATCCTTTACAACATCACATCGGTTTACTATAGTGTTCGATATTTGGTAATTATAAATAATAATTTCTTTGCACCTTGAATAACTCATTATACTACATTTACTAATGTTAAGTGTTAACTTATTTTCTATACACCACTTTGACAAACTTGAAAGACAATCTTGTAATGTACAAACAAACAATCTGCATAACTGTTGATAACATTAACAATTTTAATTAATAAACAATAGAAACAATAAAGGGCCTAAATTTGACCCTTGCGTAACTCCGCTAGTGGCATACTACACATGAGACTTAATGCTTTTGTATTCAACGTATTGTGGTCTATTAAATATTAATGCGGCAATTAAATTTACAAAATGTGAACAAAACCCAAAATTGTAAAGTTTTTTAATGATTATTTCATGATGAATTTTATCGAAGGCTTTACTAAAGTCAGTCATAACACACGTCAATCTGTTTTTTATTGTCTAAGTGATTAGAAAGGAACTGGGTGAAATTAGTGAGATTGGTAAGTGTGGATTTACCTTTAATAAAACCATGTTGTTTGTTTGACAATTGAGATTTAACATGATGTTGAATATGAACTGCTAACACAGATTCAAATAATTTGGCAAATTTAGAAATTATCGCTATTGGTCTATAGTTTGATATATCCGCATTGTCACCAGATTTCAAAACGGGACAGATTTTTGTAGTTTTCCAAATGTCTGGGAAGGTACACTTCAAAATTATTGTATTAAAAATAGCACACAGTGGTTTTGACAAGCACGAAATACAATCCTTTACTAAAAATGCCGGTAGCTGGTCACATCCCATAGTAAAATTAGATTTTAGTTTTTTTGCAACTTTAACTATATCTTCTTTGTTAATACGTACACTATGAAACGCATTACTATTTCCACGCATGTTTTCAATTATATCAGTTGTCAGGTTATCATAAGACAAAAAGACACTGTTAAAAAAGTTTGCAAAACTATTGACAATTTCTTGTGGGGAAGAAAGGCAGATACCATCATATACCATTTTCCCTGGAATTCTTGATTGTTTCCGTTTTGCATTTATAAAATTCCATAATTCGTTTGTGTTATGTTTAATGTTGTTCTATATATTGTTTAAGTACACTCATGAAATTTAAAACTTGGACACCACAATTTTTGTAAACAAAAGTATGCACATTGTGAAGCGGGCTTAAGGGTATCATTTACAATTCTAACAGTAGGTAGTCTCAGCAGGGGTTATCTTATAGAAGGACTGTAGAATGAATCATTACACTAAGCACGTTTTAGAAAATAGGTAATTTACGTTGCTTACTTAATTTTTTCTTTAAAGAATATATTTGAAGGTATCGCTAATTAAACACCATAGCTCGATTAATTATCGAATCAAAATTTTGTTTAGGAAATGTTTACAAAATAAAATTAGAAATAATTTTGATTTAAAAACGTCTACAAGCAATAACTTTTAAATTAAATCAAAAACTAAACATGGTTATTTGGGTTGACTGATTATTACTTATTTTTAAATAAATCTAACCTACTAATTATTGTAAGTTATTAAAAAAAATCATTAAACTCTCTATTCATAATATTTAGTCCTTACAAAATGTATATTTTATGACGTTTCATTTTTTCTGTAGTTAATATAAAAAGTGAAAATAAAAACTAAGGCAATTCTTATTGTCAACGTATATATTTAGTTTTTCGACAAGAATTTATTACATAATTATAATTAAGATACCAAGTTATAGTTTAAAATTAAATGAAAACGTTTTTTTTAAATAAAGGTATTACTATATAAATAAATATAAGAAATCAATAATGGGTGTGACCTCCATTATTATTGATACATTCTTGGAGGCGTCTGCTCATTGACGCTATCAAGGTATCAATATAATTAATATTAATCGTTTCCCATGCGGTATCAATGGCTGCAATTAGTGCATTACGGTTTACTGGTATAAAATTTGGCCATTGTTGTCTTCGAATAACAGCAAGTATTCGAGCCCAAACATTTTCGATAATGTTAAAATCTGGGCTTTTTGCTGGCCAGGGTAACAGCTCCAAGTTATTTGCTTGTATCCAGTTGCGCACAACCTGCGAAGTATAGGGTCATCATATCCCGATAGTTAATTATCGAATGTTCCAAGAAAATATGTGTAAATAGTAAATGTTTTCTCCGTATACTGCACAGATCTCAGGATGAATATCTATTGCTTTCAGGTGTTTGGTACAAAGAAAACTGATATCAGACCGTTATAGCAGTCGGCGGGACTTTCAATAGGCGCAAGAATTTTAAAGTCACAGACAAACGAACGCAGCAGCGAAAAATGCCGTACTGGCTTTTTAGCGTAGCCGACCGTACCGCTACAGTGGCGGAATCTCAAAACGGTACTTAATTAAAAAACACGCCTCGTATAACTATCACTACACAGTATCAATTGCACTTTCATCTTCCAAATTACCAATTCAATTAACAGTTTAGTTAACACATAGGTGAACACAAAATTGAGTTTAACAATTTACTTAAACCGGTATAAAACTTGACTACTCTCGCGACATGTTAGCAAGTATCTAGAAGAATATTCTTCATTTAAAATATCAGTAGCAGAGTTAGCAAAAGACCCTAAAATTTGACCAAAAAAAGTTTTGATTAACCGTTTTTTATTTCTTCGCCCAAAAAGAAATCAAACCAATTAGTATCTATATTTCATCTTAATATTCGATGTATTCGCAATAAAATTAATGAATTAGAAGCGTATCCTAGTACTTCCAATTTTCAAGTGCTATGCTTTAGTGAACACTGGTTAAATAATAGTGAAATAGAAAACGGACTAAAATTAAATAGTTATATTCTTGTTTCGTATTTTGCTAGAACCAATCATATTCACGGGGGTGCGCTTATTCTTATACGAGAAGGTTTATCATGTAAATTATTAAATTTCGTACAACTACTTACAATTGAAATTCATCGTAAATTTCGGGAATTTTATGTGTAGAATTTGACGTCGTAATCATATGTCTATATCGATCACCTAGTGGGAATATTGAATTTTTTCTTCAACGCTTAAACTCTTTATTAAGTGCATTATTGAATCACAATGTTATAGTTGTAGGAGATTTTAATGTACATTTTCATACCATAGAAAATAATGCTGTAAATGTTTGTGATTTGTTTGAATCATATGGTTATAGGAGAACAATTACTTGTGCAACCCGCTTTAATAATTGCGTTGATAACATATTTGTAAATTATCAAAAAAATGTAATTGTCACTGCCGTACACGATACCAATTTATTGGATCACTTAGCTCAGCAAATCGACATACCCTGCAACCTTATTAGAAACAAATCTACAAAACTTATTAACAATAGTTACCAACCTATCACAATTCCTGGTTGTATCTCGTTTTTCAACATTTTCCACAATATTAATTTAGATTTCTTAGATTTGAACGATTTTACCGTAAATGATAAATACGATGTATTTTTAAATCATTTTATGATTGTTTTTCACAAAGCTTTTCCTATAAAAGTGTTCAAATCTCGTATTTGTGACAACAATATAAATTCGTTTACATCTGATTTGTGTGACTTATCGCACGAGTGTTCTATTGATCCAAACGTTTTTAATGATTTTTTTGTTGATAACTTAGTAAAGAATACTGTACCATGCTCTAACTTTGAATTGTCTTCTCAGAATGTGTTAAAATTTGCTGCTCTAGTTAATGCTTGTTTCTCTTTCAAGCTTGTCTCTGAAACTGAAACGAGATCTGCAATATCTTCTTTAAAACCTAGTAATAAGGTTTATCTGTAAAAGTTATTAAATCCAATGTTAGCCTATTTGTAAGACCTCTTACTAAATTAATTAACTCATCTTTACGACATAGTACTTTTCCAGACAAATTAAAAACAGCACTACTCATTTCGTTTTATAAAAAAGGAGATAGAAACAATCCAAGCAGTTATCGCCCAATCTCTATTCTTCCAATATTTTCTAAAGTGTTTGAAAAGATTTTGTACAACCAAATATCTAGTCATTTTGAAAGTAATATGTTGTTCTATAAAAAAACAGTTTGGGTTTAGAAAAGGAAAAAGCACAGCTGATGCCAATATTAGTTTATTCAATTATACATTAGAAGGTTTTGAACAAGGTAAATTTGTTTTAGCAATTTTTTTAGATCTTTCTCGTGTTTTTGATAACGTCTCACATCGCATTCTTTTAAGTAAATTGAAAACAATTTATAATTTCGATAATGCTAGTACTATGCTCATCAGTTCATATTTAAACAACAGAATGCAACGGCGGATTTTCGAAATATCGTTTTTTAGACATTGTGGAGTTCCTCAAGGTTCTATTTTAGGGCTTTTAGTATTTCTTATATTTATTAATGACTTACATTCACACGTTCGGAGTGAATCCTCTGTCATACAATACGCAGATTATACGACGATATTAATCAGACACTTTTGCGAGACCGCTGCTATCTAAAAATCGACTAAAGTTATAAGAATTGCATCAGATTGGTGCTCTACTAATGAGCTTAGTTTAAATAATGGAAAGACTACAAAACTTTTATTGACGCTTTGTCCACTAGTTTCCAGAATCAAGAATTTGTAAAATTATTAGGAACTAGCCAAAAAGATAAATAGGTAGTAACATTTATATATTAAAGCGTTTACAAAACAGTATTTCTTTAAAATGTCTCAAAATAGCATATTTTGGCTTAATTCATTCACACTTAGACTACTGCAACATTATTTGGGCAAACAGTTCCAATTCAAATAGAATGTTTTCTTTACAACGTAAACCCGTACGTGTTTTAGGTGCTGTTGGTTTCAGAGAAGATTGTAAACCTATTTTTTTAAATTGAAAATTATGACTCTACCGTCACTGTTTATTTTTAACTGTATTATGTATGCTAAAAAATTTCAGAAAGCTTTACACACAGATCTGATATTCATATTCATTTCACTAGAAACTATAAGAACATATCAAATCCTTTTTACAGACTAAGTACATATTAGTTATATACATTTGTGTATAAGCTACCATCACATATACGAGATTTAACACTTAAACAATTAAAAAAAAAATTTCGACACTATCTCCTAGGAAATGCCTTTTATTCAATATCAGAGTTCATCAATTGTAAAAGCGAAGATATAATTATCTAACAATAGTGCTTTGACGAGCGTAAATACATTATGCATAGCAACACAATAAAAAATAAATAATAATAATAATAAAATATAGTTTGTCAACGTGAGGTCGTGAGTACATATTACTGAAACCTCTTAACAATAACAATCTGATTTTTTATCGAAGTAAACTTAGTACCGACTGCTTCCAAGACAAAATATAGAAACGATTCCATCAAAATTCCTCTTCCACTATAAACGTATACATAAAAACAATTTCGGTTGAGATTAAATTTTATTTTTTTTAATTTTGTACTCTAATTAGCACTATTACACAGAGAACAGAAAAAAATCAGGAAAATGTATGCAATTACAAAAGTATTTTAATGGGAGAGCAATTTCTACGTTAAACGAACAATTCTTAATTAACGCTTTACTCTAACCCAATTTATTTTTCCAATCGCCTATTTAGAAAAATTGGGTGTTTTATATTCGGATCACCGCTACAAATTTAACTTAACTACTTAAAAGTTTGTCATTAAACAAAGGATTAAACTAAAAATAGTTTTCGTGATTTTAAGCTAACATTCTGGTACACCTATACTTTGATACTATAAATTAATGAAGCAGTTGGTATAAGTTTCGATAAAAATATATGAACAGTTTTGTTTATATAAACGCAAATTCTGATTCGAAAACTTACTAAACTTACAATTAGCTTAGAATTTATGTAGGTTTACGAAAGTTATCGTAAAGTTATTGGAAAAGGAAAATATGAAACTAGGTTAACTGAACAAATTATAAATTGTTCCACTTTTATTAAAAAAAAAAAAGTTTTTTGAAAATTATTATAAATAGCGTCTCGAAGTCATTAATGTTAAGTTTGAAGTTTAATAATTTACATAAGTGTTACTTACAATTAACTTAATAAGTAAAGTTGTGAATATATGCAAAATGCATATTCTTTATTTATCGGTATATTTAACCGAACTTTTGAAAGTTGATTAATTGAGGAATTTCATACTGATTAAATCCAATTTAATTTTGCATATATTGCATATTTTGTCAAGGTCTTGCATTTTTAGGTAAAAATGCATATTTAGCATTTTTCTTCTATTTCTGTGCGAAATCTTTTAATTTTGTAAAATTTCATATGCTTCTCTCAATTTGAAACATTTTGTTGCGCATTTTTCTCGTTTGAATAAGGAATAATTTTTTTTGAAACTTGTTTCAAGTTAAATACAGGTACCTACAGGTATTTTAGGTCCTTTGTTTCGCGTAATCCCTTGTTAAATGGTATCTGTCAATCATAAAGATTTATGTTTAAAAGGCAGTAATCTACTTAATTCTTGACCATTGTGCATTTAAGTCTAATCCCGATTCGATTTTGACATGCGTCGCAACTCTCAAGTGCAACTTGGTAATTAACAGTTAATTACTTTAGTTTGGCTTTACAACACGTGTAGTGAACATCGTGACTAAACGCTTAAGCAATTGTTTAAACTGTGGTTATAGGTAGTGCTTTGGTACCTACGTGTAAAAATGGCTAAAAGTAACATCATTTCTTGGATAAAACCTTATCGAGAACTTACGTTAGAGAACGAGACGGTGTTTTGTAAACCTTGCGGAAAATCTGTAAGTATTTACTATCATATCAATCATCTTATTTTTATTAAATTCATACCAAGCAGAATTTTATTTTTTTGTGCATTAAATAAACCTCCAATGATTGGTGTTTCGTTTTAATGAAAAAGTACCCTACCAAAATTTAATCTAAACTAAAATAATCTATTAATAAGTTTATCTAAAACAATTTGTTTAAATGCAGATATCTTGTGGAAGAAAATATTTGATTGACCAGCATTGTGGTACACAACTGCACAAGAAGAACTGCGAAAAATCAAAATCTGCTGGAATGTACCAAATATCCATGCGCCAATCCATTGCAGTAAAAAAACAAATCAGAAGAGGAGCAGTTTAAATTTGATTTATGCAAATGCTTGATTTCGTCCAACATCCCATTAAATAAACTAAGTAATCCAGCCTTTAAGGGATTTTTGGAAAAATACTGTAACAAAATTATTCCTGACCAAACCACACTGCGAAAAAAGTACGTCGAGGACTGCTACAGAGAAACAATGGTCAATATCCAAGAAATTGTAAAAATCGATAGCTATTTTTGTAGTCGATGAAACGACTGATGTTTGTGGTAGATACATTGCAAATTTAATGGTAGGCGTTCTGGGCGAAAATTGTTCGAACAAACCATTTTTAATTAGTTGTAAACAACTAGATAAAACGAATAATGCAACAATTTCGAGATTTATTCAAGACGGTTTAACTAATTTATTTTTGCCGGGTGCACTGCCAATTGACAAAGTGCTTCTCATGCTATCTGACGCAGCACCTTACATGGTAAAAGCTGCTCAAAATTTTAGTATTTTTTATCCAAATTTAATCCATAACACGTGCTTGGCACATGGAATAAATAGAGTTGCAGAAGAAATTAGGAATCAGTTTCCGTTAGTAAACGAGTTGATAAATAACGTAAAAAGGTATTTGTAAAAGCGCCCTTGAGGGTACAGTTTTATAGAGAAACACTTCCTAACACCCCTCTCCCATCTAAACCAGTGTTAACTAGATGGGGTACATGGATAGAAGCGGCTTTATTTTATTCAGAGCATTTTCAGGGTATAAAAAAGTATTATCTGAATTAACCGATGACTCGTCCGCTGCAATTATCGAATCAAAGAAAATACTTGCTAATTCTCAGTTGAGCCAACAATTAGCTTACATTTCATGTTATTTTAGTGTATTACCAAAATTATTTCTGGATTTAGAAAAGCAAGGCACTCTACTAGTTGATTCTGTAGAGCTAATAGAAAATTTTGGAAAAAATGTTGAAAATTTAAAGGATAAAAGGGATATTGCATTTCAAAAAAAATGGCAGGAAGTTTTGCATAAAAATGAAGGTTTTCAAATTTTAAAAATGTTGCAATGGTTTTGAATGGAGAATTTGTTGAAGATCTGACAATGACTCCGGATATTATATCAGCCCTCTCTAATGCGCCCATTACATCTGTTGATGTAGAGAGAAGTTTCTCAGCTTATAAATTAATTTTAAGTGACAGGAGACACTCGTTTCTTGCGGATAATATAGAGAAGCACCTTATTGTTAGTTTGTATCAAAGTTGTAATAACTAGAAATAAAATAAAAATCATTTGTAAAAATACATACATTATTAAATTATATAATTACAAACTTGTCTATTCTGTACAAATAATGTTTCAGATTGTTGTGCATACATGTGAAAATCTTTGCATATTTTACTCTAATTTAGTGCACATATATGCGCATATTTTCGTCTTTTTTCGTGCATATAATTCACAACTTTATTAATAAGAAACAAAATGCAATTAATTCAAAAACAATTATTTTATCAAGCAAAATATAGAATGAGTGTTAAGGGCGCTTAGAATTTTTTGTTTCATCGAATATACTATCAACAATACATAATAATATTTATTCACATCTATCCTATAAGCATCCCATTAATTAATAAATAATTCTGGGCTAATGTAAAAACATAAAATTGTGTAAAAGTTCTGTTACGAACACGATAGACTTTTAAACATATGTAAGTAAAAGTTATTCCTACAAATCAATCATGTATGAAATTATTACTTAATTAAATGTATATTTTACAGGACTATTCCACACTACTGTTCATAAACAAAAATGTATATTCTTTTTATATGTAAGGATACGTTTCGGAATGCTGACATTGCTTTATCAATCATTAAGTTAGAAACATGAGAAATTTTTACATTAAGTATTTCTGAAAAAGAATTACATTAACTAGAAATTTTAGGTGAGGGAGAGAATCAATTAGACAAACGTACCTGTAAATATTGAAAGTTTTATTTGAAACAGTTTTCTGAAGTTATCAATTTTGGATCGGTGGTTTATGCTCGTATTGTATAATCTTAATAAATTTATTTATTTATTCGTATAGTACATTTTAAATGTTGTATTGTGATGTAAGTGTGCCCCAGAAGATTAGTATAAACCTGCACCTAAACTGTGGTGACGAAATCGTGTGCAATTAGTGGATTGGTTGGCATTTGCTTCAAGGTTTACCCACCTTAGTATTCATATGTAATAATATTAATTAAGTGTGTAAACATTATAGAAGGTAAATAAGAACATAAAATATAACAGCACAGCCATTGCATGACGACATATAATGGACCGGTCCAAGCCCCAGTCACGACAATGACGAAAAAAAATAGTAGGTTAAAGATAATAATAATAATTCCCCCAGGGGACCTGCATGCAGGTACGGGCTTAGCGAACCCGGGGCCCCGAGCTCTTCAGTGCCAGGGGACCACTGTCGTATAAAATCCCCTTAAATTGGTACCATCGGTCTTTTGGTTTTCCGGTACGGCAGGGCTCTGCCAAGTTGGACTTTTTCCAACCTGTGAGCTGGCAGAAGCTATAAAATGCAAAAATGGTATGAACCAAAACGGTAATGCCTCGGATGCATTAGAGGGTAGGGCTACCTCTAATGCGGGACGTCAGCCCAATGTTAGTGAACTCGGCGAGATAATGGACGTGGGTGTGGGTCCATGTAAAAACTCACAAAAAAACATCGCGAATCAAGAAAAGGCGGTATCTCCCCAGTTCTTGATCGTGAAAAGAAAGGAGGGGGATTTCTTTAAAGAGAGTTTCTTCTTCATACAAAAAGTTTTGTTTGGATTAGTTGGAGAGCTTAAAAATATAAGAAAAGTTAGAGAAGGATTAATTGTGGAAACGGTTTCAGCAGCCCAGTCCAATAAACTGTTAAATACTACTAGAGTTGGAAATTATGATGTAGAAATAAGTGCACATAAAACTCTCAATACATCTAGAGGCGTCATATACTGCAAAGATCTGCTTAATTGTACGGTGGACGAAATTTCAGAAGAACTCAAAAGTCAAGGAGTTATTGAAGTGCGACGTATCAAGACCAAAGTCAATGATCTAATTTGTGATACTGCCAATCATGTTTTAACGTTTAATACGCATAAGTTACCAACTAAAATTAAAGCTGCATTTGATCAGTTACCTGTAAGATTATATGTACCGTCCCCTATGCGTTGCTATTGATGTCATACGTCAATAAGATGTGAGGGTCAAGAACTGTGCGGATGTGGTAAGGTTCCTCATGAAGGACAACCGTGTGACAAACCAGTTAGATGTATTAATTGTGATGAAGAACATTTTACAGTTTCCCGAGCTTGCCCGATATATAAGCGAGAAATGGCCATTCAGGAAATAAAAGCGAGAGAAAACTTACCATATGCTGATGCAAAGAAGAAGGTCATCACTGTCACCCCGTCGCCTAATATGTCGTATGCCAAAGCGGCGTCTACACCAGTGAAGGTTGATACGCAATCCCTGATGAGAGAATTAATTCCTTCATTGGTTGACGCTCTTAAGTCATGTTTTGTTTTTAAGGAACCCGCTAGATCATGTCAGTTTGTGAGTGCAAATGTTACAGACATAGACACTCGAGTTTCTGATACTGAAGCAGAAGAAGATGCTAGAAAGGTAACTGATAAAAGAAATGTAATTTGTGAAACTGAAACAGGAGCAAAAGAAAGGAGCTTTCTCCTGCTCCTAGTATAACTTCTATCGGTTCTATTGACGATGAAGTAGTAGAAAAGGCCAAATCACAAGGCAAACGAAAAAAAGGTTGGGTCAAGGGAAAACCGAGAGGTTCGTGGCACGAATCTCACGGCAAGCTCAAACCAACTACTGATAAAAGTTAGATGCTGTGATATTTATCTGTGATATTTTTCGATTCGTTTATTTATTTATTTGTGTTGTATTTGTTATCCACATAGTTATTTAATTATTTATTTACAGATATATTTATTTATTTATTTATTTATAGTAAGTTCACTATTGTACAAAGGTGCTGTCGACATATGCCCTACTGAGGGATATAATATTAAACGATAATTTTCGTAATTTCAGAGTGAACTAGTTGTCGAAAAATTTATCGTTTATATATATTTATTTATTTACCTATTTGTAGAAATATTTACTTATTTATTCTAATCGACATCAGAATGTTTTTGTATACCACACATCTACAAACAAAATTCGCCACATTTAACAAAATACTACAATGGAATTGTAGAGGATGTGTCCATAACTACTGTTATAATATAAAAATGTTGCTACAAAAACATCAACCAATGTCTCTGTGCCTACAAGAGACTCATTTGAGTCCTGGACAACGATACTCTCTCAGAGAGTATGTGGTAGTTAGGCGAGATGGTGAAATCAATGAACGGGCTAGTGGAGGGGTTGCTATCCTCCTCAGAAATGGCGTTAGATTTCGGGAGATAGCACTAAATAGTGCACTCCAAGTTGTCGCTGTTGAAGTGATTCTACCGATTAAGGTGACGGTATGTAATTTATACTTACCAAACCGAAATTGGCGAATTCATGATATCCAGCAGATTATAGATCAACTTCCGACTCCTTTTATTTTACTTGGCGATTTTAATGCCCACAGCACTTTGTGGGGTTCCTTAAGAACCAACGATAGAGGACGTATTTTGGAAAGCTGATTAGAAAGAGAAACGATGTAGTGCTTCTCAATAATGGCTCATCGACACATTTTAGCGAAAGATCTAACAACTTTTCAGCCATTGATCTTACAGTGACCTCTTGCTCATTAGCACCGTCACTTAAATGGTGGGTTGAAAATGACCTATATAATAGTGATCATTTTCCCATTGTGATAGAGACCGACAAGCCGAAATCCGTACAATATGTCAGCCCTAGATGGAAAACTGAGAAGGCAGACTGGAACAAATTCCGAGAACACTTGCTGCCACCAGAATCCCCAAGTTTAAACAACATAACACAAGCAATTATAAAAGCTGCAAATAACAGCATTCCAAAAACTGCAGGTGGTATTGTTAAACGGTCTGTACCTTGGTGGTGTCCGCAGGTCGAGCAGGCAATTTCTGCGAAAAAAGAGCTTTTAATCGCTTTCGAAAAGAGCCCACCCTCGCAAATTTAATCACTTTTAAAAAAGCCAGGGCGGAATCGAGAATAGTCGTCCTAAAATGCAAGCGCGATAGCTGGAACGCATACACGTCGTCAATTACATCAGACGCAAACGTGAGGGATGTATGGAGAAAAGTCAAGGCTGTGGTTGGTAGGCCTGAAATAAATACTATTACCTGTATTGAGGTGAACGATCATCGACGGTTGGAAGACGTAGGAGAAATAGCTGAAGCCTTAGCTACTCATTTCCAAAGCGTCAGCTCATCTGCGAACTACAACCAAACATTTATCGACACTAAACAGGAAAGAGAAACTGAACTAGATACCTATTCGAACAAAGTCGAAGACTACAACTTACCTTTCACCACCCAGGAACTTGATGCTGCTTTAAATGCCTTGAAGTTATCATCTCCCGGCGCAGACACCATCTCAAACGAAATGTTAAAACACCTGACACCTAAAATGAATGAAAAGTTATTAGAACTTTATAACAACTTTTGGAATGAGGGCACTTACCCGATGGAATGGAAAGAAGCCGTTGTAGTGCCTATCCTGAAAGAATCTAAAGATCGCACTCTCCCAGCGAGCTATCGGCCTATAAGTCTTACATGCTGCATGGGGAAGCTGCTAGAAAAATTGGTTAACAGTAGGCTGCAATGGTTCCTGGAAAAGAATAATTTGTTAGCTTTCTATCAGGCGGGTTTTCGTAAAAGCAGATCAACCCTAGACCACCTCATATTATTAGAAAACCATATTCAGGATTCTTTTAAGAATCGGGAACATCTGGTCACGGTGTTCTTCGACATAATGGTAGCATATGACATGACATGGAGACATGGAATATTACAAAAACTACACAGCTACGGAATTAGGGGCAACATCCTCAAATTTGTAAAATCGTTCTTTACACATCGTCATTTCAGAGTAAGAGTGGGGAATCACCTATCATCTTCTCGAATTGTAGAAAACGGCGTACCCCAAGGATCTACCCTGAGTTGTACTCTGTTTGCTGTTGCTGTAAATGACTTGGCTTCAGATGTAGATCCGTGTGTCCATAAGTGTTTATATGTCGATGATCTGGCCACAATGTTATCGGGTAAAACTGTAGGGGTTATAACACGCAAGCTGCAGGAGTCTATAAATAAAATAATTAAAAATGGAAAAAATCTTGGCTTCGTATTTTCTGAAGAGAAAACTAACACCATCCACTTTTGTAGGCTTAGAAAACCACACTACGATCCGGTGTTATTCATAAAAGACCATATCATTAGGTGCCAACCTCATGTTAAATTTTTAGGAATGGTTTTTGATATCAAACTAACGTAGGCCTTGCACATATCTTCGATAACGGAAAAATGTAGCAGAGCAATGAACGTCATCTAAATTTTAGCTCATACTAAATGGGGAGCACAACCTATAACACTGATTCGAATCTATAGGGCTATCGTGTTATCACGATTAGACTATGGATGCACCGTGTACGCGTCAGCACGTCGAAGTCTTTTGCGCAAATTGGATACGATTCACCATTTAGGACTTCGCTACTGTTTAGGGGCCTTTCCTACCAGTCCGGTAGAAAGCTTGTACTGCGAGACGGGATCAACGTCGTTATATCAGAGAAGAGACATCCTAACAGCTGGTTACATGACCATGATAAGAAAACATCCACATCATCCAAATTACAAATTTCTCTTTCTATCTTTTAATAAATAAACAGTACGTCCGACCATAACTAGACCTTGTGGGGTAAGTTTGCAGGAATGTATGAACTCGATAGATATGCATATTCCTACATTAATTAACGAGGGACCGAATGAGATACCTCCGTGGACTGTACCCGATATACGTGCCATAACTATTTTACGACATCTACCAGAGACGTCATATCACCAGGTGTTTAACGAACTATGTTACGAATATCGAGAAGTAATCTTTATCTACACAGGCGGCTCAAAAACTGAAGAGGGTGTGGGTTGTGCTATTTACGTAAATAATATTGCCCATTCGTGGATCCTGGACAAGCGTACATCTATATACTCGGCGGAACAGGTAAACAAAGTGACCCACATCACATAATATAAATACTCGTACAATTACAAAACACCTTAATAAGTAATAAAACTAGAACATTGACAAGTAAGCATAAATGCAAACTTGCAACAATATCACTTCCAGCAATTGTCAGACTGATTAAGTAAATAGATTAGTATTATTTGTTAAGTATAAATAATTGTTTCATAATCACTGTAGAAATTGTTATTAAAATTAAGCTAGAAATAGTGTAAGAAGACTGAAGACTTTTTACTACATTCACTATTAATAATAGGAAATTCCACGATTTTTTCCACTAACTTTTTAGAGTTAATATTATCGTACTTTGCTAATTCTTCCCGTGTTGAGTCGTAGTTGATTTTTGAAAATGATTTATAGTTTTTCTTGCCACCCCTTTCACATAAGTTTCGAGATATTGAATTTTTCTGTTTTCGTATGGAATTTCTGGAAGTTTTACCCGAGACCAACTTGTTGATTTATTCTGTGTTGTTGAACTTAAGGCTTCTGATATTTCACCACATCTCTTGTGTGCTTTATCACACTTTTCTTCAATGAAATAAGTGTGATTGAACACAGTTTCCATAATATTAATGTTGATATTTAATTGAGAAATAATTTTCCATTGCTCCTCAATGTCGTTGATCCACGACTGATAATTATAATTGGTATTTCTTTTTCCAATTCTACCGTGGCTTGATTTAATGAGTTAAAGAGGGTAATTCAATGCCAAAATGTTGTACACCAAAAATGCCATAATTCCAAAAACTCCACTGAAATTACAGCTAATGCCAAACAATTCCACAGCAATGCCATACAATTCTGCCCAATGCCAATTAAAATGCCATCGCTTTTGGCCAAGAAAATTGGAGATGTTTTTGCTTTCAAAATTTCATTTTGTACTTATTTTCACCCAAAGATTGTACAATATTTCCCCAATAAACCATTGTTATTCATGTGCAAATGCGTAATATTTATTTAAATTAATAATGATCGATAGATGAAGTACTTTTCTTTCTCAGTTTCGTCTTGAATCGTCGTCCGTTGATTCACTCTCAGACTCACAATTGGATTCTAAAGAGGGTGAATTTTTGACACACTTTTGAGATTTCGTGGTATTGAGTAATTTTTTCCTTTTTTTTAGGAATACATCTCCTCAATATGTCTAGGCTAATTTGACCTTTATCTTTTTTTAAAGATAACTGTCTTTTTATTAGTTATTTTAAATATGAACTGTTTGAAGAAAGGTCAACGTTTTTATTTGAGTATTCTTTAAATTTAAGGTCGGATTCAAATATTTCTTCATTGTTACAAAAGTATTATCTACTTTTAACATTCTTCTTAACGTAAATAAATCATCAGACTTATTGGTTTCTCGTTTAATATTCACAGTATCTTTTTCATCACATACCATACTTCTTTATTTATTTCAGTCCTGGTTTTAGTCTCATTATCGTTCTTTATCACATGGAAATCCAACCGCTACTGCATCTTGGATCACATCTGTTTGTGCCTCTTCATTAGTGTCGTCTATGTTTAAAGAAAAATGGTTCGGTATAAATGTTTTTCCTGCTCTTTTGACTTCTCGTGGAAATATAAATTTATGTTTCAAATCATTACAAATCTGATTGTATTCGATTCGATAGATAAATTGGTTCGTCTTGGCAAAGCATTTGCTTCAAGGTTTAGGAAACCACTAAAACCTAAACATGCCAAACCTTACCCACCCTACTATTCATATATAATAATATTAACCAAGTGTGTAAACATTATAGAAGGTAAATAAGAACATAAAAGTGTTTATTTGTTCCTCACTTGTCAACAGGAGCTATCAACTCACTATAGTTACCTTGAAAATGCCTCTTAACTAGTTACTAACTTGTAAAATACAACTGGCTAGCCTGTAAAATTTTATACGCGTTCTCATATTTTACCTTATTATAGGTAATTTGAAATGACAGACAAACTCTCTAACGTGATTTATTTGTTATTAACATTTGAAAATTGGGTTTTATTACTATCGTATACATTAAATATCATGGTGCAGTGGCGATTTCAGTAATATTGAAGTTTCCAGGAGATGTTATGTCACTTGTACTTGCGCATATATTTTCGGTAAAAATGGATGGCGTGGATTCTTGAAGTGGAAACATTCTTTTTGCCATTTTAATCTTATTATTAATCGAATCATCTACGTAGCTTTCTGCAATTTGTGTTGATTTCCATTCCCCTGCACGCTTCAGAGCCAAAGTATCACCACCTGCATCAACCACCATCGTTGCTCCAGTTCGTCGAAATGAATGCCCTGTATAAAGTGCCGGTTCTTCTAATTCCAAATATTAAGCAATTTTCTTGGGTATTGCGCCTACAGTATGTTGACCTGCATTTAGGGCGACACATTTTCCACTGCGGTACGTCAAGAACAACCGCAGATCTTTACTTTGAGGTCGTAGGGCCGCATATTTCCGATAAAGAGCACAAGGTTTAAAGCTACACCCATCGTCTGTTATTGTAAACCTCCTTGTCGTTACATTTTTGGTCTCTCGTAAGGTGACAACAATATATTTCTCCAAATCCTCCACGTCATTTACAGTGAGGGATAGAAACTCATCGCACCAACAACCTCCAAATATACCAAAAATGGTAATGACTTTGGCAAGTAACCACTTCTCGTCAGGAGCTTCAATGATAAACTTTTCCACTTGCTCTTTCGTCAGAACCTTGGCTTTCTTGGGGACGTAGCATTCATTTCGTCTTTTCAAAAACGCAACCACTTTATGGAATCTAGAAAATGACATATGTAACTAAAAACCTGGCTTCAAAAGGTGACAGACTCGTCTTCGACTCGTCAGTCATATCCTTCTGTCCGCCAGTAAAAACCGTTTTACCTTGCTAGTAATGTTAAATACTATTTGTGAAATTGCATTGTATTTATGTATTGAACAGCCTCATTATGGACTGCTGTAATTTGATTAAAATATTTAGTTTGAAAAATAACTTTTGCTTGCTCTGTTTCTTCACTTTTAAGCTTGTTTAGTTCCTCGTGATGTTTTCTTGCTTTTTCCCACAGCGACTGAAATGTTGAACTTCTTTCTTGGAAGTAATAATCTATTTTCCTGCTCGAGGAATTCTTTTTCACATTATTATGAATTCGTAGAATTTCTCGCGCTACTTTTTATTGGGCTTTACTGATTTGATGAATTGTTTCCATTTCACCTCTCCAGTAGAGTATACAAGTACAGAAACTTGTTAAAGAACATACATTATTTTTGATATGGTACGTATATCTGGAGCACCCTGTACAATTCAAAATATTTTTAAAATGTGTTCTCGAATAATTATGTATGCCTTAAGATTTCTTAAATTATTTGTCATTTTCGTGCTACAGAATAATTTGTTGGTGGTTCTCCACTGTATATAAACCGCCATTTTCAAAGCAGGGAGTACGAAAAGATTTTGTTTGGTATTTTCTGAAATAGTGGCCTCGGCCTCGACCATCAACAATCACAACGGCCTAACAAAATTACTTTACAGCCTGGATACAGAAATAACTGGTTAAATCTAAATTTTATCTAATAAAAACTTCTACTACATGCTATTTTATTTACAAAAATAAAATTTATTCCAAAAGCTTAAACCGAAATTTGTTGTTTAGAATAAAATAAGCAGACGATGAAAACAAACCACTCATATTGTAAAAAAATATACTCAAACGTCTCTATAAGTTTTAGTAATGTAATTTAAGTATTTCTTAATCGAATTTCTGCAGTTTAATATCTGCATCAGTGACAGTGAATACGGTATAAAATATTACCAATTCTGTAGACCAATAAATTTTAGTCTGTAAAGATTATAGGGTTTAAAAGAAAGTTAACCTTTTGAAATTTTTGGGTTTAGCGTGGCTTACCGGAAAAACCGCTACTTGTTAGGATTGACCTTTATATTTGAGAAGTTCGAGTAGTACAAGCTTAGGTTCAGAATGTTAATGTAAATGTTATTTAGGATAAACAAATCCTTTAAAAGATAAACAGCCACGGTATATTGCTTCCCACTAATTACATTATGCATTGACTAGTTATTAAGATATTGTTTCACTATAACTGTTTGTTTAATCGATCATAACGGAGTCATCAATCTTGCTTAAAAGTAATGCATTGATCGTCTTGTTCAGAGTTAGTGTAGTAACCGTAATAATCCGCCACTTATCTGAACCGTCGTTTTCATATATTTATAATAAAACTCGCCATTGAATATAGGTACCTAAAAAATTTTCAATAAAAAACAGAATTTGCTTAATTACACTTTTACTTCCCTTAGTTCAATGGTTAATGAATTATCCACTGATATAAAACTAGTCAAATTTTTGTATTGTACAAAGGAGAGTCGTATATTACAAAATTTAATCCCCATATGAATACTTGAATGGAATTTTTGTTTTAAATTTGTCTAATTTCATTTTTCGTTTTATAATTCACCGATTTGCTTAAAACATTATACAAAATTTCTCACACTTAATTTATTGATAATAATTAGAAAATTTGTTGAACATCTAAAAATTAATATTAAAACTTAGTTCATAGAAAATAGTAGTACGAAACATTTAATAACAATAATTGATACGGTTTGTGGTATAGTATTTCTTCACGACCAATATAGGATCTCGTAATAGAAATCATATTTCATTAAATTCTGGCACACCTAGGCCTGTGCGATTGAAATGCTTTATTTTCTAGCGCTAGAGATAGAAAACTTCATTCATGCAATAAATATAGCATTAGCCTTGGCTGTCATCGCGGTGTCAGATTCCGCACGCAAATAATACGTATCAGTATTGCGATGTTAATCCCAGTAGCAATTCCTACGCTTTAGAATCAATTCACGACGTTAAATTTCCTAAAATAACCCATGATTGTAATTAATAAGTCCATCGCAGGTGGTTCATAGACATTTAAAGCTAGTTGTAAATAGAGTTAATTATACTTGTCCCATTGTAAATAACACTTCCATGTAATCCAGTAGCAGCTACAAAGCTCGAATCTAGTACTAAAACTAGATATAAGTAGTTTCAAAAATAGAAATTGCAATTTAATAATTATGTCAAGGTCATTGAGATTATGAGATCATGTAAAAAGGAATCAGGACGTTGTGCACACGTCTAAAAGCATAAAAAGACCTTAAGTCCAGAGTGAAAACATTCCGCGTGGGATAATTAAAATAAAAACCAGTTGGGAATGCGCAAGCTTGCATTGCGGGATGAACAAAAGAACTGCTTATTTAGCTTAAAATTTATTTTAATGATTAATTTAGAAAAAACTTGTAAAATTTTTTAAAATTTTTCGGGAGCCGTTTTGACCACTTTGCCGATAGAGATAGACAAAAATGATCGAAGCAAAAAATGTCTTAGATTTTGAAATTTTAGAAATCCAAAATTTTCAAAAATGTCAACAGGAAAAAAGCTACGGACATCAGACAGACAGACTTTTGAATTCATAAGATGAACTTTGTTCATCGAAAATCAATTAAAGTTCATAATTTGAGATTAGTTTATGTAATTAACCCAAAACAAATTAAGCAAAAATTACAGGATTCTAATCCATAAAAAGAAGTTGCATCGGTAGTACCAATAGATGGCGGTAAAATTGAGCCGTTGTTTGCCCGTTTTTCTTTAAAATCGACCGTTTTTTGCGGTTAAAAACAAAAGACGATTAAAAAATTTACTAAGGTGATATAGGGAAGAGCAAACAGACGCCTTCTTCTTCTTAAAAACGTCCGCGGAACAAAAACGTAGGTTCCGTGTAAAAGAAATTAGACAAGGAAGCAAGTTGACAACAAAAAATAATTATAATAACAAGTGCCACAAATAAATGTTTTACGTAAAATAACACGAATACTTTGTTACATAATATTCGCACTTGTTAGCATTTTTCTTTTCTAGTTGTAAAATTTCCCTTAATCCTTAATTTACTATCATGTTTACTCGTTATATGTTACTATATTAATTATTTTATGTGCCGTCGATTAAACAACTTGGTTGTCAATATTTGTATAAAAGACAAGAGAGAACACGATATCCTTAATTGTAGTTGTATGATAATTGTGCTACTAAAGATAACCTATTAAACCGTAATAAATTTTAGCCTGTTTTAATTTTCTATAACAGCGTGACTATTTCCAAATTTAGTGCTTCGGGATTAAAACTAATAATAAAATTAAAAAATAAAATTTAAAATTCACCGAAGGCTACGGCTACATTAAGGAAAAGAAAAAAAGAATATGTTTCGAATATTTCCACGAGTGCTATGGTTCATCATTGGCGTTACTCGAAGCATCACTAAAGGGGTCATCGAACACTAACCTACAAAAGGGTCCAAAAGAAAGTCAACGAAAGAATAACATTTTGAACTTACCTCACAATCGATTTACCAAGGTTAGTTTAACATTGTAAATTGTTTTAGTTTAGTTTAAGTAATTTTATAATATTTATCGCTTATAACCACTGTTTAACGTCCACCGTTTGCGCAACACGTGGTTAATGTAAATCGGAATTAATGCGCATATGCGATTAAAGTTTTACCGCACATTTATTTAAATTTAAAAATTTAACAATTGAAATTCGTGTGTTAATAAATGTTTTTTGTTCACGTCGTGTTTTTAATTGACAAAGTGGTAGGAACTGATAATCAAATTTCAAAAAACATTGATGAGCTAAATAAAAAAAAAGGTTATTTTAAGATAGGACAGTCGCACCTGATACAATTGTGAATTTACATTCTAATTTTCTTCCTCCCTGAAGAGTCTCAAAAGGACATATCAACTATCAAGTGATTTTCGGTGTTTGTTTGTTATGTGACGTGTTACCTCGGCTAGCAGATAAGGAGAGCTGGGAATCATTGAAACAATCTGGAATTTTATTGAAATTTCGATAAAAGTTTGCGCCAGACATATTCGTTAAGATGCCAAAGATAATTAGAAAAACTATTGCAGATAAAAAATTCTCCTGACGGCAATGATCTTCAAGTTCTAACTAACGAAATATGTAATAGATCTAAAAGCAATTATAAATGTTTTTGGATATTTTGCTTCGATTTATTTGATAAATGGTGATATTTTGGAATCAGTTTATTCAATAGCGAAAGTACTAGTGTTCCATGGAAAATCTGTGATACGTATAGCATTGTGATTTACTAGATAAACGAAGACAGTGATTGTCATCAGTAATTATTAAGCAAAACCAACGTACATAAAAAAAAATTTGTTCGTACTGAACTAAAAAAATGGGTAGGAAAATCTTGTTGCCTAAACAACCAACAAAATTTTAAATAAATAAAATATGGAAGGTATAATGCGCAAACGTGAGTTTAACAAAGATACAAATTTTCCACGTTGATTTATTTCCTCCTCGACTAGTAGACTGATTGAAATGTAAGCATAGGAGGGGCAAATGTATGTTTTATTTGCCCTCCTATAAGAAGGTTTAAATTTCAATCAGATACAAATAATTGTAGTTAATTAGGTACTTACATTTAAATTTAATACTTAACTAGAGTTAAACTCAAGATTGCACAACACCATTAATTAAATATTAAATTTATTTACAGTTATTGTACAACCCTTGCGAATTTACAGCGGGCGATTTAAGACAGTTTTTTAAATATCAACGCTTGAGTCGAAATCAATGATCAAATACTCGATAAGCAATATTTGAAAAATTTACATTTATTTAATATTATATTACAGGGTGGTCCAATCTATACGACACGGTCTCTCAAATGAGAACGTATCAATATGTTGCGGCGATTTTTTGTACATGTATGCAGAGTCTTTTTGGGCATGATTTTAAAAATATTTTTTAATATACAGGGTTTGTCAAAAAAAGTTAAATGCCAAAGTTGCCATTTTTTAAATGGAACACCCTGTATTTGAGAACGAATTTGGATTGTAGAGCTGAAATAAAGATAAGTTGATGTTACATGCCCTATACCTATCTCAAATAATTTTGAGATATTTAAAAAATTATAAAATTACAACATAAATTTGAAAAATTATTAAACCAGTGCTTTATGTGACGTATGAATCTTTATGCCTTATCATAGTAGTGGTGCTTCGGTAATAAATGAAAACAATAACGTGCTAAAAAGTTATACAGGGTAGTAAAAAAATTGAATTAAATTATAGTCAAATTGAAAGGTGATAAACTCTTTTATTTTAAATGGAACACCCTATATCTGACATCACGAAACAATAGGCTTTTCGAATACCTATCGAACAGTATTAGGGTAAACCCATACCTAACTCAAATAGTTTCTGAGTTATTCGAGTTTATGTTGAAAGTTAATGTTAATTCCATTTAAGATTTAATTTTAGTGAAGGTGGCTGTGGCTGATGAATGAAAGGCATAGCGATTGTTTATTAACTACAAAGATAAGATAACGTAAAATGTAACAAAGCAAAATATTAACGTAAAAACAAAGCGACTAAACAATATTGGAAAAATTACTTAACATTAAATTAAATGTCCAAAACAGCGACCATTTGTCTCAATACCTAACTGAACACGTTTTTTGAATGATTCTTTAACATTCTCCAGCATTTGCGGTGTAATGCCCGCAAAAGCACCGCGGATTCTTTCTTCCATATCATTTGGTGTTGTAGGTGGATTATTGTAGACAATGTTCTTGACATATCCCCACAAAAAAATCGGCACATGTCAAGTCAGGAGATCTGGCCAGCCAATTTTGGGGTCCTCCTCTTCCAATCCATCTATCCGGAAACATTTGGTTTAAATTGAACCGCACGTTATGATGAAAATGTGCTGGAGCAACCATCTAGTTGAAACCACATACGTTGTAAAATATTTAGTGGAACATCTAGCAAAAGGTCGAGTAAATTTTCTGTGAGAAATCTGTTAAATTTTTTGTCCATCTAAATGGCCTTCAAAAAGAATGGTCCCACCCATACGCCCTCCGAGGATTCCTCCCCATACATTAAGAGACCACCTATGCTGGTGGTTAAGTGTTCTTAAAAATGGGGATTTTGATCACTATAGTAGTGAAAATTATGCCTGTTGACGAAGCCGTTGTTGTGGAAAGTACATTCATCTGAGAACAAAACGTAATCAAATAAATTTTTTCATCTTCCCCTGCTTTATCTAGCGCCCACAAACAAAATCAACTCTTCGACCAAAATCTATTTCCAAAAGCTCTTTTAGATGCAGCTGCACGTGGTATGGATGCAAGTTATGGTTCTTTAAATGCGCTGTACGCTGGTTTTACTGATTCCGGTTTCTGAATGAATTTTTCGCTGGCTCGTGTGGATTTTCAATTACGGATCCAATTACTGGAGAACTGATTTTCTTCGTTGCCAGTTACGTACTTTGTGCCTTTACTTTTTATAACTTACGGATCCATCCTGTGGAAAACTTCTAACAGTCTTTGGAAAACACTTTTGGTTAGATGATTACGTGTCGGATATTTTTGAGCGTAAACTCTCGAGGCTAATAAACAATTCCGGTCACACTCCCCGAGGACAAAACTATTTGAGTTAGGTATAGGGACACCTTAATACTGTTCGATAGGTATTCGAAAAGCCTATTGTTTCGTGATGTCAGATATAGGGTGTTCATTTAAAATAAAAGAGTTTATCACCTTTCAATTTGACTATAATTTAATTTCAATTTTTACTACCCTGTATAACCCTTTTTTACAACGTTATTGTTTTCATTTATTACCAAAGGCAACTACTACTAGATAAGGCATAAGATTCATACGTCACATAAAAGCACTTTAGTTTAATAATTTTTTCAAATTTATGTTGTAATTTTTATAATTTTTAAATATCTCAAAAAATTATTTGAGATAGTATAAGGGCATAAAACATCAACTTACCTTATTTCAGCTCTACAACCAAATTGTTCTCATACAGGTGTTCCGATTTAAAAAATGGCAACTTTGGCATTTGAATCTTTTTTTGACAAACCTGTATATTAAAAAATATTTTTAAATCATGCCCAAAAAGACTCTGCATACATGTACAAAAAAATCGCCGCAACATATTATGCGTTCTCATTTGAGATGGACCGTGTCGTATAGATTGACCAAATTCTATACTGACTTAAAATTGCAACACCTAGAAGTTGTTGAACGATTTTAATGAAATTTTCAGGAAACGTCTATTTTCATTAAACAAAGTGATGATTAAAATTAAAAACCAAGAACAAAAGCTTAAAAAGTTTTTCAATAATGAGTTGCTCCGCCACTATTTCGTAATGCACCATCTAGGGACGACTTGGCATGCTACTATCAATCAAGTGATCTATAGCTGCTTGTGGTAGATCATCCCAAGCTTTTAAATCCGTTGCTGAAGATCGTGTAAACTATCTGGAGTGCGGTAAATTACCCAGTCGCCTACCAATCACATCCCATACATGTTCAATTGACACCAAGCAGACCATGGGAGGACTGCAATGTTAGATTCTTCCAAAACCGTGTTGTAGCCTCTGCCGTACGAGGGCGCGCATTATCCTGCTGGAAAATGGGATTTGCAGCCCCTGAAGATATGGAAGGCCTCAACTGGTTGCAGCACATTAGCAATGTAACCAGCTGCGTTAAGCTTGCCGTCAATAGAGACCAAGGGTGATCTGCTACCATAACATATTGCACCCCATATCATACCTTCTTTTGAGTGAGGGCTGTGTTGCGTTTCACAAAAAATGTTGGATTTTTACGTTCTCAACGCATCCATCTGACCCTCCTACGGACCATCGTTGAGTCCACAAGCAAAATCAGGACTCGTCACTAAACACAATTTAATACCATTCTTGAACGCCCAATTAACCCTTTCGTTTCCTCACTCTAGTCTGCGTAGACGGTGAAGTGGTGTAAGAGGAAGACATAAAATGGACGATATGAAAATAGACGTTTCCTGAAAATTTCATTAAAATCGTTTGACAACTTCTAGGTGTTGCAATTTTTCTGGAAGTCAGTATATTATTATTATATTGTATTCCAGGAAAGTTTGTAATACTTTTTAAAAGAAACAGATTGGGAATCTGAACAAATAACTGCCTGGTTAATGCAATATACTTAAAAAGGAGGTATATTTTTAATCAAGATTGAGTTTTGGTAAAAATAAAAAACTGTACTTATAACAGAAAACCCTAGATTTTATTTCTTTAAAAGCAGATCAGCATACTTTGATGGACAGTAATCAGGTGTAATAACATGTAAGATTTAAATAAAACTTCACATTATAGATCAAAGATCCATAATTCAGGATAGTAGTTGTTGACGCTACCTCAATGGTCAATTAAATATTGTAACACTTCCTGAGATACGTGTTTGTTTCCACACACTGCAGATTTCTGGTCAATGGATGCACGTGGTAGGGCGGCTTTACGAGTGGAATGTGTGTTTAACTTAAGATCTTGTAAAAATAAATGTTTTTATAAAGTTTATTTGGTAGTTGACGCTTAACGTGCACGAGTGTACAGGGTGTCCCAATAAAGATAACTCTCGATCATATCTCAGAAACCGTTTATAATACAATTTCGGGGAAAAAATGTATTAGAGTAAAGTGGCATTGGGAAAAAGTTTGCATATTCACCGCAAGAGTATTTCTTTAAAATTTTCTGCGTATATCTGAGTTTTTGTCTATTTTTCGAATAGACTTACAGTAGTTTTTTTCATAATAATGTTTCCACTCTCTCCGTCATCTTGTTTGAAAAGATAAACTAAAACTTGTAAAATCAAATATTCACAAAATTTTTGAAGAATACAGTGATCATATTTTCAATACTTTTAATTAGGCGAAATATCTAAAATATTTATTTTTTAATTTCTAGCGGCAGATAAGCAAACTTGAAAATAAAATCCAGGTTCTTCCCGAGGACACTTTTTGTAATAATTTTTTTTTTAAACTGTACCATGAACGGATTCTTAGATATCACCAAAAACCATTCTAATTAGGACACCCTGGTACAATAAATACATAAGTTTTTACAGTCCACCAATACAAATTGAAACGTTTTTGAAATAGTATTGAATATTTTTCAAATATTTTAAATATGTTTGGTTCAATTTTAGGAATTATTTCCAAAACGTTTTGTAGTAGACATTGTTAAGTGTTCTGATAGTGGAAATATCCTAAAAACACTTTGGGGACATATAAATCGGACTTTTCAAATTCCCCATGTTAAACAGAATGCTTCATAGCGTGTGCGTGTGTGCGTGTGCGTGTGCGTGTGCGTGTGTGTGTGTGTGTGTGTGTGTGTGTGTGTGTGTGTGTTGTGTGTAGTATGAATGGAGGGAATGTGGACCTAACAGCCACATGCGAGTCCGCAAAGGCTATATGGGATAAATTACTATCCGTATATGAACAAAGCAGTGGTCAAAAGTTGGATCGTTTAATGGAGCAGTTTTTAGCAGCGAAAGAGTACCTTCCGAGGACATTGCATCTTGCATTTCACGTCTCCAGAGAAATTTTAGGGAATTAAACTGGGAGCTAAAAAAGGTTAGTGAACTCTAGATTGCATGAATTATTATTGTTCAGTCGAATAATGTCAACTTTACCACCTGAATACTTCGAATTTAAAAGTGTTTGAAGTCGGTTCCTCTTGAAGACCGAACGATAAATAAACTCACTGAACGGTTGCGGTTAATCGAAAAGCGATTACTTGAACGACGAGAAGATTCAGCAGCCTTTGTAGCTAAAGTCAAAGTCAATGATAATTCAAGAAGCAAAAATAAGAAAAAGGAACGCCCGACAATACCCAAATGCTTTAAATGTCATAAAGCAGGTCATTTTGTAAAATACTGTCGGTTGGTAAATGCTTTACGCACAAAAGATTCAACGTGTGCAGATCCAACAGGGAATACAAACTATTCTGGTTGTGTTTTTATTTGCACAGCTGTTGGAAAAAATGGAAGCTGATCTGTGGATAGCAGATACGGGAGCTTGTGCGCATATGACAATGAATCGTGATTATTTCCGTGCCTACCAAGCATTTGAGTGCCAAAACAAAGTAAAATAATTGATGAAGTCGTTGGGTACTTTCTGGGTTAAAAATCAACCCAGATGGAAAAATCAATCGTTTTAAGGCAAGATTATTGCGAGGCCTCTCAGTAGGAAGCAGGAATCGACTATGAAGAAACTTTCAGCCCCGTTGCTCGTTTTGATACAGTGAGAACCATTCTGGCTGTAGGAGTATCTGAAGGACTTAATCTTGCACAATCTGATGTAGTAGTGCCTTTATATGGTAATCTGGAAGAAGAGGTTTATGTAAAAACAACCAGAGGGTTATGATGATGGTACAGGCTCGGGTTTGTAAGCTAAATCGTAGCTTATATGGTTTAAAAAGCAAGCACCTCGGTGTTGGAACAATATGCTAGTTCAGTTCATGTGCAGTCAAGGTTTTGTACAAAGTGCAGCAGATCCTTGTCTGTTCATACATGCAAAATATCAACAAAAATTGTTAGTTGCAGTGTATGTTGATGACGGATTGGTGGCTGGAACGAAAAATGAGGAAATTCAATTGTTTTTACGCAAATTACAAAGTGAATTTAAAATTACAATGGGTTCTTTGGAATGTTTTCTTGGTATGGAAATCACACGGTTTGAAAATGGTTCAATCTCCATTGGGTAACAAGCTTATATTGCAAGAATTCTAGATAAATTTGGAATGACAAATTCGAATGCTGTGTCAACTCCTTATTGTGAAACAATTAACAAATTAGAGGAAATTGTAAAAGATGTGCCGTAAGGACAAGCCGTAGGGTCACTAATGTACCTAGCAACGGGTACTCACACCCCGACATATCTTATGCAGTAAGTATGGTATCAGAGAAAACTTGGAGTGCAACACCATCCGACTGGTGTAAAGCAAAGGATTTTGTACGCGAAAAATCTGTGAAGGTGTGCTACGCGTTGAATATGGGCAGTGAGAATCAAATAGCCGATATCTTACAAAACCTTTGGCCCGCGTAATACGTTTTCTTCAAAAACTTCGAGTATGCTGGGAATTACAAACTTAAAGTAAGTTGTACTATTTATATGTTTATTCATGGTACCAAGTGTTTTGAGACGAAGTATTGAATGTCAAAAAACATTTAGTTGTTAGTTTGTAACTAATTTTGAGTTGGTAGTACTTAGAAAACCGTTTATAAAGAAGGCGGTAATTTCATCTTTTCGAACAACTAGTCAACTTCTAGCACGTTTTATCTCAACAACTCTGCTGACAACTAATCAACTGTTGTGCAACTGTTATTCAAATTACAATTTGCTTGGTCTTTTCCACATAAGAAAATCGCTGTAAATGAATTGAAGCTTTACAATATCTTCCATCTCTTTGTTGCACTACCTGTTTTAGCAAACTAGAACATACATATACAATCAAGCTCAAAATTAAGTTGTTGGTTTACCAATATATGTGAATGTAAAAAACTATCTTTTTTTAGTGTGGAACCTCTTTAACAATAGTAGATTATTTTACTAGGAGTTAAACAATATAAGTTGAACTTAAAACAGCGTTTATTGCTAGTTTTCATGTGTTATTTTCAAATTTTCGAGATTCTCGGAGTGTATAGTGAGGTTTTATTCTCACAGAATCAAGTGGATACCTTACTGTTACATCCATACATGACATAACCGAGATACCAACCTTTAAATAATTGTGGAAAACAAAGTACTGTTGCTTTTAATGTTTAGAATACAGTAAACAGCCTTTTAGCGTCTGCCATCAATAATATGACCACTGTTTAATGTCGTTTGAAGAAAAAAATCTGTTTTTTCTAGATTTCACATGTATTGTGAAAGTAATTTTTAATTAATTATTTCTTTATCCTCATCAACTCAGGACCTTACACTAAAAAACGATTTCCTTATATCGGACAAAAGACAAAAAAGGTAAATAACAATGAAAACAAAAAAAAACTACGAAGTTAGGTTTAAAAAAGATTATGATCCGTTTCACAACACGTACTTTGCAAAGGTGCATTTATATAATAGCACATCTTCACGCTAATTCGAATATTAAAAGACACCCGCATACGTTATTTTCTATGTTATCAAAATTACTAAGTACGGTCAACGGAAAAGTTGTGTAACTAACTCCATAGATTAAACGGCAATAACAAAACTCTCTAACATTAACGCGATTGTTAATCGCCCTTATTAATAAACTCGTTTGTTAAATAAACGCATAATCCTGACAGTAAAATTTTGTCGTAAAATAACACAAATATCTTTAAAGTTGTATTCATACTATTGACGTTTTAGTCCACTTTCACAGCTTATCCGAATACGTAACAATTTGTGATCAAATCGAATAGACATTTTCCATCCTGCATAAACTGTCAAACGGTGTTAACCGATAAAATCGCTTAAAAGGAATATCTGTCCTAAATAAAATCGCATAGATGTTTTTATTGAGACAAATTTCATCATATTCCTAAACATCTATTTATATGTCTCTTACATCTGACTTCACAGCATGCTAATGCAAACCTCCAATTTTGAATTGTAACACGTTGTGAAGATTGATATCAATCTTATTTCAATATTATTTTTCGTCTTCTATCAATAATTAAAACTGCTGTGATGAGAATTATATGGATTTTTTTTTTTAAATATTTTTATAAATCGCGCTTTTATAAATTAATTTGTCAGATTTTTTTTCAACTGACATGCTAGTAATCGACTGTTTTGTTGCTACTGCCAGAACTTCCTGAATATTCATCTATCCAAATATTGGGTTTCTGACAATTACATCAACAACTTTTCACGTATATTTAAATAAAACTAATAGAGAGAAACTAGAAGAAAAATCATTTATTGGCATAATTTACTTGATTTGTTAAACATTTTATGCCTCGACTTTATAGAAAATCACTAATATTTGTATTATAGTCCAGTTACCTTTAGCGAAGATACACTTAGTAAGGTTGAACGATTTTGGATCAGCCTGAATTATCAGCAAATATGCTCGACACTTGAAATCTAGTAATTTTATTCAAAACTTGGATGTACAGTTGTGGTCACAGGAGGTAAATGAACAGTTTCATGAAGTAGTGTAGGTAGAAGGTCACAGTCTAAGGAAAGAAACGACCAACCTTCCAAGCTTAATCCTATTTAATGACATCTCTTTTGTTATAACTTTTGAAAGAAACTTATGCCTGTTGTTTTTACGTACTTTACCAAAAATGTAAAAAAAGATTTTATAAATGTATGCAGAGCAATTCTATGAAAATTCAAACCAACACTTTTTTCAATTTGTTTTTATACATTCTTAAGCGCAATCCACAAATATATAGAATAACAGAAATACATGAATTATTAATTAATGACTAACAGAGTCAAATACTGAAACGTTTATACAGGGTGTGTCTCGGACGATAGCATGTTAGACAAATAATGAGAACGAAAAACCGGATTCAGCTGTAAAAACTTTATACAAATGGACATGGTCTGCTTACTGAAAATATTTTCATGGCGGTGTCACTTCCGGTTACACGTATCCTGCGATCCTCTTCTCGAACCTGTTAATTTTCTCTCTGTTACGTGATAGTCTGGGGCAAGTAATTAAATTTATTTCCTCCAAGAGAATTCCATACGACAGATTCTTCTGTTATCTAAACCGCAAAAAAAGCTGTCAAGCAATTATATTTGTTTCACAAGCATTTACATTTGTCATTTTTCTAACCGAAGCTGTCAAATAAATTAAATTTGTTTTACAGCATTTGCGGTTACTTTTCATTCTATAATACTCTTTTCCTTGGTGAAGGGCTCGGTTGAACATATTGGTAGAGTCTGCAACACCGTTGTAATAAGCTACTCCTGGAGTTTTTATTTTTATATAAATGAAAATACAAAAACATTATTAATTAATTTAGTATTAAATAAAATTTTTGTTAGTATTCTGTTCAACGATGCAAGTTATACAATTACATTTCCTTTCGCCAACAAAATAATACAATATTACAAGAACTGAAATCGAAAAGAACAGGAAACAAATTCTGCAATATTTTATTAAATTGCATTAATCGTGGAAAACGCATCCGTTGAAAGACGATTACTCGCCATCATAAATTTGCAACTAGACAATATTTTTCCGCCTTCGTGGATAATGAAGTTAATCAAAAAGGAGAGTTCGGATAGCAGCTGCGGAACGGGGACCGGTTTCCATTTTAATCCTCAGTAAGCCTGGGTACTACTCTTTTAAAATTATATGTTGGTGCAAGTTTAAGGAATAAAAAAAGAGCCCGGCGAGATCTTTAAAATAAAGATAGTGTATTTGCTCAAAATTTTGGGATTATTACTTCTCCATCGACTAGGACGGGAAAAGGTTAGAGTTTTTTTTTTTAATTTTAACATAGGCTTGATAAAGTGGCTGGGGGTGAACTGATTGCGCATTGCAAAAAAAAAAAACTTAATGTAGTTCTTGAAAAGTAACTTTGTTAATATAGTCATTTTTAAAGGGAACCTAACTCTTTATTTTCAAAATTCCTTGGAACCAGATGACACGCTAAAGGAACAAAAGTCAATGCTTAAATAAATCGAAAACACCTGAGAGGGAGTGTTACACTGTTCTATTTATCTTCTCACTACGCTTGACATCCCGTTCAACCTCCGAACCCGGAAAACTCTCTCATACGATTAATTATTATATTGCAGCAACGATCGGCTACTTACCAAGCTGCGGTTGAAGAAGGTGGTTCGAATACACCCTTTACGTTCGTCGTACAAGAACTACACGTTTATCGTAAACGTCTAAAGAAACCGAGTCAAAATCCATGCGGGGAAGGTGCAGTACTAACAAGCCACCTTCCCTGACTTAAAAACTTCATGTAAGAAAGGGGGCTGAAGAAGTATTCAATTGGGAAAATTACCCTGTCCTATCCAATTATTTTGAAGCTCTGTACTACGTCTTACTTTGTATAAAAACCGTCGCACAGAAATCAATTTAAAATAAAGCAATTGTTGGAGCAATCCAAAGAACATTCACTAACGTTTGATTCACAGGTAGTTATACGCCCGCAGACCGCCATTGAGATAACTGTCTGGTGTATTACTGCCGGTACCAACCGGACCTAATATACAGGGGTGACCGAGAATTCAAGTCGTTTATTTGTTTATTATTCCTTTTTGTAAATCGTTTAAGCTTTTGGATGAAAATTATTAGTATTTATTTTGTCAACATCATTTTTGTAAGTTTCTAAAATATATATAAATATATAACAGATTTGGTGAGATAATTATTTTTTCATTGTAAACGCGCACTTTTTATTCTCCAGAAAACTAGATTGAATTGTATCTGAAACGTAAAACAAGACGTAACAAAACTTCTATAATCGGCCGTGGTAGCTTCTGAGTGAAGAAATAATACCCAGGGTTTCGATTTAAGGGTTCGATTAACAATTATTTACAGTTTGTCAGGAGAGTTATGTATTTACACACGGTACTTATTTACAACGTATTTTGGTTGTCTTGTATACCCGCACGTCGCACCGGGAAGGCGGCGAGTGGGAGCACACGGCCAGTGCTGATACGGCGCCGGGTTAGTACGGTCGGTCATCCGCTGAATTTGCACGCGCTTTGAACGGTGGAAATTCTAGTTAAAACCTGAGTTGTGGGTTTGTGGTGATTCTGTCTTGTGGTATTGGATTACTAAAAACAGGTGTTATTTTAATCAATCGGTGGCGGTCCTTTTAGTTTATCGGTAAGAACTTCGTTCCTACAGAGCTCGCTTGATACAGAATAAAACAAACGGAAGCTTATAATTAGGGACTTACGACTTGATAAACGACGGAAGTCCGTCTCGAACCCGCCCAGGATGCCTGGTGGTCGCAGCCGAAATGGTAATGCCTAGTGGGCAAGCAGTCCTATGTACGAGAAGTTCTGTATGCTCGGTGTTGGCGGTGATGCTTGCCTAAGTCAGAATCTGCCAGCACGCACGGACGTGATGTGAAGCAACCAGTTCTAAATAGAACGGCTTGGAGTGGAGCTATTGCTACTGAATGAATCAGCCGACACCGCTTAGGGCTTGGGGTTAGTAGGTGATATTATGCGGGATTATTAACGGTGGCTGTTTTTAGGGTGGTTCTTAAGCGATTAATATGGTTTTTTGTTCATTCAGCCCGTGCCGAATCTGCAATTCAGCATTTGAAGTGGTCTTTAGTTATCGGGATTAGTACGGCGGATAGGGTTTAGTTTACGCTGTTTGGGTCGGCTTAGGATCGGAAGAAGCTTATTGAACAAGTCAATAATAATCTGGAATTTTGAATTGTCCATAGTTCTTATATAGGGACTTATCCCTCGCGGAAGAGTGAGCATGTAAATGGCTGTATGTCTGAGATATTTCATCTCGGCGGCAAATTCTGAATTATATCATTGTCGGTTGTTTCTCACATACAACTACTACAAAAGCTTTTATTTAAAAAAAATGACATGCAAAAACGGTCAAGAATTAGATAACATAATTAAGGTCATATACAGTAGGTGTTTCTAAGTAATTCTAAATAATATATAAAGCGTTTCTGTTGTTCAATTTAAGACGAAAAGTTTCATATAAACATGTGTGATAAGTCTTGTCGTTAATGAGATACAGGGTGTTAAATTGTTTGATAATAAATCAGCTCTGATTGTATTTGAAATTAATTTTTCCTGGTGACCGCTACTGGTTTTCGAAACATGCTTATTCTGGGTGGCCTTTTGAAATAACGCTGACAACTGTGCAAACCTAAAAACCAATAACGCGCAAACAAACGAACAATAAATTGTTAATAATACGATTTTTTGTGTTAGTGCCAACAACGATGCCTGTGTTTACTAATGCCGAAATGGCTAATATGCACTTTTTGTATGGATTAGGCGAATGGTAATGCCTTAGAGGCTAGACTATGTATGCCCAGCGTTATCCTAATAATCGTTTACCATGTTCAGATACGTTTTCTAAGCTACATTAATAAAAATGGGGTAATAAAAAAAAAAACACAATTTGTATCATTAACGACAAGACTTTATCACACATGTTTATGAGGTGAACTTTTTGTCTTAAATTGAGTGACGAAGCGCCCCATATATAATATTTTAGATTACTTAGAAAACACTCTGTATACATAAAATTATATGGGACAATCGACCATATAAAAAGATTTGTAAGTGTTCAGGTGTTAAAATAAGAAAGTCATAGTGAACTGCTGGCACATATCTGTATAGGTAAAGGTCTGAAAATATTTTAGGTAGAACAAAAATGTTCAATTATGGCCGCATACCGAATTGCAAGTTTTTGATTTATCTGTAATTTTAAATAAACTTTTACGTACGCTCTACGCAGATCACCCTGTATACTATACAATTGTAGATACTATACCTATAATTGCATCGTTTCCTAAGTTATGTATGTTGAGGGATACAAACATGACAAAATTGGTATAAAAACAAGTCACGAGTATCGTAGGTGACAACTAACCTATGTTGTAGAACATCAATTATGAAGTCAGTAACCGAAATAAAGTTAATAAAATTTGGCATTAACAAAAAGAAAAATTGTGATCGTCAAATAAATGAAATGGAAAGAATTCTACGTTGTGATTATTTTTAATTACTCAAGCGAAATTTGGATGGATTTGGGATTAGGAATGAGAACTGATTTACTTAGGGATAATGTATTAGAAACCAAAAATTAAAATAAAACTCACATGCTCGGCTAAAAACATTTTAATATTTAATTCCTGCATTTATTAATTTTATTCGTAGGATACATTTTTATAAATGTATTGTGGATGTAAGTGTTATGTATTGTGCCTCGAGAAGATCAGCATAATCCTGTAGAGTGTGGTGACGAAATCGTGTGCAATTGTGGATTGTCTGTCTTGGCAAAGCATGTACTTCGATGTTTAGGAAAACCACTAAAACTCCAAACAAGCCAACCTTATCCACCTTTAGTATTTATATGTAATAATATTGATTAAGCATGTAAACTTTATAGTTGGTCAACAAGAACAAAACGAAAACCTGAATAGCACATACACAAATAACACACAAATCGCAAAGGTATAACACGTACAATATCAAAATATTAAACCAAATCAATCCAAAACACTGCAACAATATGTGTCACCATATTACAATTTTTATGTGATAAATGACGCCCACATAGTCTCTGTTGACTCTGCTTGTGGAATATTAGTAGAAACGCAGAGAAAACACAAAAAGCAATATAAATATAAAAACACAAGATTTATGCGAATAAAATAATCACCACGTCAAAGACAATATAAAAACAATGCATAGCATATAAAATTAATAAATATTATATAAAAAATCAAATCAAAATCATAAATCAATAAACCCTGCTTTGATATTTTTTGTATCAGCAGGTAAACAATAAGTTCAATGACAGTAAATGACAAAGTTTGGATGTTAAGTCGAGGAGAGAGATAAACGACTCAACTTGAACTAAACCAGGTAGGACAATTAAGAGCCAACCAACGGCTGCTGCAGACGATTTGACCTCTTCAATGTTTGTTGAATCAAAAATATATCGAATAATTCTTGGACGGTGAAGGGTACCAGCCACTCCACTTGTAAACAAACCAAGGTGTAAGACAATTATAGAATAGAAATTTATTAAATGCTTACAAGAGCATATACAATACAAAAAGAAAACAAAAGTTGATATTAGCAATAATATAAACATGCTTAACAATATAAGAATAAATTGTAAATTACAACAACAATAAACAAAATTAAACAAACAAACAAAAAAATGACTATACATATTTAATAAATCATTTATCTGTTTCTAAGTCATAACGTATAAAATTTTAAATTTTTGACTCGAATGCTTGAAAATTTCTAACATCTCTGACCTCCACAGGCAATTTATTAAACTTATCCAGACCGTCATAAAATAATGACTGTTTGGTTATTAACATATAATATGTCTTTGGAACGTGTATTATAATTGTGAACTTCACATACTTTCTTCAACAGCCCAGACAAGTATTCAGGTAACATTCCAGCTTGCATTTTAAAAACAAAACACATGTTTTGGTAAAAGAGGTACTGCTTAATAGATAAAAATTGTAAAACATTTAACTTAGAGTTTATAGAGTAAATATTACATTTTAAAATTAGACGCATCGCCCTGTTTTGCAGTTTTTGTAGAGAATTTATGTCACAGTCATCCATGTAGTAAGTTAAGGAAGGACAATAATTAAAATGTGGTGCAACTAAAGTTTTATAAGCTATTATTCGGTATTGTAAATTAAAATTTAAACAAATTCTACTGAAGTAGTTCACTTTTTAGATATTTTTGAAATCGTTTTTAATATACGTTTTTTAAAATTCAACTTGTTGTCTATTTGTATAGGTACCTAAATATTTGACTACATTAACTACTTCTAATTTTTTATTGTTAAAAAAGATGTTAACATTATTAATGTCGTATGTGGTGCCCATTATCAATACCTTACATTTGCCTTCGTTTACAATAAGACTATTGTTGTGAAAATAGACCGCTACACCTTTAAAATGTTATTAATTCTGTTAATTGCACTGGGTAAATCTTTATCGTCTACTGCAAAGAGCGCGTCATCAGCAAATAAATTTAAAAAAGCGTCTACATCTTGTAGAGATACACATTGTTTCATGTCATTGATATATAAAATAAACAGTAGGGGGCCAAGCACAGTGCCTTGGGGAACACCAAACTCAGTTTGAATCTCACTTGACACATCTGAATTAATTTTAACACTTTGCGACCTATTGCTAAGATAACTCGATAACCATGCTATAAAAGATGCACTAAATCCGATACGGCGTAACTTCAAAAGCAATATACTTCTGTTGATGGTCTCAAAAGCCTCTACGTAAATCCATAAAGACTGCGACGATAACTTTATTGGGACAGTCTAAAACTTTCCGCCAACCAGATACCACAAGCTTGATTGCAGTCTCGCAGGAATGTGCCGACTAAATGCTGACTGGTTAAGTCAACCAACGGCTGTTACCAGGCGATTTTAAAAATACATACATCCAAAAATCTATATCACATAAACGACATCGGTAAGAAGCGATCATTCAGAAGCGTTCTCTCCTTATGAAAGATAATTAGAATTAACGTTCAAACGAATTTATGAGTAAAGTATCGTTTACATCCAACTAAAGTAAACCAATGCAGGAACAAAAAATAAGAATTAACGCACAAATAAACAAACATTACTTAGCCATCAATCATGATAAAAAATTGCAGACAAATATATAAATTATTTAGTATTTTCTTAAATTGAAGTTGACCTAACAATTCCGTATACTACGTTAATTTTCTGTATGTATACTTGAATGTAAACGCCAAGTGTTAACGGCACGGAGTTAACCATTTACCAACTCTTAATTTTACGCACGTTAACTCAATTCAAGTGGATGTAAACGACCCTTAAAAGAAACAGTTTAAAACAAATCATAATTTAGTTACGTTCCCACATCTTGTTGCATTGTTTCAAAAGACCCCCTTCATATGTTCTAAAATAGAATGAAAATGCTCGACTTTATGCCGGTGGTTATTTTTGTACAATCTGAACTAATTAATGTTAACTTACATTTCATCGATTGTTTCCCCGTATGAACTCAATCTAAATTGAACTTCGATAAAATGAGAAAAAGTATTGATAAATCAATGACAAACAACTCACGAGTGTTGAACAAGAAAATTACATACGAGATAATTTCCTTATGCAATAATTTTCCAGGCAAAGAAAACCTACGTTAGTAATTCCTAATTAGTTACTTTACTATAGTTGGGGTTTAAATGAACGTAAAAGGTAAATACTAGTAACGCACAAAAAGCAAAATTAGATATAGTTCGAATTAAACCATCCCCAAAAATTATTTAAAACAGATTGTACATACCTCAAGTAACACACACGGTTGAAACACAAGTGTATCTGCTTTGTTTCCACTTTATTAGTTCCAACAAAAAAATACAATGCAAGGAATTCTTTTCACCATATTACGAGAGCCACAGCGTACGAAAAGAACTAGCGGTTTAACATGTTGTCTACCTTAAAGGGTAATTATTCATAAGATTCTTTTATTATTATTTAATTTTTAAATCCAAAACTCTACAATGTTGAATGTGAGAATGGGATTAACAATCGAAAATTCTTTTATTATTTATAACCTTCACGATAGTTAATTGAAATGAAAGGATACTGTCCACCCACGCGCACCCTCCAAGAGAAATTACATTTATTCGTCAACCATATTACATATATTATCACAAATTTTTATATAAGGTGTACTTAATAAAAAGTTTACAGTTAGTGATTCATTTAGTTTGTTGTATTGTCGAGGATATATTATTAATAATATTGTACACTCTGATTGAATATTATATACATATTTTTGTTTCTGTCAAACACATGTATTCGTCTATTGTAGATCTGCAACGATATGCAACTTTTATAAGTACTTATCTTTAAGTAAACATAAATTTTTATTATTATAAAAGGAAAAAGTATTCTTCTCACGTAGAAGTTACCGTAAAAATGGCACATAAGTTGAATAATATACCATTGCAGAATTTTTTGCGTATTTGCAGCTTTTAAATTTTAAGACCTGGAATCAATATTCCATTTTTGTATTCAAAATAATAATAAAAATTCGTTTCCATTTATACTATCTATTACTTAGTGCTATTTTTATTTATACCCCATTCGTTTATTAATTCAATCATGAAGTAACCGGGAAAGAAACGAAATCATTTTGCCAACCTTTTTCGTGAACGGAAAAGTAGCCAAAGAAAAAATGTCTTGGTAATATTGAATTATTGAATATTTTTTGTGTATTTTTTTCTGAATTTTTATTCAGTAGGTTTCTTTTTGGAACAATTTTTTCACACTTTAGGGGGTTTCCGTCATTTTAGAATCAATTGGGGGTGTTAAACAGCCTAGGAAAGAAAGGTTTTGCAAAATTATAATTATAGGCCGGAAACAGCTACTTTAACAATCTTTTTTCCTGCTAATTAAATTGTTACAAATAGAAATTCCAAGAAACAAAAGAATAAAATAATAAAATAAAAAGTGCTATAGTATTTTCACAATCACCTTGACGTTTGTCTCTGTTTACTTTTGAACCCTGACAAATACCTTTGAGGTATTTGTAAATATGCGTAAAATACTCAAACAACGGTATAAACAAAAAACTAACGAAAGATTGCCAACAGATAGAAGTACTGGCTCAGTTGATTGTACTTCGTGAAAGTAATAAATCATCCAACAGGTGGAAATACAGGTTTACTTTGTTGGCATTTCTTAGTTTATAGTATTTACCTTCTTCTACACGAGTTTACAACACAATTTCTGATTCAGTATAAGTATAAACACAATATTATTCGGTGATATGCGACGATTTTTTCTCTCTTGTCAAGAAGTTGAATTCATACCAGACAGATTAATTGTACGTACTAATTAGTAAAGTTAAAATCATATAAGGTTGCATATGACTTATTCTGATAAACTGCCTGAATCAATTTTATAAACGTATGTCGATGTTGGTACCTATAATTTTTTATAGGTTTCTGTATTACCGATAACGTGTAATTGTAGTACATTTAATCAGATGACGCTCATTTTATTTAATTTCTTGTATTAATTTTTATGAATTATACAGGGTGGTCCAATCTATACGACACAGTCTCTCAAATGAGAACGCATCAATATGTTGCATCAATTTTTTGTACATGTATGCAGATTCTTTTTGGGCATGATTTAAAAATATTTTTTAATATACAGGGTTTGTCAAAAAAAGTTAGATGCCAAAGTTGCAATTTTTTTAAAGGAACGCCCAGTATTTGCAAACGGATTTGGGTTGTAGAGCTAAAATAAAGGTTGATGTTACATGCCCTATACCTATTTCCAATAATTTTTGAGATATTTAAAAATTATAAAATTGCAACATAAATTTTAAAAAATTATAAAATAAAAGTGCTTATGTGACGTATGAATCGTTATGCCTTATCATAGTAGTAATGCCTTGGGTAATAAAGAAAAACAAAAACTTTCTAAAAAAGTTATACAGGATAGTAAAAAATGAATTAAATTATAGTCACAATTGAAAGGTGTTGAACCCTATTATTTTAAACAAAACACCCTATATCTAACATCATCAAATAATTGGCCTGAATACCTATTGAAGAGTATTAGTGTCTCGATACCTAACTCAAATATTTTATTCGGGGAGTTTATGTTGAAAGTTAATACGTTTTTCCATTTAACAAGATTTAATTTAAGTGAAGGTGGCTGTGGCTGACAATGAAAGTCATTGGGCGATTGTTTTGTTTGTTTATTAAATACCATTAATCTGTCAAAATATTTTAAAATCCTCGTTTGTTAAGTTAAAAGTATTGAATTTAAAATGAAAACTTATAGTAAACAAGAAAGAATTGACATGATTTTTGTCCTCGGGGAGTGTGACCGTAATTGATTATTAGCCTTGAGAGTTTACGCTCAAAAATATCCGACACGTAATCATCCTAACAAAAATGTTTTTCAAAGACTATTAGAAGTTTTTCTACAGGATGGTCCGTAAGTTATAAAAAAGCAAAAGGCACAAAGTACGTAACTAGCAACGAAGAAAATCAGTTCACAGTAATTGATCCGTAATTAAAAATTCACACACGAGCCAGCGAAAATTCATTTAGAAACTGGAATCAGTAAAACTATTAAAGCGTACAGCGCAACTTAAAGAACCATAAGTTGCACCCATACACACGCGCAGCTGCATCAAGAGCTTTTGGAAATAGATTTTGATCGAAGAGTTGATTTTTCTTTGTGGGCTTTAGATAAAGCAGGAAGATGAAAATTTCTTTGATTATGTTTTGTTCTCAGATGAAAATACTTTCCACAACAACGGCTTAGTCAACAGGCATAATTTTCACTACTATTGTGATCAAAATCTCCATTTTTTAAGAACACTTAACCACCAGCATAGGTAGTCTATTAAAGTATGGGGAGAAATTCTCGGAGGGTGTATGGTGGGACCATTCTTTTGAAGGGCAAAAATTTAAAGATTTCTCACAGAAAATTTACCTCGACCTTTGCTAGATGTTCCAACTAAATATTTTACAACGCATATGGTTTCAACTACAGTGTGTTTCTGAAAATGAGTGCCACTTCTTCTATTAGACTCAGTAGATGGCGTCACTGGTGCCGCAGATTAGGATTTTGCATGTGGCAACGCTGCCATTTCTTGTATCTAAATGTAAATGAAGTTGCCTAGCTACTTCCATAGGGGACCCTGTTTTTCAATTGCTACTCAAATACATACCTATTTTCAGAAACACACTGTAGATGGTGCTCCAGCACATTTTCATCATAACGTGCGGTTCAATTTAAAACCAAATGTTTTCTGGATAGATGGATTGGAAGAGGAGGACCTCAAAATTGGACGACCAGGTCTCCCGACTTGACATGTGCCGATTTTTTTTGTGGGGATATGTCAAGAACATTGTCTACAATAATCCACCTACAACACAAAATGATATGGAAGAAAGAATCCGCGGTGCTTTTGCGAGCATTACACCGCAAATGCTGGAGAATGTTAAAGAATCATTCAAAAAACGTGTTCAGTTAGGTATTGAGACAAATGGTCGCTATTTTGAACATTTAATTTAATGTTAAGTAATTTTTCAATATTGTTTTCACGTTAATATTTCATGCTTTGTTACAATTTTTCGTTAGGGCGTTGTATCCTATATGTTATCTTTTGTAGTTAATAAACAAACAAAAACAATCGCTATGAAATCTTGTTAAATGAAAAACGAATTAACTGTCAACATAAACTCGAATAAATTAGAAACTATTTGAGATAGGTATAGGACACCCTAATCCTTTTCGATAGGTATTCGAAAAGCCTATTATTTCGTGATGTTAGAAATAGGGTGTTTCATTTAAAATAATAGAGTTTAACACCTTTCAGTTTGACTATAATTTAATTCATTTTATACTACCCTGTATAATTTTAAAAGGTTATTGTTTTTCTTATTACCCAAGGCATTACTACTATGATAAGGCATAACGATTCATACGTCACATAAAGCACTTATATTATATAATTTTTTAAATATCTCATAAATTATTTGAGATAGGTATAGGGCATGTAACATCATTTTACCTTTATTTCAGCTCTACAATCCAAATTCGTCCTCAAATACAGGGTGTTTCAATAAAAAAATGCAACTTTGGCATCTAGCTTTTTTTGACAATCCCTGTATATTAAAAAATATTTTTAAATCATGCCCAAAAAGACATACATATACAAAAAATTCCCGCAACATATTGATGCGTTCTCATTTGAGAAACTGTGTCGTAAAGATTGGACCACCCTGTATAGTAATTAAATGCCTAATATTATTGTTTTAATTCTTGAAAACAGAAATAAAGTTAAATGCAGTTACGTGTACAAGGGATATTAAACCAACAATCAAAACAAAACGTCAAAATATTAATTAAGTAATATCACAGATAAAATACCTTACAGATGTACCACCGTATGTAATAAACTGGACGTCAGTTTTGTCGGCGATTTGGAAATAGTTTGGAAGCGGCTCACTTTTAACATTGGCGCTGTAGTAGCGCTATAGATACCTCAACTATTTGTATACAGATGGTTCTTGTAAAAATTCACTACAGTTTCCTTTCTTACATTATAGCACAGAACCAGACTAAACAATAAATGCAATACATACGAATTCAATTACAATTGAACAGCTTCTAGCATTGTAGATACAATATAATAAAATTTTTAAAGCGTTACAGTAAATTAAAATTACAACCTAATTATTTTACAAATATTGTCGCTTTACCTTTTAAGTAAAGTTTAATTACAAAAAAAAACGTACGTTCCGGATAAAAATATTACTCAAAGTTCTGCATAAATTCCGAGTATTTTTAAAGGTTGTCAATAAAAGAAACTAACACCTATTGCTGTTTTCAACATTTATCCGCACCCCAACAAAATGACAATAATATAATAATTTTTTTCATTATAGTATCTATACTAAAAAAAATTTTATTCTATACTTTCATTCATCATATTTACAAACTAAAACAAAAAACCAAAGATAATGAAATCAATTGATTAGTGTTTAAATTTATACGACAGAAGTTAATTGAATAAGTTAAATAAACACTTTAAACATGTAGAACCTGTAAAGAATTACGGCAGACTTTATGGTAACTGATACGATTGAATGAAAATACCGAACACGAAGGTTTAATAAACCCTTACATATATGTATAAATCTGGAAGTAAATATTTTTTAGTCACATCTAATATTTTCACCTGAGTGAATGTAGTGATAGTTCACCGTGTACAATAATTGTCTATAAATTATTTATTCCCAGTGTTATTACAAAATATCATTTTTGAAATAGTAAGTCAGCTAGTGAACATTTTATCATGACTTCTGCAAGTGGAAATATGTGCCAATACATTAACTGTCGAAAATCAGCTAGAAGTCATCCCGGCTTAAAACTTTACCGATTTCCAACAACAAATTATCAAAAATGGATCACTAATTCGGATGTGTAGTAAATTCTTATTTGTGTATATGTTAAATTAGGTTTTATCTGTAGAGTGCACCATCAATCATTTCGAAAAGCTTATTTTTATTTCACATTATTGTTCAAGAGTAGGAAATGAGTATTTTTTAAAATCCGGCGTCGAGGTTGATATTTTGTGCTAGCACAGAGTAAACTTACCACCGCCCTACAATTGTTGTTGATGACGGACTTTAAAAATCTACTCGTTATAAGCCCAGAAATACCGACGATTTCAATATCAAAAGTCGTACAATTATTTTTTTTAACAAATTAGAATTAACAAGTACTTACATAAAAAAACTTGAGATTTCGAAAAAATGGTGAACCCATAAATTGAGCTACACAACAATGTTTAAAACGACTGCAACAATGTAGAACAGTATCAAAAATTTCCAAATTTAAAATTGTTTTTTAATATAATAATTTGAGTTACGGATTTGTTTTTCTGGAAAAATATTTAGTAAAACTAAGACAATGTAGAGCAGTATCGGAATTGCCCATATTTAAAATAAGGAGTGCAAACTCGAAAATTGTTTTTTTTTTCATTTGTGGGCCATAATTTAAGTTACGGATTTGTTTTTTTTTGGAACAATGTTTAGAAAAATGTAGAACAGTATCGAAATGTTATATTTTTGAAAAAATGGGTCCCAGTTGAAAAAGTAGTTTTTCGAAAACTATTTGAGTTGAAACAGTGTTACTATGGAACAATGTAGTACAAAGCGAGAACATTCGGTAACAAATGTGACGAAACAATATTAAACGATGTGCGTTCTTTTGGTGCACAATTGTATATTTTAAAAAAATATGATTTTCAGGAAACGCAAGACTTGCAACTTTAGATCCCAAGACTTTAAGAAATCGTTATGTTTGTGAATGTCACTTTACAACTGAATCATTCACAAAACCTGACAAGAAACGTTTGCTGAAATCTTCCGTGCCATTATCGTACAAATCCCAATATGTATCATCTGAATCTTCACCTGAAGTTTTAAAAGTCATGACCCCTAAGAAAGTTTACACACCAATTTTTCCAACTTTATCTCCTCCTCTCAATCGAAACCAGAATTTAAAAAATTCAGACGATAATGAAACTCCTACGGTTAGTCCACAAACCCAAGACTTTTTAATTGATGTAGCATCGTTACCATTATCATCATTAAGGCATAATAAAAGAAAACTATTTGGATCCGAGATTGATTCTCCGAGGAAAAAAAATTAAGAAGTTTATTAGAAACTAAAAACAAAATGATAAAAACGAAAACTCACAAATTTCTAAATTAAAAAAAGATATTAAAAATGAAAGCAATTACCCATTTTAATGATATTAGCTTTATTAATAACATTCCGTTTCCACAACGACGTGCTCTTGTAAGAATGCAACTCCAACATAAAAAAATCAAAATGGTTAAAAGATGAAATAGATTTTGCAATTTCTTTGTATTACAAATCCCCTACAACTTATAAATTTTAAGGAAACAAAATATAGTTTTGCCTAGCATAAGTAGTATTAGGCGATGGATTGGTTCATCTCAGTTCAGACCTGGGTTTAGTCCAAAGTTGTTACATCAAATTCGACTAAAAGTTAATTGTATGACTACCCAAGAACGTACGTGTGTTGTCTGCTTTGATGAAATGAACATCAAAAGTTCATTGGAATATTCTAATGCCATGGATTTCATTGAAGGATTTGAAGATCTAGGAATTTTAGGAAAAAGTACGAAAGTTGCTAAAAAAGTTTTGGTGTTTATGGCTAGAGGATTGTACAGTAACTGGAAGTTACCATTTGGTTATTTTGTAGCTCATACCGGTGTTTCATCTAATAACTTGGTTATTTTGTTAAAAAACTGCTATAGAAAAGCTATTTAGCTGTGGATTATTTTCTAAAATTATAATTTGTGATCAAGGGTCACCAAATGTTTCTGCTTTTAAGCAGTTGAGTGTCACAAAGATAAACCTTTTTTTTATTTTAAAGAACAAAAAGCATTAGCAGCACATGATGTACCTCACATATTTAAAAGCATAAGAAACAATTTGCTTTCAGGAGACTTTATTTTAGACAATGAAAGAGTTAGTTTTAAAGACATTAGTGACGTATATTTTATAGACAAAAATAGTTTTAGTGCTCGCGCTCTTTGTAAGCTTACAGACGCTCATATTTCGCCAAACTCTTTCCAAAAGATGTCGGTGAAGCTTGCAACTCAAGTTTTTAGTCATAGTGTTGCAGCCGCTATAGAAACAGGCATTGCTACCGGACAATTAAAAACAAAACAGCAAGAAACACGAGCAATAATGGACAAAACTTTTGATTGTTTAAACAGCCGTAGAATGTATGACAAAAATCCATACAGATCAGCCCTTTCAAATAGTAATAATCTGGGTACACAAGTTTTACAAGACACAAAATCTGTTATGTACAAAATTAAAAAAATGACAAGAAAGGAATTGTTTCTAGACCTCCCTGTTTTGATGGCATTATTCAAACTATCAATGCATTTGTATTGCTACTTCAAGAAGAAGTGAAATTAAACAATACGTTCATTTTAACTGCCAGACTTAATCAAGATGCGTTAGAAAATTTATTTTCTGTCTTTAGACAACGTGGTGGTTTTAATAGAAATCCTACAGTTAGGACGTTAAGAACAAGCTTCCGCATTAACGCAATATCAAGTTTATTGATTCCAAGCGAAGTTGCAAATTGTGAAGTTGATGATGATCAACTCCTATTGACCGATGTTCCAACAGAGGCACCTAACCAGGAAGAAATTGAAGTTTTATCGGAAATATGTGATCGTGGTTCAAGTTCTTCTTCATCAACTTCATCACCACCAACTACGAGTACAAGAAGGCAAAAATTAAACTTGAAGATTGTGCAACAGCATACTTTGCTGGATATCTAGCAAAACGTTGTCTTGATAAGTTTAAATGTGACAACTGTGAAAAAGTCTTGGTAAGAAATAGCAAATTAAACAATAAAAAAGGAATTACTGATAATAAATAGAACTTATGATAATTTATTTCCAACATCGGTTGGGTTACGTAAGCCTAGTGACTCTTTAATACAATTTGTAGAAAAAAGTTTAGATGTATTTAATGATATTTTCAACAAAAATCCAGATAGACTGCTTTTAAAAACATTTATTATTGAAAAGATTCAGAAGAAACATATCACCGATATTTTACATAACCTAGACTACTGCTCTCTTCATAAAATTATTTATTAGACATGTTAATAAAAGTAAGAATTTTCAAAGAATGTAAATGGAGAAGTAGTTACAAGGTAGATGAAGTAAAATCGCGTTCTAAATTAAAAATTCTAAAAAAATAAGTAAGAAATTCTTAGTATCATTAGTTTATTATGTTTCATTGTTTTATTAAAACACAAAAGATGATGATTTTAGTCTTTCATTAAAACCTAACCCTACGGTAGAAAATGTTGATTGTGATATAAACAATCCTATAAGTAATTTCAGTAAAGATGACTATGTTTTCACTAGTAACCAAACCCATTTGAAAATGGGCCTAATCTAGACAACCCTGAATCATTGGTTAAACTCACTACAGTGAGAGACTGTATCACTGGACTTAAATTAGCTAATGCTTTTTGTAGTTATAGTTCTCATTTTTTTGTTTGAATAAATTTATAACTGTCGGGATCTGGCTATTGTCATAAACCTTTCGACTTTTTGTATGGTAATATTTTATTAATTATTTCTACCCTTTCAAAATTTGTCTACAATTTAAAAAAATATAATTTAGTATATTTAAAATATCTTTTGTAATATATTGACTTATTTAGATTATGTGTTACTTATTTTTAATTTAAAACTGTATTCTTTATATATTTGTTCCGTTCTTTTTTGTATGTATATGTATACTTCTACATCACATACGCCGGAAACTATTGTGTTAATGAAAAATTTTGAAAAGTTTTTAATTGCTAAATCGCTTGGAAATGTTCGAAAAGATGAAAAACCAAATTTGAGGAAGAGAATCGTAATTCCATGAGCTTATTTGTCCATCTGTTCCTTCCATAACTGCCAAAAGACTTCAATTTGAAAGTTGGTAGATTTATTAAGCTCCGCCATCCAACAACCCCATATAGATTTCTTTCCGGAAAACGTTTTAGATTTTATATATCCGGTTGATTTATTGTTTAAATACGCAATGAGTTTCGAGTATTTACTGATGTCGAAATCGTTGCTTACCGTTACGGTGCTAAATAAGCTAGCAGAACTCTTTCTGTGAAGCTGTTTAGACCTCTTTTCGTACGTTATTTGTACAACAAGTGATAAAAGCTATACCTACTACTAGATAAGTAATCTTAAAATGTAAAAAAGTGAAAACAAAGTATCACTTTCATTATGATTTATCGTTTAAAAATTGTAACTTTCATACAGTATGCGAAAAATAAATTTTTAAATTAAATAAAATTATGCTTAGCTGTATTGTCATGTATAAAAAATGTTATTTAACGTTCATTTCTATATAAAATTTGAAGGTTTTTCAGGTTGTCGTTAAGATAGAGAACAACGTCCAATGCTGTTTTTAAATCTTGAATCAGAATTGTTACTCCTAGGTTTGCAAAACGAATATCTGCACGGTTAAATAACACAATTACATTTTTTTCATTGGGGCACTGAAAATTAATTTCTGGATGCTATACTTCTTCCACTACGTTGATTTTTATTTCTAGTAGTATTTATATTTATAAAATAAAACATAAAAAATGATAATATCAATTAGACAACTTAAGATATGGACCAATATCTTTATTTTAATAAATTCACTAGTAGCAACTGCACAGGGTGTATCTGACGAGTTTCCATTAAAAGTTTATGGGGAATTCTGAATTTAATTTTGAAAATTTTCTTCACTAGGTTTCGACATAAGCTCTATCTGAAAAAAAATTTGGCTTCTTGTTTGCGCTTTAGGTTGTACCACAAGTAACCATCACCTTTTTTCTAAATAGAACACCCTGTATATCTTAATATTACCAAATTCTACGTTCAATTTTAAGTTGACTTCATGCATTAGTCTCTATACGTATCTTTAGCCGTTTCCGAATTATTTATGTTTTTTGAAAAAAACTGACATATGAACCACATTTTTCAATCCAACGTGATATGAAGCGAAAAAGTTCTTTGGATATAAATTAGTACAGTCATGCTGCCCTGATATACAGATTGTTCAAAATTCAATTCAATTAAAAATCAATTAATTTTTTCAAATAGAACACCCTATGTTTCATTACATTATGTAATGAAAAGTAAGGCATTCTATTTAAAAAATCAATTTTTAACCCTTCATCATTCGAAAAATCGTACACGAATTCGAACACTCTGTATAGTTATGTGGTTACTTCCGGTACAGCATTTTTTTCAGTTAAATCCTGTACCGAAACCTAGTGAATTTTTAGAATTGAATTCGGATACTACTCCATAAACTCCTAATGGAATCTCTTCATAATACACCCTGTAATAGGTAATTATAAAACAGTAATCATAAAAATTATTCTGAAATTAATTAAAATTATTTAGTATTAGCACAGATAAATATATCTTTTAGCTGTGGTATTAGTTCTTCTATTGGTAAGCACTTAGGTATCATTTAACAATCAATTCTTAGAACATAAAGAATTAATTCATACAATTTAATTACAATTATTCAAACAAGTTTATCTTATATATTTAAGAATTTGTTTATATTAGAACAGCTAACCCTGATTTGTTATTAAGACATCAAACTGACTTCATGAGGCTGTATATTAAATTCTTCCTAATTTTATACCAATATTAAATTGATTTATTAAAAATTTTTCTTTGTGAAATTATTTATATCAAAATTATTATCGTTTGCCTTATTTATGTGTTTAAATCTCTAATTTCAAATTTATTATTGTTTTCATGTCAATAAGCATTTCTTATTATTATGTATTAAACTAATATTAGATAGTTTTAATTAATTTTAGAATAATTGTCATGATCACTTTATTATTATTATAGTACAAAAAAGTATTGGTCGAGATTTTAAGTTGTACTAATGCTTTTATAAACAATGGTTGTACTGTGTTTAGATTCGAAACACCTGCAAAGAATTGCGATAAGAAATAAGAGTCGCGTAACTGGAAATATCCCCGAAGGTTGATTTAAAATTTAGTGGGCGATTTACTCGCCGTTACATATGTAATCTATAAATACAAAAGTAAATGTAAAATTGTATTAAATTATTGATTAAAAAATCATAAAAAAATCATAAAAACTATGTAAATTTTCCATGAACGAAAACAACAGCAAACATTTGAAGAAACTTCAATCAACGCTGGGATAATTCATGACAAATAAATATACCTGTATTTATTTGTGCTTTCATAAAGATAACATTGCTTTTACAACAGTGCCCTCTGTAATGCAGTAGTGTCAAAGTATGATGCACTAACTTCTGTGTGTTTTTGCTATTCACAATTATTTTACCTACAGCGGTATCTGTTATCAATACTTGACACACTACATATTTTAAAGGAAACGTTAATTTGTGTATCTGTGCTAACTGCCAATATGTCCTATTGCATGGACTATCTGTAAGATATATTTATCTGTGGTAATATACAGGGTGTTCCATTTAAAAATAAAAGTTTGACCTTTTTGTATGTCACGTCAAAATCATTAATTTTAAACCGACCTGTATAGGATGAAATAAATTTATTTAGGTAGCTGTTAAATATAAGGCTTTTGCAAACTGCATCTAAAATTTCAGCCTTATATGGGTTCAAATAGCAGCTAAATTTAAATTTTTGTGGGATCATATTAAAAAAAAAAATAACGTAAAATAATTATTAACTCGAAAACCGGTGTAGATAGGTATAGAGAACTATTCAGAAAAAATTATCAGTAAGAAATTGCAATTCTAAAAATTAAATAAAATATAGGGTGTTTCATTTAAAATTAACAAGTTGTTACTGCTTTAAATAGAAGCGGCAACACCGCCAAAATGAAAATATTTTAGAAAGATAAATCGTGTCTAATTATGGCAATAGCCAAATTTTCAGATTACTTCCTATGCCCCGTTTTCGATAAACATCTAACCTACCATCGACCATCAATGACCCTGTATAATAGACATATGTTAAATCACAACATTGAATTTGTTCTTGTTGTTCTTGTTTTACCTAATTTAAACTATTGCGACGTAGAGTATGGTTCATCTTTTACATCGAAACCGACTCCAAAAACTACTTGTCTTAGGTTTATAACGTGTGTCCCACGGAAAAGTTGAGCACAATGATTTACGCAAAAATCCGAGTATTGTAATGATAATAAAGCTAATAAAAATAATACTGCAATCGGAATCGAATCCGCTAGTTAGAAAGTGCAAAAATTTCTTAGGCATCACATTAACTAATTCGTCCACGAAGACGGCTTAATAAATGAAAATCCATCCGAATAGTAAATAAAATTTCACAAAATTTTTTTTAGTAAATTATGCTTTGAATATTCATTATTATCACATAAATTTGTTTTATTTATCTATTCAACATAGTACAGTACGTAGGGAGAAAGATTGCTTCGGACGCGCGTAAATTTTATGCATTCGGAAGCGATCGGAATGTAAACTGCCTTTCGCAGTTTAACATTGGCGCCTATTATTATGAGAAAATAAAACTAAGTGTTGTAAACTTATATTTCAGTAACAATTAAAAATGAATGAAAAATAAGTTTGAAGTAAAAGTAGGTATGTTAATAAATCCACTTTGGGATGCATTTAGTTATTAGAGAAAGTGCATAAGTGCAAATAACATTAGTTACATTATTGAATAGCGTGCATCTTGGTGGTTTTAATTACCCGAAACAACTAGCTAAACCCTGAAAACATACAGAACTTGCTTTTGTTAATAATTGTACCTTATTTTTTACTTTCAACCATCATTATTTCAGACAAAGATAATTTTTTTTAATTCAATCTAGATGTTACCCATTGGACTGTATAATTTAGCGGTTACACCACTAGAATCACCTGATTGTCACGCATAGAAAAATTACTACTGAACTAGTGCGCATCTGTCCTTGGGGTAATTTTCCTCCGTACATACTGTATGTTGTTATAATGTGTTGGAGTTGTGGCAAAAAAATATATACGCCAATTTTTAATTTAACATAGTTAATGCCTATGTCAATTTTTCTGTAGGACACACGGTATACGGTATTAGCAAAAATAAAACGAGGAGCAGTTGGCTGTGTAGACCGATCGCCGGAGTCTACATACGGCTTGCTCTCTCATAATAAAAAGAAATTCCTCCTTATCTGACTAATAAAATCACTTATCGTACAAAGTGTGCATCAGCGTCCTATAAAAAATCATTCAGCTATAGTCATTTTATTTGTATGTGTATTTAACAAATTTGTTGTGTGGTTATGTGATCGTAACAAATGTTGTATAGAAGTGGCAAACGAAATTCTTTTTATGCTTGTCTTTTTTGATATTTTTGGGGAGTAGTGGAAGGGCAGACGGATCAATTTAATATTCAGTCTGAACTACTTCCCATTGACTTAATGTAATAATTATACCTATAATAAGAATAAAATTAAATATGAATGTAAATAATTTATAGCACTCTATGTAGTTAATAATTAAGTCAATAAATCTATATTATTATTTACTATTATCTTGCTTTTGTAGCATAACACCTTCATTAACCTGCTTATTCAAATAAAGTTTTGAAGAATCAAGAATAACAACCAATTTAATAGTAGTATGTAAACGTATTATAAATAACATATTATTCCACTACTACGATGCTAAACTAAAAGCTTTGAAGCATTTTATAATTTCTTGAAAGGAATTCCTCGAAACATTTACTGGTAAGGGTATTTTTTACTTAACACAGATAAAAATACATAATTTTTATCTTTATATTGCTTCACCGGTTTTAGTAGGAAATGAAATTATTATACTTCACATTTTACGACTCCATAAATTTTGTTATGTATTAATTCCATTGCAAATAGGAATTATTATACGGTTTGTCAAGTTTTCTACTATTTATTATACGTTTCGAATTTCAAATTTTTATTTGAAAACATTTATTAGAATTCAGTTATTTTTGTTATAGCTAAATGTTAAAAAGTTTAAATGGTTGTCAACTATATACGCTACAAGAATTTAATTCATATCAATTGAAATGAAACCGTAGCACATAAATCTTCGAACCTCAAGTGTAAATAAACTAGACTTGACCTTTATAGATTTATCTGTGCTACCTATACAAATCTAATTCGTTGTTAAACTTTTTTATTTGTAAAGTATTTTGAGACTCAGAAATTAAAAAGTGACAATGTGACAATTAATTTTCCTGTAAAGGTTTTTATTTGTTTAGATACTATATCTAATACTAATTACTGATGTGATCAGTTCGGTATGGGAAATCTAAAACTGCCTTTCCCGGTAAAACTTGCTATCGGAGTCATAAAATGACAACTGAAGTTGTACGTTTGAAAATGTCTTAATTTTTTTTTGAATTGTAATTGCAGAGAAGAAAGAATTAGTCATTTTCTAAAAATATCAAAGAACTTAGTGACTTAGCCAGAATTTCAGAATAAATTAGAATAATCGCTACGTTTCAAGAACTCCATTTGAGAACATTCAATTATCATCTAGAATTTTATCTTTATATATAAAAGCGTCATCATAAATTTAGGAATCAGTTCGAAACTATTATTCGTCATGCTAAGTAAATAAAACGTGTGTAATATTTGATGCATTTATACGAATTAAAGTAACTGTACGTGTAAAATAAATTTAATACCGTTGAATACTGTAACTTGTAAATTAACTGTTTAATAATTCTGCCGCTTGTAAATGCGAAAACAAACAACGATAAAGATTCGTAACAATATTATCTAGAGTTTGTAGTAAATAGCATATGAGGTCGATAGAAAGAATTTATGCAGTGTGATTATTCTTTGAAAATAGAGTAAAAAGTAAGTACATGCATTTTGCAAGTTTTTTTCCTAAGAATTAAACACTGTTGGAAACATATTAATTGTTTTAAAAATTATGGATATCTTCCTGATTAGGTAAATCGTATGAAATTTTTTTCTTGTACTAATCTTTCCATCGTTTTCTAATGCCATTTTGTTTATTCTTCGGTATCTTTGGTAAAGAATATAATGATATCTCCCGTTATGTCATCACTCGTCTCTATTATTGTCTTCATGTAAATTTCTTCGGTTCAATCTAGTTCACTAATTTTTATATATTCCTCATATATTACAATTCCTTGATTTTTTATATATTGTTGTAGATTTAGTTTCTCATGTGTTTTACATTCTTTGCATATCTTCTTCTCGATTTCCTCCTTTTCCTTTACTACTAATTTTATTTTATTTTGAAATTTACGGACTAAGAAATATGATGTGTTTATTTTTTTTAATGCCTTTAGTTTTTCTTTTAGGTCTCACTATTCTCTTGTTCTCCCTTTCTTCTTCCTTTTATTTGTTAAAGTTTTTTCTCCATCTATTCATTTTTTTCTATTATCTTTTTTTAGTTCTTTGTATACATTTTTTCTTATCGTTCTTCTAATTATGCTGTGTAGACTTTGATATTTCATTTTTCAGTTCTTTATGCACACATTTGTTTTCATTTTTAAACAGAATAATTTTTTTAAATATTCATTTTTATATTTTTTAATGTGAGGCTGGGTTTTTTCCTGCTCTAACAATGCCGTACTAACCAGGTGTCAGTTCCTGCAGTCCCGTACTCGTCAGCTGTTGGTACCCAGGAGGAAGTGAGATGCTGGTGATGGCACGTACCAGCATATTTTTTGCCCTCCACTGCGCATATTTTTTTATAAAGATCATGTATTAAAAACTAAAAATATTAGACTAAAGAAAATTTCATACACAAGTATTTTCAATTTTCACGTTCCAATATTTATTTAGTTGAAAAGAACTTGTACCAATAGATGGAGCTGGTAGCAGTATTCCATAAAATTCTTGGAAAATGTCATAGATATTTGTGAACCAGCCATCGAATACTATAATATCTCTTATCAGTTATAACGTATAACATTTTATTTCATATTTTTACATTAAAATATAAATATTTTATTAACACGAATTAATATCAAGTAACCTTGTAGTCCAATGATTTTAAAAATCATCGCTATCACGTAAACTGATTTGTTTGAGGGATCTAATTGACCAGTCCATTTTTTAATATTTACTGGAAATAGAATATACTAACATAATGGAATAGGATTGTAGATTTTCTTACTGCTATGTATGAAGTGAAGTTGATGAATTAAAACTCCATGTATGTTATTGTAACGACTACTTTATTCTATTAATTTAAAACAGAGTAGGTTACACAAAATATTTCAAACAAACTAACTAACAAATAAGTGCAAAATTTTGAGATCAAACTTTCCTTTTATTAAGAGGAATTGACTTTCCTTGTAAACAGATTCAAATGCCTATACAAACAATTTAAGTCTGCGCATACAGTTTTTAGCGATTTGTAACAGGGTCGTCCACAAAGTAACCGCCGTTTGGATGTAGCGTGAAAAGTAGTGGGGTAGCGCCGCCAATCTGACGTTGGTGGGCGCGGCCGTTCACTACGCTTCTAGCTGTGTAATGGGGAGCATTTTACGTTCGCGCGTTCTCTTATTTCTAAAATATGAAGTGCGCTGCGAATACGATTTCTGGCCAAGAAAATATTCAGCGGCGAAATACGATATGCATGTGTGTGCGGTCTATGGCCCAGACATTATGACTGAAGGTGTAGTTCGTCAATGGGTTCGCTTTTTAAAAATGGAAGAACAAACGTTCACAATGAGGACAGGAGCGGTAGTAGGCCATCTCTTGTGACTGATGACTTGGTGAGCAGAGTGAACGGAAAATGTATGAGAACCTTCACAATCTCTGAGCTTTCCGATAATTTCCCTGAGTGACGAAGCGCTTCAAAACCCCGTAACAGGTTGGCTACGTTCCTAGGCGGCAGAGTTTTTTGCAAACGGCATTTCAAAGACTGTTAGAAGATATGATACGTGTCTGAAGTGGAGAAAAGCTATATTTTTAACATGTATATAATAAAATTTTTGTACCTCAACTGGTTTAATTTTTATTTCAAAACGGAGGTTACTTTGTGGACGGCCCTCGTATAATAGCAGACATTCCTTAAAATCAAATTCGTATTCAAGTTTCTAAGCTGAACTGAGAAACAACTGTTACTACCAGGTGGCGCAATTACAAATATCTAATAGTTTCCAGTTTTAACAGACGTTTTACTTAGAGAAAGATAGCAATAGGGTGGTGTGGGTAGCTGTAGCAGTAAAGGGCGTAGCAGTTTTGCGCCAACGCCATTTCCATAAGAATGATATGTTTTTTTTTAATTTAAAACTGTGAATATACCACACTCATTAATGGGAATTCCATGTCAACTGGTACAGGGTCCCCAGTTGACCATTTCCGATTTGGCTCAAATTTTGCACAAAAAGTTCCTTAGCCACTGAAATAGACATATGTATGTAAAATGTCAGCCCCAATATGCAATTCCTGGGTAACATAAGCCCTTTGAAAAAAGGGGTAAAATCCTTGAGCGGGTCCAATGATATCTCAAGGTTCTGAAAAGCTCTGTATTTCAAAAACCTAAAAAGTAAATACATCTCTTAGAGAAAGATGAGCTCTTTCTAATGGTTGTTGAACTAGGACGGTATCAGGTGTCCCACCTGAGATATTGTAGTTTAAAAATAGGCTAAATTTAAAAAAAAAATTTTTTGGTCAGATTGACTATAATGTGTCTCGAAAAGTTTGCTGTACTTAAGGATAATTTCAGGGTTTGATTACATCTATGAAAGGAACATCCACAAGAAAAATTACCTCATTTAAGACATTTTCCTGAAATCTATAACTACTTGAAATTTAGCTATTTTTGTCACAACGACATTTTTATAAATATTTTGTCAACTTTGAGGCCCAGGTGTGCTGGGTATAACTACTTGTATAACTTCAGTTGTACCATCCTAAAAGTTGAACAGATACCGAAATTTTAGAACCTCGGCCCTTTTACTACTTCTACAGTAGGATGTCAAACATGACAAAATATATCATTGGACCCGGTCAAGGATTTTACCCCTTTTTAAAGGCCTCATGTTACCCAGGAATTGCATATTGGGGGCTGAAATATTACATATGTCTATTTGAGTGGCTAAGGAACTTTTGTGCAAAATTTGAGTCAAATCAGAGATCGTCAACTGGGGACGATCTGTAAAACTGTACCACTTGACATGGAATTACCCTAAATTGTATAAATATGCTAAAGTTCTGGAGAAAACTTACACGATTGCTTTTTCCTAAATTTCAAATTCACTACGCCACTACTCTATTTGATGACGCCACATGAAGTGACAAGGACTAAGTTAAGTAAAACCTCTATTAAAGTCGAATTATATTTAATAGTTATTTATGTATCAAGGCACTAAAGTTTGATTTTTTATGACGAATGTGTTTTAGTTGCAGAGCTGATAACCTAGGCAAATAAAACACGTGAATCATGAAAAAGACATTTTTCCACGACATACTTAGAAAACGGGCGTTTCTTCTCTACAAATAGTGAGGAAAATTCGTTTTTCCTCACTAGCGACGAAAAATAATGTCGTGTTACAAAAATGCCTCTTTAAAAAAAATGTAAGAATGTGTTATTAGAACTAGATGCGCCTAGTACTTAGTTAAACAATTTAATTTAGTATTTAATCAGGTTTGTTTAATTTAATATCTTATATTACGACTCTTAAAAATTGCTACCCTACATTTATTGGTTATAATTACGCGGCTGCGCTATGACAGATTGAGACCACACCAATACTACAGAATACTGTAGCGAGACTATTGGATCCACATATTATCAACTTTTGCTTTTACGTACAAAAATGTGACGAAATTCTGTAACAATAAGTTACGTTTACAATATTACGTCTTTCGTTAGATTGTTTTTTTTTTGGGGAATGCCGTAGAAAAAATGTTGTGTCTAACACATGAGGAAAGCCTTTGTTCCACGACATACTTAGAAGACAGACGTTTCTTCTCTACAAGTAGTGAGAAAAATAATATCGTGTTACAAAATTGCCTTTTTAAAAATTGAAGAATGTGTCATTAGAACTATATGCGCCTAGTACTTAGTAAAACAATTTAATTTAGTATTCAATCAATAATTTAATTTAATATCTTATATTTCTTAAAAATTGCTACCCTTCATTTATTGGTTAGAATTACGCGGCTGCGCTATGACAGATCGAGACCACACCGATACTACAGAATACTGTAGTGAGACTATTGAGACCCACCTATTATCAACTTTTACTTTTACATACGAAAATGTGACGAAATTCTGTAACAATAAGTTACGTTTACAATAAATATTACTTCTTCCATTAGGTTGTTTTTTGGGGAATGTCGTAAAAAATGTTGTGTCTAACACATGAGGAAAGCCTTTTTCCACTCTCACTCGAGCTCGAGTGGGAAAAGAATCGTTTTCCTCACTTGTTGGACAAATAACTATAGTGCCGAAATCCCAAAATTTGAACAAAATTTGACAATTTTATAACGTTCTTTAAGTAGCAAATGTGATCAGCTGTTTTCTTTTTACGTCAAATGGTTCCACCTCGCATGCGCGATTCTAAATTTTGTTTAATTTCCAATAAAAGATGTAAACCGCGCTAGCGAGTGTCAAAAAAATTGTGGGAACATTGTTATTGCTCTTGTAGATATTGACGCTTTAGGAAATAAGTTAATTTGTGAAGAACATTTTTTAAAGTCAGATATAATTATAAACAATAAAGAAAACAATTACATAAAAATGCAGTGCCGGTCAAATTCGAGAAAGAAGGTACTTATAAAGCAAATTAATATTATTTTTTATTTCTTACTGAAATAGTTTTGTGTATTAACTTAACTTTTTATAGTTTTTTTAAATTTCAAATTGTTAAGATAAAGAATTATGCACTCGTTTGAAGTGATTCACACAAATTCGTCGCGTGTTTTATTAACTTTATTCCGTTTGAAAATTGATCGCATATAATTTATGATTTTGATTTATCCAACTGTAAGTTTTGTAGCAAAAACAAAAATACAAAACAACTTTAATAGCCCATTAACAACTTATTTGTTGTTTGATTACAATTTACTAAAAGTTGTGTGTAATTAATGAGAATTAAAATTTTAAAAGAATATTTCAAATTTAATACAATTGACTCAGCATATCTTTTATCAGTGAATTTATGTTATTTTTTTCTTCTTAGAATCAACTTGCGAAGTCCTTCTCATTTCAAAAAAGAAAAAAAACAGATTAATCTTTTCTAACTGGGTCCGAAGCGAATAATTTGTTTATGTAAATAATAACCACAATTACATGGAAATACATAAAAACGATGTTTTTATCATAAGCTGTATTTAATTTCATTAATTTTCCGAGTGTATTTAACCGATTAACCTCAACTCGGTTGCGTCATTTTACTTGTTAAAATTTCTATTTTCGAAAAAATATATACAAAAGTTTAGATCGTTCAGGAGAAGATTGTAACTAGTTTTCGGGTAATTTCATAAAATTTAACCTATTTTCAATGTGCGCAGATTGAAACATTTTTTTGTTTAGTTTGATGCAAACTTTTAAGAATAATACCTAAAATTTTTATTGTATTATAATTACACTTCGAGATATGATCCCTCAATATTAGATGATTTTCAAAAAATTGGGATTTTCAAATACCTTCAACTTTTTTCTTTGAACTTCAATTTACTTAAAAAACGACGTCGTTTTGTGATAACGTATCATATGATGTTATAACTTGTGTTAATTTTCTGGTCCACTTTTGAAACCATATACCGTTGCTGATAACATTTTATTAAGGCTAAATGCAGTTTTACGACGCTGGAATTTGTAGTTTGCATTTTATAAGACGGCGTCGCCAAAATACAGTCTCAATTTTTATGAAAGGTGAGGGTTCTCCATAAGGCACAATATTTAACATTAGGTTGTGCCTCTAAAAGAACTTTAAGAACTTTTTTACTCAATGGTAACATGTATCAAATCGAGACGTTTCCTATTAAAATTCAATGAAAGTCCGATGAAGGAAACCCAATTAAAAAAGTTCCCATAACGTAGCTGAAAATTGATGCCTATTACGATTGTTTTATTTATGAACCTCAAGAAGGATTTATTCTACAGTAAAAAATTAATTAATTTTTTTTGAATTTTTGTTTTATAAAATTTTCATTTCTAAAGTTATTAATAATCTGTTCGCAATTATGTTTATGATATTTTAGACTAGACGTTTTAAATTCTCTTTAAAATTGGTTGGCAAGTCTAAAATGGAAAAAATGAATACTATGAAATTTTGCTGGAACACTCTATAACTACAATTGGTTTGTGAAACATTTTTAACGTGGGTAAATGAATATCTAAGAAATAAGTGCAACATCGTGGTCACCTTTATAAGTTCTATTATTTAAAGTTGCTTATTTAGATATTAGTTTAGTCATTGCTAAATTTTTTAACCTACAAAATAAATAAACTTTAAGTTTGACATTTAATTAGTATTTAAGAGAGTTTAGAAACCATTCCTGCAAAATTTCATAATATTGGAACGATATTAATTTTTTTATTTTTTTTTTTATTTCATTGTCCTATAAAATTTTTATTTTTAACGTTATTAAAAACTTGTTTCACAGTTATGTTTAGGATAATTGAAAGTAGGGGAGACCGGGTACAAAAGTAACACTTTGAACTTTCACCTTGATTTCTGGGTAGGTTTTAATATTATCATTAAATTAATATAACCATATATAATTTCAGTTTATGTTCTTTACACTAGTAGCTCGATTTATTTTATTATAGTGTGTTTTATATGAATAATTGAGAGTTAAAAAATCGTCAGTTGTTACTTTCGACAACGTAGACAGGTCGTAACACTGTGTGGGTCGAATGAACAACATAAAGAGGTTGGTAATGAAGACAATATTATACGTTAAATCAACAATTATTTATTCAAAGACTTTGTTTAATACAAATTAAAAACACAAGTAAACTTCTGCATTTTAAATACTCAAAAATTATACAGGGTGGGACACTACCAACGAATTATTGTATAGCAAAAAAACGACAAATAATGTTAGAAAGTTTAAGGCATACATATGTCAAGATTATTTGAAACCATATTTTAAAAATATTTTCGATTGTACAGGGTGCTCTAGAAACAAGTGGGTTATTTTAAATGGATCACACTGTATTTTTTTTTCTATTTTTGAATTGTACGATAAAAAATAATGTATGTTCTTTAACATGTCCCTATACCTACTTACTTCCGTTTCTGGGATAAATCGATTTTACCTGATTTGCAGACCCTTCAAAAAAATGCAATAACTTCAAGATGAATAAGAGCAAGCAACTTTGGTTTACACCACCTTACTAAGAGTTTCAATTTCTCTTTTGCAATATTTACTATTATGTTATGATGTACAGGATGTTTTTAATACTACCGCATAAGACTAACGACTTAAAACTTAAATAACTTGCTTAACTTAAATAGAACACCATACATTTCTGTAGCTTGTTGAAAGCTGGAACTAATTACCTTTTAGTCGGTATTAGGGTTACCAACCCCTAACTCTGATAGTTTTCGGATATTTTAAAATTTGATTGTTTAACAATTTACGATGTATGGTGTCTAAGTTACCTGTGAAATATCCCTAATATGGACATTCTCTTGCAACTTTCAGTTTTAAATATTTACCTTAAAAATATTTAATTTTTTCAGAAAAAATAAACACACCGGTCACAATTTACTAATGTTTAACAACAGCAACCGTTATTTGGTACTTCAACAATCGATCATACTGTGAACATCGACAAACTTTAACTTGTTAACTAAGAATGTAATACAAATCGCTCTTATAGTAGTACGATAATTTCGAAAACCATTATTTTTAGAATTTTTTTTACAAAGTTTCCAATGTTTACAGTGTCAGCGATTTTTGCTAAAACTAATTAGGGTTGCTTTTGTTTGCGACAGGTGGGCGTGAATCGACTGACTCTTAGAGCCCGGCATAAGTCATAAGCACATTTCTGTTATTTTGTTCTAAAAAATTTTTTAAGGTTAATATTTAAAGCTGGATTGGCCTATACATTAAAAAATGTTTGCAAGATAATGTTCATTTTACTGATATCTCACAGGTAACTTAAATTCCAGTAAATTGCAAATTGTTAAACTCTCAAATTTTAAAATATCTCGAAAACTACCAGAGTTAGAGGTTGTTAACCCTAACAGGCTACAGAAATACAGAGTGTTCTATTTAAGTTAAGCAAGTTAATTAAGTTTTAAGTCGTTAGCGTTATGCGGTAGTATTTAAAACACTCTGTACATCATAACATAATAGTAAATATTGCAAAAGGGATGTTGAAGGTTCTTAGTAAGATGATGTAAAACAAAATTGCTTGTTCTTATTTATCTTGAAGTTATGGCATTTTTTTGGAGGGTCTGCAAATCAGGTAAAATCGATTTATCTAAGAAACAGAAGTAAGTAGGTATAGGAACATGTTAACAAACATACATTATTTTTATCCTACAATTCAAAATAGAAAAAATACCGAGCGTATTATTTAAAATAACCCAACTTTTGATATAGTACGTGTTTCTGGAGCACCCTGTACAATCAAAGAAAATATTATAAAGTGTGGTTTCAAATAATCTCGATATATGTATGCCTTAAGATTTCTTACATTATTTGTGGTTTTAGTGCTACAGAATAATTCGTTGGTAGTGCCCCACCCTGTACATTAAAAAAAATCAATAGAAATTATTGTTAGTTTAAGTAAAGAGATCAATTATTATATTATGTTAATCATTCTTTTATAATCAGACTATTCAGTATTATTCTCCTTCTCAAACTCACAATTATGGTACACATTGTTCTTATCATCGTCCACACATTCCGCATGGGACCATATTCTACATTCGATACTGTATCCATTGTTCATTCGGTCGACTGTTGCTAAAAGTTTCTAAACATGCGAGACTGAAGCATTCGTCATCGTCAGATTTATTTTCCTTGCCTTTTAGGTGCCCTTTCCTTTTGTAGATATCAATTTTCTCTTACCTTTTATCAGTATCGGTTTGTAGTACCGTTTTCTTGGTTTTATTTCTTTCTTGGTATTCTTGTTCAATTAAGTTTTTCGGGCGTGTCCGTCAGTATTGCAGTATTACGTTTTTTACGACTTTTATTTGTTTCAGTTCTCGGACCCGCTTGTGGTAAAGGTCTAAGATCTTTAGGGTGAATAATTTAAACGGCTGAGTTGCTCGTTGTAGTCTGCTAGGTCCTAGCACTGGTGATTTGAATCTTTGATCAAAAACTGAGATACCTAACAGAGAATCAGTCTTTGCAGAGATCGAGTCCGATAAATTTAACTTTAACTGGAGTATCTGGATTAACTTGAATGGACGACGTTGCATCACAACTGGTCAACAAATCATTTGGTGAAATTTGACTGTTAAGTTGTAATGGTCGGTCAGTCACAGATGATGGCGCGTAATCAGCAGCAGTAAAGATATTTCTATTAAATGGAATTATGCCGGTACATGTAAATCCGGCAATTGCATTTCTATCAGTTACAGAAAGAGGAAATGGTTCTTTGACTATCCCAGGAATGTAATGGATAATCAGCGATCGACCAGGATGATTTCGCATCTAGTTGTCTGTAGCTGTGTTTAACAGTTTCTTGCATGGGCCAGATACTGTTCTATCCAGAGGCTGCAGTTTGTGTGTGCAATAGGGTGGAAACGACAGCAATACTATTCCATTACCTTTACAAAAATTGGATAGATATATGCGATATTTGATTGTCGAGCAGTAACAAGCATTTTTGATCAAGTGTGGCTTGACTTGTCTTTTAAAATGTTGTACAAACAGTAAAAATTCTGCATCCTGCATCCATCCACTAGCATTGCCAGCTCCGGCATAACCAACAGGACCCTTAAGTAACAGCAACAGTTACTAATTTTCCACGTTCTGCTGAGCTTACTGCACGTACTTGTTTAGTTCCTTTTTGAGCTACAATCTTACTAGGTTTTGGACAGTGGTCACCCCTGTCTCATCCATATTCCAGATATCTTTTAGCTCAAATTTGTATCTACCCATTCCCTCAGCAAGGTTATCAAAAAATTTGCTCACATTATGTTCGTTGAAACTCGAAGCGCGCGCCAAACTCTAATGCTAGTTTACGTACTTCAGATGGAGATATATACCCAAAATAAACTTTTGAGCACTCGATTAAATAGTCGCGTAGTTTATTTTTCCTCGTGAACTGTAAAAACTCAATTGATGCAACAATAGCCCACAACTGCGTTAGTATTTCCTGCTTTTAATTTGGTCATTAATCTGTATAATGTTACATGGCAAACATTCTATTTTTTAGCCAAGGCTCTAATTTTTGCACCATCTTTGAAATGCTCTTCAGCCGCTTTTCTATACACTTCTGTGTCGGTAGCTCCTCGTGCGTTGTAGCGGCATTCTATTGGAGTAAAGACATATCGTACATAAAAATTATGCATGTAATTAAACCATTACGGGGACAAAAGTAAGTAACATGTTACTTGTGTACCCATAGGACTATGTTACTTTTGTAATCTTCCTCATTTTTGTTGAAACGTGAAACATAACCTTAAAACGGAACGTGTTAGACAAAAACGAATTTAAACAATTTACAATCAGCTTAATCAAAAATAGGTATGCAAACATTCAGATTGCTACCATCCTTTTGCGACTACGTAAACATTAAATAAGAAAACATCGAAAAACTTACTTTTGGTTTATAAAAACACCTAGCATCCTCTCACACAACCTAACAGCGCGTGGCGCACGCGGGAATTAAATGCAAGTGAGGGGGGAGTATTTGTTACTTTCGACCCGCCGTTACTTTTGTACCGGTCTCCCCTACACGTTTGTATACTTTTATCAAAATTGGTTAAACGTTTTTATCTCGACAAGAAAGGACATTGTACATTTTTTGATATTTTTAAAAATCAACTGCACTATCTTGTTTTATTTATTTTGAAACCGATAAAAACCAAATTTTTGTTTAAATCCAATTATTACATCAAGTACTTAAATTTTTGAATTTTGATAGATCAAAAACTTTTGATAACATTTCAACAGTTTAGAACCGTGAAAAAAAGCCATTGAAAATTGTAAATTTTTACTTTGAGCGTAACTATTTGACTAACATAAAGTTTTACTAAAAAAAAGTTGTTAATTTTAATGTCCTCTATAACAACTTTAAGCCTGGAACACATATTTTGTGACACCCTGTATACACAGAGTGATTCACAGTCATGATTCATTAGAAGTTTCTGAGAACTGCAAAAAATATCGATTCAAAAATTTGTATAGCTATTACGGTTCGATCTAAACTATTTTTCTATAATATTTTCAACAATTGTCCCTTATTTCAATGTTCAATGTTTCAGTTCTGTAAAGAAATGATGATTTTAACTAAATAAATACATATAGTTTTTGTTTTCCAAGTCACTCGCATCATTCAGGATCTTTTGTTTCTTTTTCGAGAGCAGCTATGGTGTAAATGGTATTCCGATTTACTTACGTTTCCTCATATCACCTAAAACACGTCACGAATGCAGCAAAATAATAACCGCAATTGAATGGAAATCATAATGATCTAGATCTAGTAAGAAAATCAACGATATGTATAATTTAATTTTCTAGAAGTGCATCTATAAATTTTTATTATTCGATCTATAACAACGATAAACAATTTATTTATCATATTGATATCTAGATTATATTTACATTTACCTTGAAAAAGTCGCATGCGCATTAGTAAAAATTTTAGAACTGAGTATACCTTACCGTCTCAGTAACATGAGATAAAAACCAGTTGGGAATGCGCAAGCTTGCATTGCCTGGATGAACAAAAGAACTGCTTATTTAGCTTAAAAAATTTTCGAAAATTTGACTGGACTTGTAAAAATTTTTTAAAATTTTTTTCGGGAGCCGATTTGACCACTTTGCCGATGAGATAGACAAAAAATGATCGAAGCAAAAATGTCTTAGATTTTGATGTTCTATAGGAATCCGAAAGAAAATTTTCAAAAATGTCAACAGGAAAAAAGCTACGGACATCCAGACAGACAGACTTTGTGAATTCATAAGATGAACTTTTGTTCATCGAACACTAGATTTCCAAATAATGCAATTACATTTATTGTAGCCTTTACTTCCCTTATTGTATCGGGTGAAATGTACTACAATAAATACATAAATTAAAACTAATGTTTCCGTATATACAAAATTTTTAATTCATAAAACGGAAACCAATACTGTTAATAACGAAATACAGATTATAAAATTTACTCTACAACTTGCAAGCGATGAACAACGATAAGTACAAAATGCTACCCTTGACCTTGATGGTATTTGTACTAATTTGTATTGTAATACCGTTGATGTAATCATTACAGTGAAAAACGAAGTTGCGGGATTTTTTTTCATTAACCAGTGCCCTCCGACAGATAGTAGACAAATTAGAATTTTAGTTATTGCATGAACCATCACAAATATACGGAAATTTTAGTTGACAGTATTTAGACCTACAACTTAAGAAAAATGTACTAATCGCGAATTAGGCGTTTAAGTGGCAAAGCCTATAAATGTAGCTTCAATGTGATATACAGTAAAACCTTTATCTTCGGCCACCTCTTAAAAGCGGTCACCTCTAAACCGGCCAAGTTTTTCAAGTCAAAAACCAATTATACGGAAATATCCATATTAATGACCCTCCTAATAGCGACCACGTCTCGATAACAGCCACGATTACTTACTTGTAAACTTTCTTGGAAAAATACATGTAATTCTACCTCCCATTTCCGGCCATTCTTAAGTAAGATCATTAGTAGATAACAGATTAACGTTGATTAGGCTCATTAACTCACCCCAAAAATCGTATTTTGCGTACATAGTTTGAGTTAGTATGTTCAACAGTGCTGTTTATTACAATCTCGCTAAAAAGAAAACGTTTGGTTCTTAAAGAGAAAATTGATATAATTGTGGAAAGTGAAAAGTTCAATACCAGTGCTAGAAAGTAGGCTGAAAAATTTAGTGTTGGAAGAACACAAGTTAACGATATTTTAAAAACAAATGTGATTTAAAAAGCTATTTGAAGAAGGTTCCAATACAGAGCAGAAAAGAAAATTTCCTAGAACTGAAGGTTTAGAAATTGAGCGAGTAGTTTACAATTGGTTTCGTAAAGCTAGGAATAAAAATATCCCTATATCTGGACCTTTAATAAAGAAAGCATTGGAAGTTGCGGAAAATTTAAAATGACGGATTTTAAAGCTTCAAATGGGTGGGTTGGGAAATTTTGTCAAAGACATAACATAACCTTTAAAACAATTTGCGGGAGTCAGCTGATATTAACCTGGACACTGTTGAAGCTTGGAAAGCAAAGATGTCAGTAATATTGAAGGAGTATTTAGCCAAAAATGTGTACAGTGCTGACGAGACCGTACTTTTTTACATTGCGATGCCAAACAAAGTTGTTCTCTTTAAAAAACAATAAATGTAGTGGTAAAAAAGCTGCAAAACAAAGATTGATAATTTTCTTTTGTACAAATATGGAAGGTGATAAGGAAAATCCGTTAATCATTGAAAAAGTAAACGCCCAAGATGATTTAAAGGCTCTCATATCAACAAATTGCCCTTAGAATGGGTATCTAATAAAAAAAAGCTTAGATGACGGTAGAGATTATGACTTCCCAAAGTGACTCTTGAAAATGTGAACATTATTTTCTACCCCCAAACACCACATCCCATTGCCAGCCACTGGATCTAGGAATGATCCAAAACTTTAAAATAGTCTACAGGAAGTTTTTCATCAAAAGGCTGCTAACATTCACAAATACGAAACGTCCTTTTGAAGATGCGGAAAAAAGTATCAATTTAACCAGCACTTTAGTTTGGATATCAGTAGCCCGGAGAAAAGTTTCGCCTATTACAATTGCTAAATGTTTTGCGAAAGCAGGATTCTCGGAAAAAGTCCTGCAAGAAGATTTCGATGAAGAAGACGAAATTCCACTAGCTCAGCTTTTTCCTGTATTACTAGAAGGTAATCAACGTCTAAGCCTTGAAAATTATGCATCTATTGATTGTGATATTTTGACCGAAAGCCCCAATTTAAGTATTCAAGATATAATCAGTGAATTAGACTATAGTGAAGGCTGTGATTCGAACAATAAAAGTGGTGCAGAAGAATCAAACATTAAAGATATGGGTGAAGTGTGTGAAAAACTAAGAGATGTGCAAAGTTTTCTATTTTCTAATGATAAGAGTGAGCTAGCGGTAGAAGTACTTCAAATTTTATCAAAATGTGAATCTTCTGTTTTACAAACTAAACTTAAAATGTAAAACAAACCTCAATACAAAAATATTTCACAAAAATGTAATTTAATGGTATGTATATGTATGTAATTAATTATTGTAATAGGTATAACGTGCAATTAGAAAATAGGTACATATTATGTAAATGTATGTATTATGTATTCAATATGTATAACTCTTCCATTATTATATCGTCTAATTATTTAATATTGCATCAGCACATTTATAGTTATTTTTTAATGTAGTATAGTACCCTATAGCGAACCGTATTATGTTCCATACTTAAAAGATTTTAATAAACAACGCATAGAAATAATTTTTTTTTCCTCCCAATAACGGCCCAGTTTTGCAGCATATTTTAGTGACCGCTATTTACAGGTTTTACTGTATTTAAATATTGGAAATATTCTCTTATTGTCGTAAAATTAAACCTTGAAGAATGATTCAATTTGCGCCTAGTGGGATCAGATTTTCCGAACACTTTGTAATTGAGTTGTGCCTTAATTAGGTCGTTGTCATTAAAACAAAATAGTTCACCTTATTGTCACAACCTTAAATATTGATTTGGCTAACTAAAATTTTAATATAAAACTTTTAGAATTGTTAATAACTCTAAATACGTGACCCTTATAAAAGTCTATTATAAATAGGCAACCAACTATACTATCAAATCAAGTGTGTATTGCGTTAGGATACAAATAAACAAGAAACATACCTTCAATCTAATACAACTGAATATAGTTTACAAAATCGAAATAATGTTTCACAAGTTATTTACATATTTTACAATACAATTTATATGGTGATTCGACATATCGAAACGCGACAGTTCGTAACCACACAAATGTTAATCTACAAATAGATGAAAAGAATAATGAACAAGGAAATTAGTTTATTGTATTCCTTCAAGAACGAAAAGGAAAAAGGCAATTTAACAAATTAAAATTGTTGGCAGCTGATAAATGTAAATAGATTTTTTTATATTTGTGCACTATTTAGTATTATGTTTTTAGTGGCAGTACAATCTAAATTTGCTAACACTGAAGAATGTGTAATATCAAAGATTATTGGTCCAGCTTTAGCTACCGCTGAAGACCGAAAGGTTGTGGGGGAAGGAAAGACAAAAAGATCCAATATCTACTATTATAAATTAATGTAGACAATATTATATATTTTGATATATAATACTAATATTTCTTTTTGGACTATATAAATTTTTTTTACACTAATGCGATTTCTGATTGAAATGAAATTAGTCCAATTTTATTTTACAACTTGGCGTAATACTGAACCAACATATTTGGTAATATTGGACCAATATAATTGTTAATGATTTCATTCATATATTGACCCAAGATTGAACTGAATATTAAACCAATATAGAAAAATATTGAACCAAAATTGGCCCAATATTACATAGCTACTTGGGGTATTTCAAATTCAAATTCTAATCGAGTGTGACAGATGTTAACATGGTTACCATTTTCAAAACAAATGTCGAAACAAACTCACAAGTGACGAATAATTTAGCTTTTCTAACTAGTTAAGAAAAGTGGACCATTTTGACACTTACTTTCTTTATGAAAAGTGTCACATCCGTCACGGAAAAGGATAAGAATACTTAGAAAACCACTATTAACCGTATCACATTCAACTACACCGCCATTTGATGTCGGAGAAAAACCGACAAGTTGCGGGAACGCCGCAAACCGTTCGTGGAACAATCAGGACTTGCGAATCTGTTCTAAAATTCGTACGTAGCACCGTCCAAATTAATGTTCCGATTGCCGTTCGGTTCGTTGTTCTGTTTGTTACTCGGTTTGTTGCTCAGGTGTGTACGAAGCTTTACAATAAGCATATTAATATGAACTATATCTTATGAAAGGAGAGTTATGTAACTATAATTAACGACTTAACGTTACGTTAGTATATTCCATTTACTATTTACACATATTTTCTTGGAACATTCGATAATCAACTATCGGGATATGATGACCCTATACTTCGCAGGTTGTGCGCAACTGGATACAAGCAAATAACTTGGAGCTGTTACCCTGGCCAGCAAAAAGCCCAGATTTTAACATTATCGAAAATGTTTGGGTTCGAATACTTGCTGTTATCCGAAGATAACAAGGGCCAAATTTTATACCAGTAAACCGTAATGCACTAATTGCAGCCATTGATACCGCATGGGAAACGATTAATATTAATTATATTGATACCTTGAGAGCGTCAATGAGCAGACGCCTCAAGAATGTCAATAATAATGGAGGTCACACCCATTATTAATTTCTTATATTTATTTATATAGTATTACCTTTAATTTAAAAAAAATCAGTGTCGAGCCTTGACTCATACAAATGGTAAGAATAACAGAAATAACAAATGTCAATATGATTTTAGTTTTTCAATCGATCTGTATGAAAGAATTTACAAAGGATTATTATCCGAATTATACCAAACGTGAAGATTAAACTGCGTTTTTAATTTTTTTCTTGAAAATTAGTCAAGATAGGCATGTGAGATACACTCACGAATGTCTCCTTTTTTTAAATTTTTCTTAGGCTTACAGGGGGATAAAACTAACAATTCCCCTTAATATTTTTATTAAAATTTATTTGTGTTCGAATTTTAAAACTGTAAAACATGCATTAATTGTTTTTTATTTTTAATTTTTCTCTAAAGTTGATGGTATTCAAATAAAAAAATAAAGTGCGTTGAAATGTTATGTATGTACATCTTCTATGTACTAAGAAGCATTTTTGAGTATTTTGGTTTTAGTTTTTTCGGTGGCGTTCGTCCGTAATTTATTCTTTGAGCAAAAAATGGCAAGCAACTACTTTGACTTAAAACAAAATTAATTTTGAAATTCACATTTACTTCTGTGCGAAAATGTTCTCTTGTTTTTCGCCCGAAGTGTAACTAAGCAGGGTGTAACTTTAAGAAAAAAAAATTATAGGAAAGACCCTACTTAATTTTCGATGAGGAATCTTCTTCTACATTTTTGGATAAGTTTGGAAACGCCCTGTATAACATAATTTTCAAACATTGTAATCACACTAGAAGAAGCATTAATTTACTAGAAGTTTATACAGGGGGTTAGGTAAGTGTCCTGGTGATGGCAGTCAATAAATCGAACAAAAAAACCATTTTGACAAACCGCTCGCTTTGGCTTTTATTAATTAATCGTTTTATTGTTGATTGTTAGATTACAATGGTTTCCACAGTTATTTTAATTAATGTAATTTTGACATTTTGGAAATCATAACCAAAAATTATGTAAACATTTAAAACTAAATTGTCGGACTTTTAAAAATATCTATTACTATACATAAACGCTTTTGCTACATAATATTATATTAAAAATAATTTTGTTTCAGTGCGGACGGAAACTTCGAAGTTACATTAGCAACGAAAGCAACATTGAACTACACAGGTCGAGTCGAATGGAAACCCCCTGCCATTTACAAGTCTTCCTGTGAAATTGATGTTGAGTATTTTCCATTTGATGAACAAACATGTGTTATGAAGTTTGGTTCTTGGACATATGATGGGTTTCAGGTATATAGCATTTGTATTTGTTTACCTTTTATTTTGCTTCTATGCAATTGTTTTCGTTTCGAAATTAACGACAATTTTAGTGTTTAAGCAATATGTTTTTGGTGTAAGTCCATGCATTTAAAAAAAAAATTTTTGATTATACAGGGTTATTCACGTTGTACGACACGAAATATTATGGCTATATCCCTTTGATTTTGAGATTTTTTTTTTGTGAAATAGATAGGGACCGTTGGAGGTACATTTTAAAATTATATTCATGATATACAGGGTGTTCAAAAAAGCATAAAACATATCAAAGTTGTGTTTTTTAAATGGAACATCCCATTTATTTTTACATTTTCGGATTTCACAATTAAAATAAAAGTGACTTTTATAAAGGTTTACCTCATCTAAACCTGAAGGTTTTTAAATATTTCGTATTTTGTGAAAATGTAGTACCAACTTGACACGTTTGAATTTTCGATTTTTATACCTGATTTTGAGACTAAATTTGACCCGAGTTCTACTAACTGAGTAGGTTTTGTGTCGTACGTAAAAATTTAATAACGTATACAGGGTGTTCAAAATTTTAAGTTTTAAATGATAATAACTTGTTTATTTCAAATGGAACACCCTGTATTTCATGTCATCAGCAATTGCGGAATTTAATTCTCTATCGGTTACTGGTACACTTCCCTATACCTAACTATTCACGTTCTCATAGAAAATGCATGTTTTCGAAGCAACAAACAACAGGTTTAATACAAAACACCCTGTGTATCATGAATATATTTTTAAAATGTACCTCCAATAGTCCCTATCTATTCCACAAAAAAAACTAATCTCAAAATCAAAGGATATAGTCATAATCTTTCGTGTCGTACAACGTACATTACCCTGTATATGTTAGAAACTGTAAATACAATACTGGGTATTTTTAGCAAGTACTTTTCAAACAGAAATGGTATGATCCTTAAGTCAGTTTAAGTAGAAAACACACCATAAACATGGTAAAACTCCCAACACTTACATACACAAATATTCAAAGTTTGATGATCACACTTTTGTAAAAATTATTTGTGATTTAGTCACATGGAGATACAAAAGCGGCGCTTAGCAGACGTGTACCCCAACTACTCTGCCTTTTTCTCATACTCGGTCATTTTCAGTCATCTTTGCATGTATTTTTTGCTGTTAAATATCGTTTTATCAAAAAATGAGAATATACGTTTTGTTCCTTTCTATTTCAACTTCACAAATTCTTTTTATTTTTCACAATCAAACGACTACACGAGCACTCAGCCTTGATCGAATTTAAATCGCAATTTTGCATAAACTAATTGCCCGACAATTGCAAGGTTTTGCTCACACTAAGTACATATAATTACCTCCTATTTCATGAAAGATTTATGCTGCATCTCAAAAAAAGAGGGATCTACAAATTTAAAAAAACTCAAGTATTTCCGATTTTCTCGGAAAGTTATTACCTGACCGAGTCGAATTGGTGCTTATTTTATTCTTATTTTTATCCTATACAACTTTTCTTTTTACACAATTAACTATGGTTACGACCTTAAAATATTTACTAGAATTGATACAATACAGGATTGTAAGAAACTGCAATCCGATCTAGATAAAGTCTCCTACTGGTGCAATATCAACAAACTTAATTTAAATGTACAAAAATGCAAAATTGTATCTTATTCCCGTAAGACGAAGAAAAATATAGATTTCAGTTATTCAGCAAATGATGTACCACTAGAGCGAGTTACTCTAATGAAGGATTTGGGCGCGTATTTTGATACAACCTTTTCATTTTCTTTCCATAGACGTGAAATATCAAAACAAGCATTTAAATTACTAGGTTTTGTTGTACGAAACGGTAGGGAGTTTTCTAACATTTCCTCATTATTAACTCTATATTATTGCCTAGTAAGATCCAAACTTGAATATTGTTCACTAATATGGAATCCTGGATACGTAAAATATATACATATGTTCGAAAACATACAGAGAAGATTTCTCAAATAATATACCATAACCAGCTGATTCTTCTGAATAGATTTAATGTACCGGCCTTCACTGTTAGAAGAAACCGTGTGTCTATAAAATTTCTTTTACGGATTACTACATAATAATATAGATTGTAATTACCTGCGAAGTAAACTTAAATTTGTTGTTCCACGCATATCCTCTCGCAAAGTTACCACCTTCCATTGCGATACTTGTAGAACTAATCTTCTCAGTCGGTCACCTATCCACACAATGTGCGTCAATTATAACAAAATTTGCCATACTAGTGACATCCTATTTTGTAAACTAAATTACCTTACATCCGCCATTGAATAAGTTTGTGCTGTAACTCATAATTTAATTTAATTTATGTATTCTACTTTTTACCACTGTAATTGTACTTTAATTCAATTATATTTAATGATAATTTTCATATTATATATGTATATGTGCTATTATTAAAATTTATTTGTTTATCTTAATTCATGTTACCGTCAGTACTGTTTCTTTTCAACATTGTTCTATTTTGGTCCATACTGTAAGAACAATAAACTTTATTATTATTATTATTATTATTATATTTTCCCCTCAGCAAAAAAAGCTGAGAAAAAAGCACGGTTATTGCATTTAAATGTTAATTAACAATATAATGACAATTCATTTTATACTATTTATAATTACATGACGCAGGCGGTATCCTACTATTATTTTTGTCAAAAAATTACTTATTGTTTGCTCTATTGACTGTGATAAACTCTTACAACCAAGTTTTCAGAATTCTATATTAAATGGTTTAGCAGATATTTCTAATAGGCCACTTATCCCTGAAGATCCTGTACTTTATAATGTTTATTTAGATCAATTTTTGAGTTAAAATGTTTGTAACCATAAAATGACTTCAATAACAATAATTAGATTTCACTTCTAGTTTTAAAGAAATACTCAGCCGATAATAATTATCACTAAATATTTAATATAAATTCTTTTTGTTAAACATGTCACAAAAGAAAAATTTTTAGACTATTATCGAGAAAAGTTTATTAAAAATTTAATTACAACAGAAAATATGTTAAGGACAGATTTCAGAGAATTCATTTGCGCTTTTAGAATACGTTTTTTCTTGTTTCTTTAACGTCGGAAGTTTAAACTTTAGTTTTGCCTTTAACGCTATTACTGTAATTAGTACAAAGGGGTGTTCTTTAGATAAAGAGATCTGCGCTTTTATTAAATTTCTGCATACACATCTATGACTATAACTTTTAAAGGGTAATAGATGTTGTAGTTTAGAAAATTTGATGATTATAAATGAATAATGATTAATGTAAACGGTAAAGAATTTTTTAATTACGTTTAATTTTCATTACAATTTGATATTCAAGTACTTTCAAGTAGATGCAGACTTAAATTAAGTTCATTGTATCCTACTTTTAAAATATTAAAAAATTAATCAAACAAATGCCCAACTTAATTTACATACACTAATTTCTGTAAGAACTAAAGCAGTAATAAAAAAATCGCTTAATGATTTAGGATAACTGCCAAACGAGAAATGCAATTTTTCTAATTAATATATTTGCCGTTCCTTTCAAGAAATCACTTCCAATTAAATTACCGCTTGAAATGTATTTATTGCAAACTGTTTGACAAAGATTGAAAAACTGGTTTTAGATTTCTGTTCCTTCAAATAATTAATTTCATACTTTTGTTGATAATTTAAATTAGATTCTGGAAAATTCCGACCCCTAATTTTAATATGATGATGACAAGGACAATGAAAAATGTGTTGGCGACGCGAGTAACCCAACACCTCGGCTCTGTCACATAGCAAATTTATATCAAAATACTGTCATAAAAATAGTAAAATAGTTAAATAACAGTAAAGTAGAAATTAGTGGTATAAGACAATTAGTAATAAAGTGTAAAAAAAACAATAGTTAATGTAATAGTGAATTTCAAAGCAAAATAATTGTGTTTAAGTGAAAAAATAGAATAGACCGAACGTTAAAGTTAGTGCAGATTGCGTATCGTCCGAGCGTCGACCCGGGGCGATAAGCAAGGTCCGGTTATAACAACGCATATGTAAGTTATTCCTCCTAATACATAATTAATATTAGATACAATAAGTACGCGCAAAATAATTCCCGAACAAGTAGAGTAATTACAAACAATAAGAGAAAGAAATAATTAAAGGAGGCAAATACACTAAAAAGTGAACATGTGCGAAATGGAGAGAATAGAGCAAATGTTTAATCAAATTAATGAGAATATGAAGCAGATGAACGTTAAGATGGATGCTATAACAAAAGAAATGAAGCAGATAAAAGAAGAAAATCAAACATTGAAAAAAAATTGAGATTCAGGATGACAAGATAGGAAAACTAGAAAAAAGAAATAAGAAAAAGAATTTAATTGTAAGAGGTATCGAGGACGAAGAACATGAGGATAAGACAGGTATAGAAGAAAAATAGATTCAGTAATACAAAAGATTGGAATAAACATCAATAAGGAAACAGAAATAGACGAAATAAGAAGAATTGGGAAATACGCTGTGGATAGGAATAGGCCAGTGTTGATAAAATTAACAAAAGAAAGCACACGATTTGAAATATTAAAAACGCAAAAACCTAAAAGGTAGCGATATATAGATTGAAGAAGACTATCCAAAGCCAATACAAGAGGACAGGAAGGTGCTGATAACGCAAATGAAAGAGGCCAGAGCAAACGGACACAGGGCAATTATAAAATATAATAAGTTAATCATAAACGGCGAAGTATACACGGCAGCAACTTTCAATGAACAAAGAATTACGGGAGATGAAGAAGAATGCGGAAAGACCGGCCAGAAACGAACAGCCATAGATAGATCACCCAACGGGGAAGGTGCAGACGAGCAAACGAGGAAAATAACAAGAACGATAAGAGGAAAAAACTATTAACAACAGATTACGGAAAGAACAAGGAACCAGACCAGGCAACGAAAATTGACATGAATAAGGACCAAAGAATGGATAGGGATAACAAAAATAGAAATAAAATTAAAGAAAATAATAAAACCAAAACATTATTCCAAATAAAAATTAAGGATAAATTATTCATAGGAACATGGAATGGTAGAGGTTTAAACGAGGTCCGGGCATTAAAACAACTTAACGACAAGTATAAAAAATGGCGATTTGACATCATGGCACTACAAGAAACGAATTTTAAAGGAAACGACATTATGGAACTTGACGAATATGTCCTTTTCAAAAGTGAAGCAGAAAATAATCGGTTGGGTACAGGCTTCTTGGCCAGTATATCAACCTGTAATAGGGAATTTTAGTAAACACGAAGAATCATCGGTAAATGCACAACTCCTAATAGATTTTGGAAGGGAAAAGGGATTGATAATTAAAAGCACATATTTTCAACGAAAAGATATATACAAAGGGACTTGGAGATCACCAGACGGGAAACATATTAACCAAATTGACCACATATTAATTGAGAGAGAGGAAAGTATTATGAATATACGAAGCTATCGAGGCCCAAACATAAGCTCAGACCATTTTGTGGTAGGAATGAAAATGAAAATAACTTTACCATTTATAAAGAATAATAAAAGTAAAAAAAGCCTAACCCAAAAAGAGAGATTTGAAAAAGAAGAGAATAAAAACAGATATACACAAACCATAAACAAAAAATTAGAAGAGTTAAAAGAATCGGAAAGCGTGGAACAGAAGTGGCGAAACATAGAATCAGTAATAAAACAAAGTGCAGAAGTATGTAGCCAGGAAAAGAAGCAGACAAAAAATGCTTGGTTCGACGAAGAATGTAAAATAGAAATAGAACAAAGAAACAAAGCAAGGAAAACCATGATCGAAAAGGAAACAGAAGATGCAAAGGAAAATTACGACAAAAAAATGAAGAAATGTAAGAGCTTTATAAGAGAAAAGAAACGGAAATACCAAGAAGCTTTAATAGCGCAAATTGAAGAAGATTTTAAAAATAAAGAAGTTAGAGCACTGTACGCGGACATACGAAGAGAAAGAAAAGAATATAAGCCGAAGATCAGTTTTTGTAAAAGTAAGGAAGGTAATCTAATAACAAACGAAGATATACTGAAAAGATGGAAACAATATTTCGAAGGAGTATTAAATGGTGATGGCGTTGAAGAAGAGATTAGAGACGGGGAAGAAGAGGACGAGGAACACATGCAGAGGACATTCCAAGCATACAAGAAATCGCCAGCATAATAAAAGATCTGAAGCGAAACAAGAGCCCAGGATACGATGGGATTTTAGCGGAATGAATCAAATACAGAGGTGATAAGTTAATAGAAAAAATGCACTCATTAGTGGAAACAATATGGATACAAGAAAAAATGCCAGAGCAATGGTTCGAAGCAACACTATGTCCAATTCTAAAAAAGGAGATCCATTGAAATGCGAAAACTATAGAGGCATCGCTCTATCAAGAATAGGCTAATTAAAGAAATAAACGGTGTACTAGGTGAATATCAGTGCGGTTTTCAAAGGGGAAGAGGGTAGTAGATCAAATATTTGTGCTAAGGGAATTACAGGCAGAAAGTCGTAAACATCAAGTTGAAACTTATGTACTTTTCGTAGACTTTAAACACGCATACGATAGGGTGAAAAGACAAGAGTTATATAGTGCAATGGTAGGTTTGGGAATCCGTCAGAAATTGATAAAGATGGTACAACTAACCCTAAAACACACGCAAGATAGGGTTAAAGTCAACGGAAAAGTATCAGAATGCTTCCAGGTAAAAGACGGACTGCGCCAAGGAGATCCACTGTCATCAATACTGTTTAACATCGTATTGGAGAAGGTAATGAGGGACGCAAACATCAACCGAAATGGTTTGTTATACTATAATAAACATCAATGCCTCGCCTATGCAGATGACATCACAATAGTAACAAGGACAAAAAGAGAGCTGAAGGAAACAATAAAAAAGTTAGAAAAATCAGCAAGAAAAGTAGGTTTGAAGATTAACGAAGAGAAAACAAAATTTATGTATTGGTCTGATAAAAAATTCGAACAAGGGAATAAGTTAACAGTGACAAACCCAAGAAGGAAGGACATACACATTTAAAGACTAAACCTAAGGAACTAGAAGGGAAAAGTAACAGACAAAAAAGAATGGAAAAACATTGTAATAAAGTCTTGATGAGCCTGCTAGGCTCTTAATGCTGTAATATATATATATATATATATAAATATATATATATATATATATATAATTTTAATAATTTTTGTAGATATTTCCGTTTCACAGATAAATCGATTTTTTCTTCAAGCGTGCTAAAATATGAATTTTACTATACCGCATTGAATATATAGAACGACTACATTATTTTACGGCGTACAATAATATTATTATTTTACGCTCAATTAGTAACTTAGTTTGCCGGTAGAGGTATTAGCACTTTTTAAGCAGAAACGCCATTTAAAATTTAAACTTTTAAAAATGTCGCAAATTGAAGGAACTCCACCTAAAATAAAACAAATCGCCGATGCCTTAGTTGAAAATTTGATCCCCAACAAATCGCGCAAAATATATGATTTTGCTTACAATAAATTTTTGAAATGGGCGCAAGAAAATAATATAATCAATTACACAGAAAATGTTATGTTAGCGTATTTTTCCCATTTGGCGGAAACTATGAAAAGTTCGTCATTATGGGCACAATATTCCATGCTAAAGTGCCAATTAAATATTAAACATGACATAAACTTAAAAATTACGCAAAATTAATTTCTTCTTGAAGCGCCAAGCTGATGGGTATCAACCAAAAAGCAAAAGTTTTCTCAAAAGAACATTTTAATAACTTTTTACAAAATGCGCCAAACAATGAATATTTGGCCATGAAGGTAATTTCAAATATAACTTTTTCAATCGCTAAAGTAGATACTATTTTCTTAGATCGTATTAATATTCGGAGTTAGTGGGGCATGTCGTTGCGACGAACTAGTCAATTTAAGAATACAGGATATCGAAGACCTGAACGTATAATACTAGTAAAAATTCCTAATACTAAAACGAATAAGTCACGGACATTTACCATAGTTGGAGATTTTTATTTAAATTTATGTAGACAATATATGACACTTCGACCTAATGACATCAACATAACAAGATTCTTTTTAAAATACCAAAATGGTAGATGCCACCGTGTCGTTATGGGGATACATAAAATTTCAGGTATACCAAAACAAGTGGCAACTTTTTAAAACTACCTAATCCAGAGGAATACACTGGTCATACACTGCGACGAACCTCAGCTACATTGTTAGTTGACAATGGTGGAGACATTACCACTCTAAAAAGACACGGTGGATGGAAATCTAACAATGTAGCTGAGGGATACATCGAAGACTCCTTTCAAACAAACGTGAAATTGCCAATAGAATATTAGGGTGCGATGAAGGTAACACATCTACCGTAACATCAGGTGATCTTAACAGGCCTAGTACTTCCACCGCAACATCGAGCATATCCCAGTCAAGTGAATATGAAATCCATCACGACTATAATGACGTCAATGTCAGTTCTAAAACAGCAAGTAGTGGATTAAATATTATTAACTCGACATTACAAAATTGTACCTTTAATATTACTATAAATAAGAAATAGGTATTTTTTCCACTATATAGTTACTACAAAAGAATGTTTGTTTTAAGTTTTCATCTGAAATAAGAGTTAATTATTATTATTGTTGTATTGTTAAATAATTATAGCTTTCTTTCTTACTCTACAAATTAATACAAAAATTTTCCTTTTACAAACCGTGTTAATACACACAACAAAAATAATGTTGTTTGACAGTCATGTTTGACAGTTGTAAAGTTGAGTTAACGCTGTTGCCTATTCATTCTAAACCACCTCAATTACTTCAAGAATTTGGTTTTTACGCTTGAAGAAAATAGTAGTATGCTACACGGAGTCGAACGCAAAAAGAATGCGTTCTACTCCTAGTAGCATAATAATTATTACGTGGCTTCCATACTCTAGGAAAAGATATAATAACTTCAAAATAAGTAACAACAACTTTGCCTTACTAAGACCCTTCAACATTCTTTTTCCAATATTTAAGAGCATTCTGTACCCTTTTGTGGCAAAATTGTTATATCGAATTGCTAAAAACTCTACTATTTTTTTGTATAAACACAATGTTAAAACAAGGTTATGGACACGTTTGAAAAGTACTTTCAAGTTTTACCGTTTCGGAGCTCTATTTTATAGGAGTAATTACATGTTTTCGAAGCGCCAGAATAACACCCTTATATGCAATTGAATTATTCTAAAATATTATTTTTCACATTCTACAATGTTTTCTTCAACTTTGGGCGGACGCTTTTCTTAATTTAAGATCAATTAATAAATTGAGAAGGATTTCAATATTTTACGACAAAATTTGTGAAAACAGCTTTGTCTTCACAACGTAATTATAAGAAATCAGAATATTTTAGAGAAAAAAGGATCTGACCAAAGTTGCGTAACATATCAATTTTTATGATAGAAAAGTCCAAAATTATTTTTATTAAAAACTGTACCCTTGAGAGTGGCGCCCGTGACATAGAAATTTAACATGGAAATTGGACGGTACAGAAGACGCTTAATATTATGTTACAAAACTTAAATAACTGGCATTTTTCTAAATCCTTCTACAAATAAATACTAATAAAATTGTAAACACATTAAATACTTGTAATAAATTATTAGCTATGGTTACTGCAGTACGATTATTCAATTTACTGATATATCAACAATCAGAACTACTCTACGGCCTTGATGACAAAAATAACTAAAATTTCGCGACCACTATGACATTAGATTTTTTTATGTAGAATCTAGTCGTATGATGATGATTTTTATCTATGTGTTTATGAGATCAAAATCGAAAAATGGCGAACGCGAGTAGTTCGCAATTAGGTGCTCTTACTTGTAAAAGTGCAAAAAGCAAAGTAGTAAAGGTATTAAATGCTTAAAATGAGAAAATTACTTTCATGCAAGTTGTGTTAACTTGTATATATATATAATTTTAAAAATGATGGTAAAGCCGAAGAAAGCGACGAAGTGACCGATTTGGTTTGTGACAGTGATCAGAAAATTAATATTCAAATATTTAACTATATAATTAAGCAAAAGGATTTATTAATTAAAGAATTAAAAAGTAAAATAAATTTACTTGAGGAACATGTTAATTTGCTAAAAAACTTTAAACAACATAATTCAGGTGGCAAGAAAATTGAACATGGACAAACATTTAAGAGCGTCGGTACGGGACTACATGGCAAATATGGGAAACTGTAATTATTCTGGAAAAACTAATAGTTATGCTAGTACAGCGGCACTTCGTACGACTAATAACTTAAAATCCGAGGGCGTTTTGAAAGATAAAATTTCTAAAAAAAAAGGATATAATCTCCAAGATAAGTCTGAATAATGCGCTTTTAAGTGTAGAAAGTCAAGCAATTTTAGATAGTGTTATCAACCTTTACAAAGCACTTGCAAATTAAACAGGATTCTGAATTAAGTGCAGGTAAAGCCGATGATGAAAAAATGAACAGTGGACAACTGTAAAACGTAAGTTTAAAAAAATTAAACATGTTGTAGTAGAAGTAATAATACCAAAGAAAGGAATATCACTGCAGCTCTAAAAATGGTATTCCTGAATGTGTACAAACTTAATCCAAAAAACTGAATTAGTTGATTTCACTCATGTTAAATGCAAGTTTCCGAAAACAATTGCACATCTCTTCAGTCTAAAACATCCAGATCACTACCTTCATTTAGACTAGATATATAGGCATCTAATTATAAATCTGCAATGGAACCCAACGGCTTGGCTAACAGGAGCTTGCATTAGGCAAGTTTTTTTTCTCATGAACAGACTGTCAAAAGAGAAAGAATAACTGAAAGTCCAGAGTATGTCAACAACATTAAGGACATTAATTTTGATCCGTATTTAATCTTGGCTAAATGTTCAAACTTTTAAATTCGGACAAAGTCGACAATTTAATAATCGATATTTGTCAATTTCCTAATCTAAACTTTTATGTTTAACTGAAATTGCTTCAATATCTGAGAATGTGATTAACTGCCATTTTCGTGAATTTTCTGCAAATAGTTTTTATGTTAGGTCCTTTTTATATGTGGAGGTGTATGCATATGGATCAGAAACGATTTTTGGCATTACGAATGTTAAGCAAGGTTAAATCTAATTGATTTAAATATGTTTTGTTCCGTGAAAAGATTGCGAAATTTATGCTGTTTCATAACAGGTTAATATGGTTAATTATATAATTTAAATAGTTAATTTTCAAAGTATAATAATAAAATAAAACTAAATTTAATTCTAATTGAGAAATTAAAAATTAAAACTTAATTCAAACTATATACATTAATTGACATAATTATTCTCAAATAGATTTTTAGTTATTCGCATTAAATCCTTTGAATGTTAATCAATCATAGAAAATTTTTATACATTTATTATATTGGCAGTTATTTGTTTACGTTAGTTCATACAATTTAGTCTGTTTTACAATTGTATGTTGAAAGTGTTTTTTATGTTAAATTATTTTGTAAATGCCTGTAATTGTTCGGATCTTAAATTGGATGATGTTGATTCCTAAAAGAAAAACAAAACAGAAAAAGAACTAGTAAATTTGTAAGTGTTATTTTAAATAGCTTTATCAATTTCTTAAAATAATTTTAATGGTGTAATAATACTAATTAAAAATTGTTGTACCTCAATAAAAATACAGACGTCCCGGGATGAAGACAACACACCTAGTTGTCGAAACGTCGACTATAGAATAATTCTAGTTCTTTGGTTATACATCCAGCTCCTATAGAAGGCCTTCTATGTAAGGAAACTACTACAAATTAAAAATAATAAGAGGGACAAGCAATAATTAAAAAAAAATAATTTTAGTTTGTTACAGATCTCCTTGTAGTAACATTTCTCTGTTTCTTGCCACAATTTTCGACGTTCATTGGTCTGCACACAAAACTAGTGTTAAGTTAATTTTAGGTGACGATTTCAACATATAAACGCTTCACACCCCAAATAGTGAACATACCTGAGACTCATGCAGGTAATGGTAGTGTTTCAACTTAAATAATGTTGTAGTGTTAGCGAACTACAGTTACTCTTTCCTCGAGCAAGACGATTGATCACGTCTATGTTAATTTTCCTATTTGTGGCGGCTCCATTTGTTGTGTTGTGGATAATGTGATTTCTGATCACCATTCTGTTTTTGTCCATTTACAAAGCAATAATGACGAAGTACAAACCTTAAATTAGGCAATTAAAAAAGATGTTTTTCAAAAAATAACATCCAGAAATTTGAGAATGCTTTATTAAATGAAAATTGGTCTTGTTTATACCAATTAGTGTGATGCTGATGAAGCTTTTAACTACTTTATTGAAACATTTTTTAATTCACTTTAACTTCTGTTTTCCATTGCATAAGTACAAGTTTAAAAATTCTAAATTTTGGCTGAATGAGAAAGTTAAAATATCTAGCTGTAAATTAAAAAAAGATTTGTTTGTATTAAGTCGTGCACATAAGCAGCACTATTGCCTTAGTATAAGCAGGCTAAAAACATCATACAATACCTGGTAAATAATTCAAAACGATTTTATCATCAAAAAAAGATTACAGCGTCTTGCAATCCCTAATAAAGCTGCTTGGGATGTTGTGCCTGACTTGACTGGATCCAAAAAGATGAATAATTATAGCATAAAGGTGAAAGAGAAAGCTACTGACGATCCGCAAACCATAGCTAACGCTTTCAATAATTTTTTTTCAAATGTACCCAATAAAATTATAAAGAGTGTATCCTGCAACACAAATCTTAGTGGTCCTGAATTAACTGGATGGGTCAACAGTACCAAGAATGTTTAAAAATTTGTCCTTTTACTGTTGATGAATTCTACAATTTAATCTGGTATAAATTAAAAATAAAAATCAGCGGACGTAGATGAAACACCCCGTATTTACTTCTAAAAACAAGTACTACATGTTGTTGCTCCACAATACTAACCTTTTTTAGGTTAATTTATCATTTTGTACCAAAGGATTTTTTCCGAAAAATTGAAACTTGGTAAAATTGTACCAGTGCATAATGAGAAATGACCTCAGGACGTACAAAACTATAGACCCCATTACTCTTGACGTCGGTGTTTTCTAAAGTCTACGAATATTGTTATCTGAGCAGACTATTGCATTTTCTTAATAATCATAACATCATTTTCGATTTTCAACATGGTTTTAGACCACAAAGACTCAACCAATACAGCTATTTCATTCATTTCATGATAAGTTAATTAATTCTAATTGGATGAAGATAAAAAACCCGTTGGAATATTTTGTGACCTAAGCAGGGGTTTTGAATGCTTGACTTTGACATTTTTACTGAACGAATTGACCAAATATGGTATTGTGGATGTAGCTGCTAATCGGCGAATCCATTTATAAGGGGCGTAAACAGTACGTTGCTATTGAACACAATTTGAATGGTACAAAAAAACAGTAACTTCGATTATAAAGATATAAAAGTAGGTGTTCCTCAAGGATCCGTTTTAGGTCTTCTTCTTTTTATATTTTATGTCAATGAAATTGACAAGGTTACTACATCTGCAACATCCTACACTTTATGCAGATGATACTTCTTTAGTTATATCTAATAAGTGTGACACTATTTTGGAACAACAATGTAATTATGAAAGTTGAGTGAGCTTAGTACATAAGGAATCTTTAGTTAAAGATGAAATGAAGTGCACCTTCCTTATAACATTGATTTATTGTTTGTATTATGTATTTGACCATGGTTTCGATACTAATTAGTATCATTTTCAAAATTATTAGTCTTAAATCTAAAATATAAAACAGGTTGAAAATTATATAGAACAAAACCAGCTGCTACTCACCACAAATGCTTAACAAACAATTACAAAAAATATAAGTGTAAAGAATAACTAATTATTTCATTTTGAAATTAAATAAAGGTTCGAACATCGTAACCAAATACCAGCCACGTGCAAGAACCAAAACGGAATGACAATCGGAAACGGAAAATTATTTTATGTGATACCAACATAAGTGATATGGAAATATTTAAAATTGAAAATATAGCAAGTATGCAACCAAAAGGCATGCAAGAGGACATTAGTCTAAGATGTTTTTAATAAAATGGAAATTAGAGAAATCAAGATGAACATTAATCAACTTTTTTTCTAAAATAAATTGTTTAGTAATATAAATTTTTCTAAATTTAAAATGATTTGGTTATTGTTAAAGACATGTAGCAAGTTAGTATTGGAGAAAGGTTTGTAACAGTGGTTGGTTTCAAGAAAATGAAGAGCAAAATTCGATTTGTTAGCTCGATTAAGTCTGATGGAATCAATATGTTCTTGAATCTAATGGTAAAAGATCTTTTAGTGGAACCTACATAACTGAGGGCGCAAGTATCACAAGAAAGTTTATATATGCCTTTGTTAGATAATAAGATAGATTTATCGGTGTTATTTTTAATGAAGTTATTGGATTACAAGTGCGAAAAGCTAAATTGATATTGTATTTTTTGTAGAGATTTGAAACAATTACTCATGTTATTGAAATAAGTTATGGAAGTGAATTTCGGATCAGAATTGTCTTTGATGTGTAAGGTTGTAGATAATTTAAACGTTTTTCTTTATAATTTGTAAAATAAGTTGATCATTATAGCCATTGTTCAATGCGATAAATCTAATGAAATTAAGTTCAAACAAAAATTATTATAGTTAAGAGGAATAGTCAAAAGTCTGTGAATTAAAGAATGGAAGGTAGATAACTTTTGGGCCCAAGGGTGATTAGATTTATAATGTATAATAGTGTCCACAAAAGTAGGTTTCCTGTAAATCTGATAAGAAGGATGCCTTTATCTAAAGTTATCATTAAGTCCAGGAATGGTAGTTTATTGTTAACTGATGATTCAAGAGTAAATTGAATTTCAACATTAAATGAATTAAAAATTCTTTTAAGAAATAGCTTTCTTCTACGGAACCATTAAAAATAATGAAAATGTCATCTACATATCTTTTATAAAATAGAATTTTATTAATTAAAAGATTGTCACTCTCAAGTATTGTGTTTTCCAAGTTATTCATGAAGATATCAGCCAGTAAAGGACTAAGATTAGAACCCATAGCTAAACCAGAAGTTTGAGAAAAAATTTTATTATTAAATTTAAAAAAGTTTTGTTTAAGACAAATAACTAATAGATCATACAAAAAAACAGCTTCAACATTGTTAAGGTTAGAATTAAAAAAGGTGATTTTTTTATGATAACAAGTAGCTGATCAGTTGGAACAGAAGGAAAAAGGTTAGTTACATCTAAAGAAAGTAATCTGGCATTAACAGGGAATGGTTCATTTTTCTTAATTTCTTTGATTAATTCTAGGGAATTTTTAATAGAGTGTTTAAATTGAAAGTTAAGATTGGACTTGAATGTAGTATTCAACCATCTTGTTAAATTACTCGTGATACTATTTCTGAAATTAACAATCGGTCTGACAGGTAAAGTAGAAGTTAAAATGTTAAAATTATTAAAATCTTTAATTTTATGAATTTTGGGTAATGTGTAAAGCTTAGGAATAGTAAAACCTTTTTCCTTCTGTTCCAACTGATCAGCTACTTGTTATTATAAAAAAAATCACCTTTTTAATTCTAACCTTAACAATGTTGAAGCTGTTTTTTTGTATGATCTATTAGTTATTTGTCTTAAACAAAAACTTTTTTAAATTTAATAATAAAATTTTTTCTCAAACTTCTGGTTTAGCTATGGGTTCTAATCTTAGTCCTTTACTGGCTGATATCTTCATGAATAACTTGGAAAACACAATACTTGAGAGTGACAATCTTTAATTAATAAAATTCTATTTTATAAAAGATATGTAGATGACATTTTCATTATTTTTAATGGTTCCGTAGAAGAAAGCTATTTCTTAAAAAGAATTTTTTAATTCATTTAATGTTGAAATTCAATTTACTACTTGAATCATCAGTTAACAATAAACTACCATTCCTGGACTTAATGATAACTTTAGATAAAGGTATCCCTTCTTATCAGATTTACAGGAAACCTACTTTTGTGGACACTATTATACATTATAAATCTAATCACCCTTGGGCCCACAAGTTATCTACCTTCCATTCTTTAATTCACAGACTTTTGACTATTCCTCTTAACTATAATAATTTTTTGTTTGAACTTAATTTCATTAGATTTATCGCATTGAACAATGGCTATAATGATCAACTTATTTTACAAATTATAAAGAAAAAACGTTTAGAATTATCTACAACCTTACACATCAAAGACAATTCTGATCCGAAATTCACTTCCATAACTTATTTCAATAACATGAGTAATTGTTTCAAATCTCTACAAAAATACAATATCAATTTAGCTTTTCGCACTTGTAATCCATTAACTTCATTAAAATAACACCGATAAATCTATCTTATTATCTAACAAAGGCATATATAAACTTTCTTGTGATACTTGCGCCCTCAGTTATGTAGGTTCCACTAAAAGATCTTTTACCATTAGATTCAAAGAACATATTGATTCCATCAGACTTAATCGAGCTAACAAATCGAATTTTGCTCTTCATTTTCTTGAAACCAACCACTGTTACAAACCTTTCTCCAATACTAACGTGCTACATGTCTTTAACAATAACCAAATCATTTTAAATTTAGAAAAAGTTTATATTACTAAACAATTTATTTTAGAAAAAAGTTGATTAATGTTCATCTTGATTTCTCTAATTTCCATTTTATTAAAAAAACATCTTAGACTAATGTCCCTCTTGCATGCCTTTTTGGTTGCATACTTGCTATTTTTCAATTTTAAATATTTCCATATCACTTTATGTTGGTATCACATAAAATAATTTTCCGTTTCCGATTGTCATTCCGTTTTGGTTCTTGCACGTGGCTGGTATTTGGTTACGATGTTCGAACCTTTATTTAATTTCAAAATGAAATAATTAGTTATTCTTTACACTTATATTTTTGTAATTGTTTGTTAAGCATTTGTGGTGAGTAGCAGCTGGTTTTGTTCTATATAATTTTCAACCTGTTTTATATTTTAGATTTAAGACTAATAATTTTGAAAATGATACTAATTAGTATCGAAACCATGGTCAAATTTATATAATAAAACAATAAATCAATGTTATAAGGAAGGTGCACTTCATTTCATCTTTAATGTAATTATGTCTTAGAAAATATAAGTCAATGGTTGATCTTTCGTTTAATTCTGCTTAATCCAGACAAAACCTGTGCAGTTAGATTTTGTAACAGACAAAGTAATTGCAATGACCTTAACCTTCACATACAGGGTAAAACAATTGCAACTTATGAAAGTGTCAAATTTTTGGGTCTCCATATTGATAAGTGCTGTTAGAGAATGCATTGTGAACTTCTTATCAAAAAAAATTAACTCGATTGTATACTATATGTTTATATCACGCTTGTGTTGAGTCTCGTATTAGGTATGGTATTTGTTTCTGGGAATCGTCTCCTCATTCCAAATTGGTTTTTATAATACAAAAACGTACATTGAGATGTATAGTTGGTGCCTTTAGAATGCAAAGTTGTAAATCTATTTTTAGCCAATTAAAAGTGTTAACACTTCCGTCTCTATATATTTTTGAACTTTGCTGTTATGTTTATAGTAACAAAAATAATTTTCAGTTGAATAATGACATCCATCACTTTAATACTAGAATTTGAAATGATATTCATATACCACAACATAAAACTTTGGTGGCTGTAAACTCGCTTAATCATCTGGGTCTTAAACTATTTAACTGTTTACCTGATGCAGTGAAGTTTAGCTCTAGCATTGCTGTGTTTAAGAAGGAATTAAGATCTACCTCATAGGCAAATGTATTTATAACCTTAGTGAGTTCTGGTAAACTATTTCGGGTTTAATATAAGTATAAGTCTTATTTAATTTTTTATTATTTATTTTATATTTACATATACTATTATTTGATAAATTCCTATAAAATTCTATGTTAATTTTCTGGAAATAAATTCATTTATTATTATTATAAGATATAAGTAAATTTATGTTTTATAAACGGGACACTTGGTATATGATTTCAGAATGTGATTTGTTTTAATTTTAGCTACTCAAAAATATAGCATACTTGATATTTACTTGGTAGAAAAGCAAATAATAAAATTGTAATCTTTAAGGAACTTACATTTTAACAAAATCAGTGAATGTAAACGTTTTAGAAGCAATTTTTAAATCTATGAAAAAAATGGCACAAAAATGATAGTCAATTTCATATACCTGCCATTGTAGCCTTTTGTGGTTGATACTTATGTTACACTATAATGTAGATTAATTATCTGAATGACTGGCTATATTGTATATTTATGCAGTTCTTTGTAATACACTAGGTTACTGTAATTTCCATAGTACGCAGAAATGATGCATATACAGGGTTGTTTGTTTGCTATCTTACAAGTTTGCAATTTGTTTTAAGGACGCCTCTCGCTTTTCTAAAGACAATTACTTGTTTGCTTCAGTGTTCTTTAAAGTTTTCTTAATAAGTGAAGGTATGCTAGAAAGACAAGGACATTTGAAGTATTTCTACAACCTAATTAAATTTGAATAACCATTAACTGTAACCTTATTGGCCAATACTTTACTTAGAAAGAATGATTTTTAATTATCGTTAGTCTGAACTTACGGTTATCATTATTAAAAATCATGCAACCTTTATCTATTTCATCAAAACATAATTCATCGCAATAATAGTAGTACATAGGCCAAGCAACAGAGATCAAAAAGTACGTATTTCATGACAAAATTAATAGCAGCATAGGACCACTGTCATTATGTTTGGAAACGGTAGCTGATAGTGGGTGCATAGTTTGATACTCCACTTTTTATTTCATATTTTTGTAATCAACGAGTTTTTGGGAAAAAATGCCATTTTTCGCGTTTTTGCGCATAACTTTTAATCTATCCATCCGATAGCAAAACTGTCAACAGACGATTAGTAGAGAATTGAAAGACGAATAAAATGCTAACTCGAACGTCCCGATCGGATAAATAGGTTCCGAGAAAATCCAAAAGAACCGAAAAAAATGACGATTTTTCAAAAATTCATAACTTTTTTAATTTTCAATATGTAGCGCTGTTTTTCTGGATTTAAGTGGATATTAACATGTTCTTTGATGGTGAAAAACCTGGACGATGTTCGATGAATACTTTCGGAGTTATAGCGATTTAAAATTTTTAACCCTTTTTTGCGAAGGGCTGTATGCTCGTGTATTCAACCGATTTTCCCGTTCTTTGAAAATTTTGAAAATATAGATAAAAAACTTGATCGTCTCATTTCGTTTTTTTCAAAAAGATGATTGCTAACGATCGAAAATCGACGCGAACTTGCGCTGAAACCGCTCACCGCGCGCGAGTAGTCAAGTAGTAGGAGAAGAGTGGAAATTTAGTGTAAGAAGAAAACAATACGGTATTTGAGGGAAAAACAAAGGATTCATATTTTGATTAAGTATGCAGAACAAGAGCCCAATATAAGATTGAGTAAAATTCAAAAGAAAGTCTTAAAATTTGGCGATGTTAAGAATCTTCCTCGAACTGGTCATCCACAAGTAGGAGTTGCCTAATTGAATATTGTTGCTGTGCAAGAAAATACACATGCGGCTACACGCGAGTTGGCTACTAATCACAACATCTGCCAAAATCGGTAGTGAATGTTGCGTTTGTACAACTTTTTGAATTTATTCCAGGAGTTCAATGAGGATCTCTGATGAAAGATTACAGTTCTGCGAAATTTTGGCAAATCCATGTGATACAGATCCAGAATTTGCAAACCGAATAATATCCTTCAACGAAGTAAGGTTTTTTCTTAACGGTACGGTAAAAGTCGATGTTTTGTCCAGAATTATAGGGGATTCCATTTTAACGCCTTTTTTAATTAAAGGGTCATTAACAGCCGAAAAGATTAAATTCCCGCTGTCCCAAATCATGTACATCCGGAATTAATTTATGGTATTATATTATATATGGTATTTATAATGCTTAGCATAACATATAACACCGGCACGTAATAGAACTAAGGACGAACCTTTTAAGTCAGGGTCTAGTATGAAACTCCTCTTAAATTTTAAGATTCGAAGCACCTTTCCCTTTCAAACTAAATTTGAAATAAACAAAAAAATGCGCTAGAATAAAAATTTTCAACTTGAATAACAGTCAGACAAACAAACCATTGACGCTTCTGCAGTTGCAGTGAGTTCCACTAAGATATTTCCAACGAAAAACAACTAACAAAAAGATTGCCGACTAACTTCTACGAATTTCTTTATCGGAACGGAAAGAAAAAATTAAACCGTCGAAACTTAACTTGAAGTTCATTACTCTTTAGATTCCTCACTGGTTACATTTATAAATATTTTTAATTATACCACCTGTCAATTTTGACATTTTAAGTGGATAGATATTTTTATTTTTCACTCTGAACCTACGTAAAAAACTATGCGTACAACGTGTCTCACGGCGGCCATTAGAAATTTATGGAGATTAAATCAATTTGATTTTTTGCAAATTTCTAGATTTACATAAAAAAAACTGTGCTCTTTCAAATAAAAATATAATGGTCATTGTACAACTTCTAGTTATACCGAAATTGGGCATTAACTTGTTATTTTAAACGGAACACCCTATATTTTATTTAAATTCTATATTCAGCAAAAAATTCTGCAAACGATGATATTATAAATATTTTAATCAGATACTTGAAATTTTAGGTTGATGTACTTAAATAGTTGTACTTTTAATTAACAAAACATTTAAATCGTTTGTTGTACAGGGTGTTTTAAAATTATTTGTAAAGATGATATATCTTAAAAAACTTATTTATTTTAAATAGAATACCCTGTATATTTTTATGTCATTTTATTCAAAAAATATGCTGTATAACCTGTATTAGCATCTCCTCTTGTCCGTTTAGAGGAAATTGAAATGAAAGTATTAAACGTTTACTTTTCATTTATTTTCATTTTATTTTACATTTTTTATGCCCGGAAGTGAACTAAACAACCTTTCAAAATAATAAAATTATTATATTAAAGAAAACAAAGAAAATAATTTAATACTAACTAAAGAATTTTACATAAAACAAACTGAAATTAAACAAAAAGTGCGAAATGCATTTAATAAACGAGACGATGAAATGTATGTCAAGAAACCACTACACATGTTCAAAAGAGGTTGTTAAAATGTTTTGAAGATAATGGGGGCGCATTTTGAACACTTACTAAAATGTTTTTTTTTCAGTTTGTTTTAAGTAACATCTTTTAGTTAGTATGTACCTTATTTTTCATTGCTTTTTTTAATACAATAATTCTATTATTTTGAAAGATTGTTATTTAGCACATTTCACGCCATACTAATAAAAAAAAAAAAATTAAACCAAAATGAAAATAATATCATATAAACATTTAATACTTTAATTTCAATTTGCTCTAAACTGACAAGAGGTAGCTATAGGGACTGCTAATGCAGATAGATGCAGAACAATTTTCTGAGTAAAATGACAAAAATATACTGGGTGTTCTATTTAAAACAAATAAGTTTTTCGAGTTTAAAATATATCATATCACTATTTTAGTACCTCATCCTAAAATTTCAAGTATCTGATTAAATAGTACTTGAGATAGGTGACTTTAAGAAATTGTCGACAGATAACTAAAAATTTGGAAAAAATTGAATAACGCATAAACGGTTAGACTTTGGAATAGGCAAATATGGTATCAACGTTTACAGAATTTTATGCTGAATATAGAATTTAAATAATATATAGGGTATTTCGTTTAAAATAACGAAGTGATTGTCAACCGGAAGTTTTTTTAAGTAAATCTACAAGTTTGCATTTAATCTCCATAAAGTGTAATGGCCGCCTTACCTGAGACACGGTGTATAAGTCTTTTGAGATATCGTTTTTTAAACACTTCCTAGGGTCAATATCGCCTTCACATATTTGACGTTTTTTAGGTTATTATTTGAAATGCCAAACTTAAATTTTATTCTCACTTACGGCGGTAACGACCCAACTGTTCTTGGTTTATAACTTGACATCGGTTATACAGGGTATGAGAAAAAAAAGTCAAAGTTTATAATGGAAAATGATGAATAACTTGATAAAATGAAATAGAACGTCCTGAATATTTTTCCGAAATCGATGTAGAATTAAATTCTTTACAACTTTGCCATACATGTGTGTTTATCGAAACTCAACCGTTAGTCGTGAAATTCGTTTTTTATCAAAAATACACAACAATTTAATTTCACAGAAAAGAAAGCAAAATTAAACATACCATTTAAGATGTTAAAACTACCGTTAATTAACTTTATCATGGTTTTTTTGTAGTAGTTTCATTACTTCATGTTGTTAACAAATTGTTAATGTTATGCTATTACTGAATGCATTGGTGGATTACAAGTAGCAAATGAAAGAGGACGTATTTTAATTAAGTGTTTACGCTCACTTTCAACCTAAATTAACTCTGTCCGAAACTTAATTGTTCTAGAAACTGTTGTGCTAATAAACGTCGCTTAGTAGCAGTAACAGTAATTGCACACTTTAATTTCATCTCATGAATGAGAGTATTGTATTTAGAAAAAAGAATACTAAACATCGACAATTTCAAAAGTGGCAAAAAATATTAAATTACACTCTCTTAAGACGGACGAGGAATTTATTTATTATACAATCGACCTTTCTATGTCTCCAAAGATCCTACAAGTTCTGAATACCAATAATGAAGGTATGCAGACGACATTGCCTTTAATAGATTATTGCTTTGACCTTATTATCTAGCCGATATTAATTATTGAATCAGTAAATTTCTATGGTAGTTATAATTTATAATGCATTTCAGGTAGATCTTCGACATGTGGATGAAGTGAAAGGTTCCAATGTTGTGCATCTTGGAGTAGATTTAACCGAATACTACAAATCAGTGGAATGGGATATTTTAGAAGTACCGGCAGTAAGGTATAAATTGCATCTTTTCATCGATCATTCATGTTTATATTTTCTACAAATCATTTTATTCATCATGTTACGTTGTTTTTGTTTTGTTTACTTAAATTAAAAATTAATGAAACGTTTTCTTCCGAATGTTTAGCTTACAGTAGTTAAATTAACAAGCAGAAGCATTGTTTAAGCTTTGTTTAATCGGAAACAAAAAGTTACCTAAATTTTAATTGTATTCTTTAAAAATTTTACGTAGGTAATTAGTATTTGGAGAATGTATTGATTAATACTTTTAGAGTTTCTTGAAAAATACATGCGAATGAATACTGTCTGAATTCTTGTAGTCTTGTCATCTCACCTAGCTGTATAAAAACTTTTTTTCTAATTTTAATATATAATGTGAGATTTTTCATAATTAATGTAGGGGTGAAAGTTTATCGAACTTTTATCAATTGGAGCGGTTTTGACAAAAGTCACAAATTGTTAAATAACCCTTTATCTTTATCTAAATTAACATTGTAGTTTTAAAGTAATAAAGTTTCGGTCGCAAAATTAACAAAAGTTATAGCCGTGGAATTGTTACATGCATACCAGTTTGGAGAAGTACATACTTAATTGTGACAAAAGATGTGGACATTTTGTTAACTAAGTAGGCTTTATGAGAGGTTACATTTTTAAAGCGGATGTTATTGTAAAGAAGACAAATTCAATAATTATCTACATCAAACTACTGCTTTTGAATTTTCATATCAAACTGTCATTTAACTATCTTTCTGTAGCTAAAATAAATTATTTTTAAATGCCTTCTAATACTAATAATCTCATAATAATAATAACATATCTTTATTCTACAGTTTAATACAAAATCAAACTATTAACATTTATAATCTGGAGAGATCGTCGTTATTATACTCGTACCGTACAACAAATATAAGTTTAGTAACATATGTGAAAAGGAAAAATGCACGAACGCAACTGCTAGAATAATAAGCATACAAAAAAAACAAAAAAAATGTAGAAAAGAAAAACAAAAAATCAATTCTGTGAATAATTAAATTGTGAAACTAATTCAAACCTATAGCTCCAAGAGGCTTTGCAATAATTGATTAAATGTTGTTAATCGTTTACGTTTAGATATTGAATTAACTGCTCCCTATATAATTCAGCTTTATTAAAGTAAATAAGACGAAATTCTTTTAAGGTGGGGCATACTGGAATAATATGAATCACATCTTAATTTTGTTTAGTACTGCAATAATTTCATTATTGTATTTATAATATTTATTTAAATACATAAGTTCTCCACGTATCTTCAGCACCCAGCCTATAGAATTCGCATCCATCTCAGAATAAATCACATTATATTCTACAGGGTCCGGCACATCGAGCGTGCAAGTATATGGAGAACTAATTCTATTTATTTTCTGAAAACAGTGCTGCGCCTGTTTTTGACATCACTGAACTCAGACAAAATGTTTTCGTTCATACAGCACTTCCGGTTGTACCGGAAATAGCTGTCAACTTTCTTATTTCAAATGGAACATGCTATTTTTTATTTTATTTTCAGATTCTACGTAAAATTTAAGGTGTAGTTTGATTACTATACCATACCCAAAAATTACTGGTTTTTTAGTTATTTTGAAAAAAATTAAAATCATATTGAATTGTTATCGTTCATATCTCAAGATAATATCAATATTTTAGTTTCTAATTGGTTGTGACAATTGTCGATATGTTACAATAACTCACGTACAAATGGAAACTCGAATTACATGTACAGGGTGATGAAAATTCTCGTGCCAATATGAACAACTTTCGACCTCAAAACTTGCTTAATTCAAATTGGACACCATGTGTTGTCAAACCGTTAAGAAGTTAAAGCAGGTTATTGCAAAAACAATTGAACACCCCCCGCCAACTTTGTTTTTAAAATAACTGAACTTTTGTTTTTACGAAAATGATAGATAAACTGGTTCTCTTTACACATGTGAAAAAAAATTTTTGTTTATTATGCGAAATTTATAGAAAATGCAATTTAAAAATTTAAGATGGAAGTTACGCCCTCTGGATGATGGTGTGATGTGGCATGGAGGTATGGGTCGGTGTGTGTCTTTTTACGATATACACCGACCGATACCTCCATGCCACATCACACCATCATCCACAGCAGAAGCGGTCTCTAATCAAAACTTTATTGCATAGAGCTGACAAGATTCCTGACGAGGTTTACAAGGCAGAAGAACTTCGACACGTCCAACAAGCCCTAATGAAGAACGGCTATACCAGAAAAGAAATAAGAGCCGCCTGTCGCAGGAAATCCGAAAAAGAGAAGGAGCAGGTCACCACCTACGCTCGTTTGCCATTCATTGCTGGAGTAACTGACAAATTAAGAAAATCATTGGAGAAGAAGAATATCGGTGTCAGGTTTGGAACGGTTAGAAAAATCCAGCAACTACTAACTTCTAATAAAGATAACCTGCCGAAACTCTCAACAAAAGGGGTCTACCAAATTGATAGTTCATGTGGAAAGGTCTACATTGGTCAAACCGGACGCAACATAAAATGTAGATTAAAAGAACATCACCGAGATGCCAAGTCCAGAGCGGTAGATAAATCAGCAATCGCAGAACATCTACACGAAAAAGGAAAACACATCATCAACTTCGAGGAAGCTAAAGTTCTATCAAGGACTAACAACTACTATCCAAGGATAATCAGAGAATCCTTAGAAATTATGAAAAATAAAAACAACTTCAATCGAGAAGACGGTTACCGATTAAGCAACACGTGGAAACTAACTCTTCACAAAAACAAAGAAAACAAATGTCGCCACAAAATTAGTCGATACCAAACAGAAGATCAACCAACCATCGAAACCCAACCACCCGTCACTGATCGACCTCTACCAACCGTAACGGAACATAGGTATATAACGAGGAGCAGAAGACAACAATATCAGTCTTTAGAGTAACTTCTGAAGAAGCTAACAGCATGGTTAGCGAAACGTCAAGCAGAGAACGTAGGAAGGAAGGACGAACACGGCTCAACCCGGAAGATAATAATCTTAGTGACAACAGCCGCGAAAGCTTACATTTATACAAGAGATACCATATTTATTTTAGCATACTCTGTTTAAAATGAGGTTGACCGGTATTTCCTACCTGACTGGGATTACCCCACTCTCCTACTCGCAGAATAATTGTCTTATATTAATATAATTCTCTTGTTCGAATTAACAAGTCACATTAAAAAAATGTCAAATTGTTTCAAATATTGTACAAACTCTTAATCGTGTAACCTGGATATTGTAAAAAACCATATTAGTTACATTATCCTGATTAATATTATTATTTCTTAAATGATTTTCTTGATGTAGTGGAGCTTGCCGAGGTACTGCGGGATCGAAAGTGATCGCTAAATTATGTCCGCTTTCCTTTAGCTTCTTATGAATATAGAAAATCTCATTGCGTATGGATTGTGTCCCCTTATCCTAATCTTCACTTACGCAAAACTTGGTGCCTCTCAGCTTTGCCGCATTACGTTAAATTTTCCGTTTATTGATATAATAAACCTTTAACATCGCTGTGTTCACCAAGTCGTCTAAGATACTTCTAATTATATTTTATTAGGTTGATTCTAAAAGTCTCTTCTGCTGAGCGATTTTATCTTTTAAAATGATGTTTTCTTTTTTCAATAATTCGTATTCTTTATTGTAGTCTTTTACTAATAAGGGAATATTTAAATTACCAGTTTCTCTTTTTATAATTAATTCCGTTTCTGTGTTTAAATTTCTCAAATAAATTTCTTAACTCAGTAAGATACGCGTAAAAACGCTAGTGTACTTTCATCCTAGCACACATTGATCCTTAACCTAAATGTAATAATTTCTGTAAAGTACAGATGTTTACCTCAAATTCCCCACAAGTTGAATTCTTTGTAAGTTTCTGCGGGAAGAGAACTCTACTATTACCTTGTCATCCAAGCCAGACTCTAGACTGAAAGAAGTCTTTGCAATATAGTGTATTAAAATTATTTTTTTTAAATCATTTATTATAATTATTTATTGGTTTCGACTTTATTACAAAAAAAATATGTTCGGATGAAAATTAAGATTTATAAGAGAAAAAAAAGGCGCAAATAAAGTTTAACACCACTTAACTACTCCAAGCATAAATTCTTGTCTAAAGCTCACTTTTAGTTTTCTTACATATGCATGTAAAATATAACTCGCTATTGAGTATAGAAAAAGTAACACTAGTGTTATGGGGTTATATAGTTGGACTAGAGGATAATGAAATTTTGCCGTAATTATAAAAAAAAAGTTACAATTAATTTGTTAAAAGATTGTTATTCAACGAGCGCAACATAATGGCTATTATTCATGTATGCGAATTTACACCGCAGGCCATTATTCAGTTAGGTCTTTAACAGGACATTAATTTTTGGCTGGATACTAATTCAAAAAGACAGTTAATTTATAGGTAATAATTTACTCTCAAAGCTTGTGAGGATGGCAAAATTGAATTATAAAATTATAGTATCAATTCTTCTCTGTAATTTATAGATAAAGGTAGATACATATTTTGTAACGATATTATCTTACACCGCATACATACTCTTAGGAACAGTTTATAGAAAACTTTTTTTAATCCTGCATTAATTTAATTCCGCTATTAATTTAAAAGACTAATTAAATTTATAGCCGTATATGAAAAACTTTCGATGGATATTTAAGATACTTACATTATCTAATTAATTAACGAATCGGACATTTTTTCTCTCTAAGAGTTTCTAGGGCTTTGATTAGATTCCTGGGTCCAATTATCCTTTTTTTTTGGTTTTTCAAAAGACATGGCTGGTAGCGAAACAAAATGCTTATATTAAAAATAGATTAAATTTTATACTCAATAAAATGGTAAATTTCTTAAGGAATACAGCATCTTATTTATTGATACTTGGCTTGGCTGTATTTGTTTTGGCCGAAAGTTACTTAATGCGGTGCAGGGAATTGTTGTTGCGCGGGTCAAAATAACATTTTTTGTTCTGCGCTAACAAACCTGTCCTTTTATCAAAGTAGATTTTGGTAATACTATTCAAAACTTGAACGCTAACGTATCATATCAAAAGTACACCGCAAGTAATATTAAAAAGTGCAACGCAATCACAACTACTTATGGTAAGTTCACACCTCTCCTTATCCATACGCAAAATAAAAATCTTTGTAATTGCATTAATCGATAATAATTCGCGCCACAACCTATACAGTCCATTGCATTTAATTTTATTTTACGCAGCCATAAGTTTGGTCCAAACGACCCGGATTCTTAAAATAATTAGTAAACTTATCGATAAATTTGATAATTTACCACAATATAGCTACAAAGTCTGGTACCAACGCAACATCCATTTTCCCAAATTAATGTTTCCAAAATTTGAACTTCAATAATTTTTTTCTCCATCTTTTCAAATGTAACACATGAAAAATTTCATTACAGTTGAAAAGAGAATAAAAAGTACTATTGAAATCACTACTAAAAAATATAGGTAGTTTTAAAAAAAATGCCAAACACGTCACAATTTCAAAACAAATGACGAATTAATATGAAAATTTGCTGTAATCTCGTATATGCCCTGTAGTTAAAATCTTTAAACCATTTAATTTTTCCAAAAAATATTTACAACTTAATTATTGAATTTATACGTTACTTTCTTTCCACACTGTATTATGTATGTACAAGATACGATACAGGGTGGCCCATCGATAATAAAACAGCATTTAAAAAAATGCTAAACAAATAAAGACAATATTTTAGAAAAATATTTTTAGAAATTGGGAAAAAATGATTAAAACACCTTTCAAAAAAGGGGTCACTCAACTTATTTTTGAAATTGGGTCTTTGGGGCATCCGATAGAAATACAAATTGGTGGTCGTCTTAGGCAATAAATACGATTTTTTTTCGGCGGGACACCCTGTCTGTTGTAATTATTAGTAATTCGGACTTACGCTTCCTAACTGTCTTTGAATTTAAAAAAACAAGGTACCGCTGTCCCCCATACAACTGCTACATTAACTTTGGGATTTGTTGGGATTTGTTGGTTGGTGTTATTGTCCTTAGATTCATCTGCTTCATCCGTATTGATAAATTCTTCGTGTTAGCAAATATTACACTTGAACATAAAGCGGCTAAACAAACCTTTTCTTTTCTTGGAGACAAATTCTAGCTTTCCTGCGTTACATCACTTATTATGTTTGGATTGGAGCGAAGGGCTTTTGTCGAAAAACTGATCAATTGTCATACGATAGCCTTCGATCTCTTTTTTTCTTTGATACTTTTTCATTGTTATTCTTATCCTGTAACTTACGAATTTTATTCCTGCTGTCCTTCTGGGCCCAAGTTGGAAGCGAAATCGAAATCGTTGTCGGTTCCGCTTTGAAACACAGCGTATTCGCAATTAATCCATTCACGATTGAGCGGCAGAATTTCATTATATCAGCTTTTTCGCGAATTACTGCATTTCGCGCTTTCACCGCCTTACTTCTTTTACGATTATGTCGAACTAAATGCTTTCCCTTTTTAACTGTGCATGTAAAAAAATATATAATAATACAATTTATTGTAACTGATAATATTTTCGGTAACTGTGTAACAAATATCATGGTTATATTATCTGCAGAACTAATAATCCGATTAGATTCCTATGTCAAATTATTATTGTCTTTTTATTCACTTAATCAGTGTCTTCTAATTGTTGATTACCACAAACAGTGATAAATTCAACACAAAACACAAACACAAAGAAGATTCAAAATAAAGACGTTTTAAAATCGTAAATATAACTCTAAATTTCCACTAACCAGGACGTCGAACAGTGGTCCGGATTTTTAAAATAGTGGACTTAGGAACAAAGTTCCAAATTTCACCTAATAAATAATTGCAGTTGATAGGAAACTGAATGCCGATTAATATTGTTTAATACTATTTTAAAATCTCCTTCGTACTTAAAAAAATATGGAAGAAAAATTTATATGGGAGAAAATCTATTTTATTTTTTTTCTTGGTAGGTTAGCAAAAGGTAGCAGTCAAACCTTATATGGTGGTGAGGGACTATTGACCTTGACCCAACAACACAAACATTTTGTGCGTATCCTTGCGGCCTTAGGGCCAGCAAAATTTTAAAGTTATTTATTTTCATACTTGTTCTTTCTTTACTAATTTTACGAGTTTCTAATTTAAAATATTTTTGAATGTTTTTTTTAGCAAAACAAATCTTAAAACTTTGCAATCAGACATACATTTATTGCACAACAAAAGTTACAATGTTATTTTAAACATTTTATTTAATTGAAGCAGGAAACAGAAATTATAAAACAAAATACATAGAACAAAACATACAATTAGTAAAATAATTTATAGTTTATTGAATATAAGCAAATGAAATAAATCTACATTAGATACAATTTTTAACCGATAAAAAATAATACAAACTTCGTGAAATACTTAAGATTTTCATAATAAGGGGTCATTCTCGGGCTGCAATTCCCGTAGATCTACGTTCTCGATATCTTCTGATGATTCGTCAATCAATTGCAGAAGTCCCACTGCTTCTGGAAAAAGGTCCAATCGCTTTCTGCTTTTGTACTTTGGTCGAATATGCAATAAATATGGGTCCGAACTTATCAAAAAATTGTGAATCAAGTCTTCATTTGTCTGCTTCCTGCAAAATTTTCTTGTATTACATTCACGAACTCTTATTAAATCTTTGTTTCTTGCTTCACCTGCTTCTACAGAAAGTATTCCAATTGGAATAAGTCCAAAGTGACGACAAATATCTGAACCATGTATGAGAAGTTTGTGCACACTTGCTGGTATATGGAACCATGGATACAGATGCACAAAAAGTTCTGCTGTTTCACGGCAATCAATCCTAAATTTTTCAATGTTTGAAGTATAACTGCAAAACGTTTTAGAATATTTTTGTCAATGTTGGTTATTTCTGCAGATTTTTCATAATCCCTGAAACATCTTCTGGCCGTATTTGCGTCGTTGCTAGTCCCAAATCCTTGCTTCACGAAATCGACAAGTATACCCATTTTTTTGCTTGAATTCTTCTTGTATCTTATGCTTCTTCGCCGCTTGCAGTTCTTTGTTAGTACCCCGTGCACTCCACGTCTTAAAGTCCAAGTTGTAAGATATGTGTAAAATACATTCCATGCAGCGGATCCACATGTGAAGCGAAGAGATTCCGTATTTGTAGACATCTTCAAGAACTGGTCTTGAAAATACTTCTAGCAACTTATTCATTTCAGTTAGCTTCGCAAGACAAATTGCGCAGATTGATGCAGAGGGTGTATCCGTAATAATAGTGGCCACTTTCCCGTCAATCATAGTCATATGAAGATCATGAGTTATCTCCAATCCGGCATATTTCGTTGAAGTGATGGTATCTATCTCCTGTTTTAATGCAGCTTCTTCTTGCTTGACGTATTCCGCAGTCTCCTTGCAAAACTCAAACTTGATAGGCCTACAGAAAGCAGTAGACGAAGGCTTCGGGTTTTCCCATATTATAAAGTGTCCTGATTGGAAACGAGTTTGAGGGGGACAAGGCTTGTCATAAAAATTGATGAGTCATCGAACTCCACATCTTCACTTCTTTGCTTGTAGGTGCTTTGTGAAGAAGCTCCATCAAATCCCCAAATCAACCCCTCAACTGATGAATTCACCGGAACACCAACAACTTGAAAAATCTTCTGGACTGTCAAGTTCAATAATGCTTGAAGCTTCACTTGAGCACCTCGTTCAGTTATTTCTAGCACCCCTGGATAGCATTTGGTTTTAGCTTCAAGTAGTTTATGATAAGACGGCAGAACAGGTACACCATAATCAGCTAAAACAATTCTTAAACACAAATACTTTCACTTAGATAGATTTAATGATGTATAGAGGGGCTAGGGCATGATCTTGATTAAGAGTTTTTCGTTCTTCTTTCGAACAATGCATTTCGAACAACTGCAACACTGTCAGGGTTCTTTGTTACATGCTCAATAACACGAGCTAAATCATTGTTTTCATCCATTTTTAACTTTGCCACTAATGCATAACTAAGTTCTTCTATCGAGTAGTCAAACGTGACTTTTTCTTTTGACGTATTTTCTTTTGTTTGTTGCCAAGATCTGTAAAAGGCTTCCTAACTCGGGTCTCGGTAGATGTGCTTACAGATACAGTTGATATTCCTGGTGTTTCAATTGCCACCATGTCGATGTCAAGGTGGATATTTACTTCTAACATGTCCTCAGTAACTTCACCTGTTGCTCGAAAAACCTCTAATAAATTTATACTGAGTAATGAGGCCACTGAATATTTGACTCTAACCACTCAGAATGTCTGTTGATGAAAGTTTTCTGATTTCTAGAAGCACTAGTCCATCTGCGATGTAGATTTTTGACGGTATTCTGCAAAAAGGTCTTGACTGCTTTTAAATCTTCTGAACACATTTCCACTGGGACGTAACATATTACAGCTTCATAGAGTCGAGCCCAATTGTTCAAATCACCTTCACTACGAAGGAACATGAAAATATCCAAGTTCGTCACGAATGCAGCCATTACTATTAGTAATTAAGGTAACTTCCACGGAGCACAAGTTTTTAGATGTTAGCTTCTTCAAGGGTTGAGAAACGAATGCGCCCAATTTGCTTGCGCCAAGGATACGCACAAAATATTTGTGTTGTTGGGTTAAGATCAATAGTCCCTCACCACCATATGAGGTTTGACTGCTACCTTTTGCTAACCTACCAAGAAAAAATAAAATAGATTTTCTCCATACAAATTTTTCTTAAATATTTTTTTATGTATGAAGGAGTCATTTTTATGAAAAATAGTATTAAACAATATTAATCAGCATTCAGTTCACTATCAACTGCAATTTTTTATTAGGTGAAATTTGGAACTTTGTTCCTAAGTCCACTGTTTTAAAAATCCGGACCACTGTGCGTCGGTTCAATCAAAAAACTGGATATTGTACACTTTTATGTTTACCGCCATTTCAATAGGGTTGATCTCTACTTATCACTGTTTTTCCGAAAATTTCGTTTGCCCGCCTTTCAATAGGTGGCGGTTTTTGCATTAATAGATGGAGTTTTTCGTTGTCACTATTATTGGTAAGAAAACAGATAGACTCAGAATGCGATCGCACAAACGGAAGTCTTAATATTAACTTTCCGTAAAAAAACTTTCGAAACTGCAGATCTTGCATTTAACATAAAATGTAAGACCACGTCGATTTTCGGATGTAATTTACATGTCGTAAAAATCGTAACCACTTGTAACAAAAAACAATTCCAAGCGGGTATGACCACTTTAATATGATTGAAAAATAACTAATGGAAAAAATTTAAAGCGCACTAACAATGTCAAATAATATATACTAAAACTATTAAAATTTTATCTAGATTAAACATTTAAAACGCTCTATGTGTTGTAGGGCAATATAGCAATGAATCAGTAATTATTAATTGACAAGATGATATACCTCCATTCGAAATGACCAAATTTATTCTTACTTTTGTGTTTCCAAGCCCGTTTTGCTGCTAACGAACTACTTTTTTGCGTTTTACCTAAAATATTTTTAAAAGTTGCTATCAACTTTCTTATTTTAAAGACAAACTTATAATTCTTTTTTATATGGGTCGATTGTCCATATAATTCTGAGTTTATATAACCTAAATTATGTTATCTTATTCTTGACCGTTTTTGACATATGTAATTTTTTTTTAAAAAAAAATGGTATTTGTACCTAGTAGTTAACGAAACAGAAATTTATGAAATTAAATTTATGGAGCAGTTGACTGGAAGTCCAGGCTTACTCGTAATATCCTACTGGTGATTCCATTTTGTACCATATGGGCACAGGCAATTTTCAGAATCAAAATGATCAAAAATCAATTTTTTAAATGACACCTTCTGCTTTTTGTTTATATAATTTGAGAGAAACATGAAAATTTCCTTACACAATTTCTCTCGAATGACGTAAAAAAAAGCAGAAGGTGATATTTTAAAAAATTGATTTTTTGATCATTTTTGATTGTGATATTTATCTGGGCCCATATTGCACGAAATGGAACCTTCAGTAGAACATCAGGAGTAACCTGGATTTTCAGCGAACTGTTCCATAAATTTTATTTTATAACCTCAACTGATTTGGAACATACAAATTTTTTTGTTAACTATTACAAAGCACATTTGGAAAAAAATTAGATATTGCTCTGGTTTATGCATAATCATTGGTATAAAACATTAAATTGTTTAATGAAACTAGAGACTCTCTTTGTTCGACTATCTCAAGGTTAAGGTTCGTATTAATAAAAGATTTAATTAATCAAACATTAAAGTTAACACACAAATTATTTTTTTAGACGACTACTTTCGAAAGTAACCACATAACAACACAAAGTTGAGTCCGAAAATGCAAAATATCATAACTCTTTCAAAACTGTTGTGATAAAAATCAAAAGTTAATAGTTTACACTCATATCATCTTAGTTACGCTTAGCAACGACCTTCGTATCAATTTTTTACCACTGAATTCAAAAAATCAAGTAGGTGAACATCTACCGAATTTGACCTGTTATTTATTTGCAGCACAGTAAAATAAAAACTAAAATTGTGTTCGCGTTTAAAATTTTCAAATTATTGAAAATGTCAAGCAGTAGCGATGAATGTAACATCTAATTAACACTGCCCTTAGTTTTGTAAGAAACAAAAGTGCCACACTAGAGTTGCAAAGTTGTTTTTCTGAACCCTTAACAAGTAAGAACGTAATTTTGTATTGTAATCGTCTAAAAAATAGTGTTCCTGACTCGTACGAAAGTACAAATATCTGTGCTCGTGTTTAGAACCATCAACTACAGTCGCACGATATTTGCTACTTTCGACACTTGTTAGGAAAATAACTATTACATACTCAAACTAAACTTAAAGTTTAAAATGCGCTTGGATGCAAATACGATACAAATAAAATACAGTTTCGATACGCACGCAGTCTTTTATTTTACATAATTAAAACTAACCTTTTCTATTTTGTTGTTGGCTCTTGCTGATCGCAGGATGCTAACATCAGCACATTGACTGATTTGATTAAACTATTTCATAATCACTTAGTTTATTATGTTTTGTGTACACTCAATTGTTCACGTTTTTATTTTACTTCGTCGTTACATCTCAATGCTGACTTTTATCAATTTTTCAATTATTGTTCACGACCGTCTCGTTTCATTGTTCAATTCAGTTTTGTCTTTTTCCCACCTTTATTTGCAAGAACATCAGCACTTAAAAAATGTTTTTCACCTTCAACTGTTTCACACACAATATTCACTGTTCAAAAAAAATTCAGAATAAACGTCTCTTCGGTGCCTTTAGGTATAGACACTACTCTGCACAGATTGTCAAGTACCGTCTCGACATTATTTTATCAAACTTAAATGCAATTTAAAAATATTCACCTATTTTATGTTTATCTTAACTTATATGCGTACAAACATTTTATTGTAACTAAATGAAATCCCATCTGCACAAATCAATTATTTTCTTAAATAAATTCAGGTCGATTTCTAAAAATCCAAACTAATACTGTAGTGCTATGTGAAAATGCATTAGTAGTTAACTTTTAAATAAAATGGTGAATGGTTAATGTGAATTGAAACTAAATCTCACTTAGAATAGGTACTCTTTCGATATTATTTTTTGAAAAATTGAATAAAAGTGTAGCAGAATTACCAAAACCCTGTAATTTGTTTAAAATAAAAGGTTACGTACAAAAAAAAAGATTCGCATATTTCCATTCACTTTGCAGCATTGTCCTAATGTTGTTAAAACTTGGTTTGGTTAATTAATCAGTATAACTTCTTTTTGTTTGTTAACCAGATAGTATATTATACACCAGGGTTGTGAAGTTTATTTAACATTGATACTTGACACCAGGTGTCTTTAAAGCACCGTTTAGTTATTTGTTCGTGGTGTCGTCAGGCTTAATAATGGGACTTGACAACATCAGCTTGGTGTTTTGATGTGCTAAATGGCAACACACCCCCCCATATTCTTTTTGTTTTTTTTGTTTTTTTTATATTTGGATAATAAAATTTTTGTGAAAAAAACCTTTTATTTTTACATTTTTTCTATTACTAGTCAAATTTAAAGCAAAAATTAAAAATAAACACTTTTTTTTTGTAAAAATCAAGAAGCCCAGGAATGCAAATAAATCAAAAAGCATTAAAAGCTACATACGTTGATAAACCAACTGCAAATGATTCACTAAACACTTGTGTGGCATATTTCACCCTCATTTTCTGAAAATTATTTGGAGTAATATGTAAATTAGTTGATTTAGGAGCCAATCGCAGCGGTTTAGAATTGTCTGACATGTAAAAATTTTTATTGTCTCTCCAGGATGCTTTTTGTTATTAAAGATTATATCGTATTTGATCAAGTTATTTCGAACTGACTTCATTAAATAGAGGACATCGAAGAAATAATAAATTTTCTTATCGTTTACCAGAAGGTATGGTTTTTCCGGTGATACATCTAATCTTTTAATTAGGTTTCGAAAATTAGAACCTTGATCAGTTACTACTGCCCTAATATTGGCACCGCATTGTAGTATTGTATGCAATTTAATACTGTCGACATCAATTTGTCACCTTTGCATATCGTATTTGTAAAGATGTAGCACAAGGGTTGTTTAAATTTTTTATATATAACTCTAACCATGATCACGTAGCACTTTGAGCTGGCAAAAAATTTAAAACCTACTTTAAAATTAACATTTTGGAGCTCGTAAAATATAATTTTAGTAAAAATTCCTCTGTGTATCTCCTACTTCTTAGTGGTTTATTTTTTAAGTCCACTTGGGCTTTCACAATTTGTACTCCGCTTTCGGGAAGAAAATTACCACATAACTGTTTAAACTCTGCAGTCGTTGTGCCTTTGTTTGGTGATGTTAACTTCAATTGAAGTGTTTTCTTCTCGCGTTGCATTTTAAGAATGTTCCTCCGTAATTTTCTTTTACTACGAGTTGCAAGCTTGAGTAGTTTGGGTATCAGCTGGAGATGTTAACGTTACATCGATGCTGAAAACACTTGTATAAAACATCTAAATTTCATTTATTGCTTCGCCAATATACGTTGCGTCATTTGAATATTGGGTTTCAGAAAAAGATACTTGTAATTCATTTAAGAATGGCAAGTGTTCGCCACATACTCGTTAAGTTTTTATAGTCGACATTTTTATGCAACAGATCGGACCTTCCACGTTCTGTTACTGTTCAAAACACCTACAACAAAATGTTTGTAATTTACTTAAAATTCTTCATGTAACATAACTAGCCTGGTTAAATCTCTTTTGGGAAACCTAAAAAGCTGATTCTACCATCATATTTAATAAATAAATAAATTTGCGGTTACGGGATAGGGGCGCGAATTTTAAACTAAAGGATTTTTTTTATTCATATAATTTTATAGTGTTAAGTAATTTTAAGCAGTAAATACGTTACAGATAATCTCCTGGATATACAAAATTATGTTGCATTCGTTTTTGTTAAACAACTATTCTCAAAAATTTTGAATTTGTCCATTATTAACCTAGGTCAACAATTGTTAACCACTAATAGAGAAATTCAACTTCTCAATTGGGTAGGAGACGCAATAATTGTCCACTTCACAGTTAGTAGTGGAAAAAGGTATTTTACAATGTTATTTGTGTATTCGATATTCGTACTCTTTTATGACGTTATTTGATCTAGATATAGAAAAGCTACATATAATCAAGTTGGTCGTACGTACGAAAAGGAAATTGCGGGATTGATGTGCAACAGCAATTTTCACAGATTCCACACGTATGTGCAGTGTAGCAGAAAATGCAATTTTGAATAACCATAAATCACGTATTTGAACAAGTTGTTGCATAGATGTTCAATGCATAACACGTATTTAAGTTAGGAACTTGTGTAAAAATAACCAAACAGAAAGGAGTTTTATTTCTAGAACGTAATAAATTTTGAAATATTTTCTGCAAGGATTAATACCGAAGCTGCTCCTGCTAGTCTTTTCAAAACCACCTTGAAAGTTATTATTAAAGGAAATTTATTATGTCTGGGATATTTTTCTTTCAAATACGTTTATCTTTTCATCACATTATTTAATTCTCGAAAAATTGATAAATACCTTATTACAAAATGTTTTCTTTTACAGAAATGAAAAATTCTACACGTGCTGTGATGAACCATATTTGGATATAACGTTTAATATAACCATGCGAAGAAAAACTTTATTTTATACTGTAAATCTGATAATACCTTGCATGGGCATTTCCTTCCTCACCGTTCTTGTGTTCTACTTACCCTCCGACAGCGGAGAAAAGGTAAGACTATAGTTAAGGCATCCATGTTACTTATTAGAATAATATTATAGAGGGTTAAACAGTTTCGAGACAGTTGACAGATAGTAATTGTTTAAGGCAATCTATGTTTGCAACAGTTACACCTACAAAATCTATTATAATCAATTACCATTGATTACGACTAAATGTATGTTATTTTGAATTTTTTGTAACTGATACCTACAATCAAATTATAAGTATTAGAATAGTATCGATTTTTATGAAGAAAAGTAATAGTTTTCATTAGGCGCCCGTGTTTAACAGCCGAACGGAAAATGGCTGATAATAAAGGACAAACCATGAAAAGTAACTTTTTCTCCAAAGTAAAATATGCTATTTTTTTTTCAAATATTGGTAAATTACTGCAAAAACATCTAATTTTGATATATGTGTAATCGAAACTAATACCACGAGTCCTTCAAAATTTATCGGTAAATTTTTTGTTTTCCACGAAAACTTTTTTATTTGTTTGTTTGAGTGTTTTTGCCTTAAAATAAAAAAGTTTAAGTGCCAAACACAAAGTTTATCAATAAAATTTGAAGAACAAGTTGTATTTGAAAAGATTATTTTTTTCATCAATTTGTAATAACATGAAGTCATTTCGTCAAGATTTTATTAAATTCAATGAATTAAACAATGGACAATAGGTATTTTATAAATAAACAATAATTAAATTTAAAATGAACAATTATTAAAAACACAATTTTTAAAAACATTACATTTTCCAGAAGGAGCAACTGTTTCTTCAAATTCATTGTTGGATATTATATTTGTTGTGGTAGCTGTTGATGTACTGGCTATACATGTCAATGTATTTGTCCTTACTTTGTTTATAATATTTTTATGGTGTTCTGCATCAATTTGTAAATAATACTGTTATTTTTGTGGCTTCTTGCTCCTGTACTACTCCTTTCTTAACTAGATGCGAGGTCAAAGTTGGAATGATTAGTTATTTTTCGTTTTTTAATATCTAATCCACATTTTTCAGCTGATTTTCTTAGCCATTTGTTCATTTCATTCTGACCCACAGGTGAATTTTTATACTAAGGAGCGGTTGGTTTTGTCCAAAAAGGATTTGGAGAAGAAAAAATCGATCGGTAGTGATTTTTACCGCGTTTTGCCATTAATTTATTATACCGGGTGGGTTTTTGAAAACGAAACAGATAACGATTTTGGATCTTTAGCTATTTTTTTTTCACAAAAACCCTCGGACAGGTCAATTTTATTTTCGAGGGGGACAATTGACTAGGCTAGTTTGACATTTGTCAATTCAACCCCTAGGTTTTTAAATTTTAAATAGCACCATGGGTCAAGTAACATATCATTTTAAAGCCCATCGAATTATCTTTCTAACGGCAATTTATTTTTTGAATTTGAAAGATTAGTATTCAAATTATGACGTTTCTAAGGTTTTGTTTCAATGCATTTGTTGTGCCTGTTTCAATTTCTGAAAAGATCGTGCTACCTGTAAAGTGAAATTCTTTTAATGATTAATTACATGTCACTTAATTAAATGTTCTAATCGATGACCACCAGTATCCATACAGTAATACAAGTTTTGTTGAAAGCGTTTACGCACATTATACAAGATTTCCGGTGTAATTTGGTGGCACTCGTTGACAATCCGTTCGCGTAGGTCTTGTAAGGAAGTCGGTTTAGTATCATAAATTTTAGACTTTAAGTGGCCCCACAAAAAGAAATCAAGGGGCGACAAATCTGGCGACCGTGCAGGCCATTCTATGGAGCCCCTTCTTTCAATCCACTGATTCGTAAATCTATTATCAAGATACTGTCGAACAGGCAGGGCATAATGTGGAGGAGCTCCATCCTGCTGGAAAACCAATTGGTCTACGATAAAATGCTCATTATTTTCAATAATGTCAGTCAACATAGGATCAATGCTATTTTCCAACAAATCCAAGTACATCTCCCCGGTCAGGTTACCTGGTAATAAAAAAGGACCAACAATACGGTTACCAAAAATTCCGGCACACACATTTAATTTTTCTTGATGTTGCGTATGACTGTCATTAACTGGGATTAAAATCACACCAATAACGACAGTTATGGCGATTGACAGTATCATTAATGGAAAAAGTGCACTCGTCCGAAAAGCAGATACTGAAAATAAAATCAGGATTGTTAATAGCTCGTTCACTCATCAGTTCGCAAAACTGTAGGCGGCGGTCAAAGTCATCTTCATTCACTTCTTGTACGAGATGAACTTTGTATGGGTGGAATTTATGCTGTTTCAAAACATTTCGAATGATGCTTCGCCCAAAACCAGATTCAGCTGCCAATTTTCTCGTACTCGTTCGAGAATTCAAAGCAACATCTCCAAGAACCGCCACATCTACTGCTTTAATTTCTATCAGACTGTCGTTTCATATTACAAATCCAATCTCTTGATACTTTGCCACTAACTCCAAGACGTACTTACGATTAACATGTTTATCCAAGTGCTGTTGATTAAATTGCTCTGCTGTTCTATTAGCACACTGATTATTTCTATAGAAAGTGAAATAATTGTCACCCTCTCGGCAATGGAGTAAACCATAATGTTGTTCAATTGCACAAGCAACAATAAGCTGATAACGTAGTCAAAATAGAGGTTTTTTATGTTCGATTAACTACAAACATTAACGCAAATTATGTCAGAATTTTTGTTACAGATTACAATGAGAAATGTCTAATCGATGACACTAGTAGCAAAAAATATCAATTATTAACAGGTAGCACGATCTTTATCAGAAATTGAAATAGGCACAACAAATGCATTGAAACAAAACCTTAGAAACGTAATAATTTGAATACTAATAGTTCAAATTTAAAAAATAATATGCCGTTAGAAAGATAATTCGATGGGCTTTAAAATGATATGTCACTTGACCCCTGGTGCTATTTAAAATTTTTAGGGCGCATGACGCCCCCTGCCTAGGATTGAATTGACAAATGTCAAACTAGTCTAGTCAATTGTCCCCTCGAAAATAAAATTGACCTGCCCGAGGGTTTTTGAAAAAAATAGCTAAAGGCCCAAAAACGTATCTGTTTCTGTTTTCAAAACCAACCCGGTATAATCTTATGGGGCACCTGTCAGGATTCTCTTAGTTAGGTGTCAACCATTTTGTGTCAGTGCATTTTTTGTTTCCACCTTGACAAGTTTTGCTAAATATCGGATTATATTCTAATCGTCCTGTTTCTGTACCTGCATTATTAATTTCTTTCTTGAAATAATGTTGAAAAACAGTTTACATCTTCGTTTTGTCTTCCCAAAAACCAACACTTTTAATCCTAATAAAACAATATACTGTTTTTGTTTTATTTTAACGTACTAACTCTAATTCGTCGGAAAAAGCGAAAAAAAGGGGTGTTAAAATTTTCGGCTTGGAAACCGTCGCATAACTCCCCATCTTATTCCAATGAAATTGTCAATGTTTTCAAACTATATAACTACATAGTTTACATTATTTGAACAAAGTTGTTTGTTTATAATTATTCAACATGACGTATTCTGATATATTGTATTTCTATTGGTTTTGATAATTCATAGTCAGAAAGATGCCTGGACTTACAGAACACTTAATAAAGGTGGGTTGATACAAGGTTATGAGATTGTTCAGTAAGAAAAGTAAGTGTTTAACTTAAATTCTAATTATATTTTGATACCTTTTCAATCTATGTGATAACATTGTTTTGATACTGTATTGCATTACACAACAAATACACATGCATTCCAAGTTGCGAATTCTGCTGATGAATGGATGATTTAATGATAACTTATACCCTAAGTCTGTTCAACACCACATACATTCATATGTTGTATTTCCAGTGATCACCGTAAACCTAAGGAACAAATTATCAATGTATTACATGGTACTACCACAGAAAAGTAAACTTATACAGAAACATCACTCCGGGAATTTTTGGGCTTTTCGTGAAACTTCGCGCACTGGCCACGCGCACATTACTAGTATGGCCGATTGTGGCGGAGAAACCCAATATTTCAATAAAAATTGTACTCACTTGTAAGTGTAATTATAATGTTCAATTGATTTTAATACTTGTTTGTGTTTAAAACAGTACACTCATGAAATTTAAAACTTGGACACCACAATTTCTGTAAACAAAGTTTGCACATTGTGAAGCTGGGCTTAAGGGTATCATTTACAATTCTAACAGCAGGTAGTCTCAGCAGGGGTTATCTTATAAAGGACTGTAGAATGAATCATTACACTAAGCACGTTTTTAGAAAATAGGTAATTTACGTTGCTTACTTAATAATAGATAACTTTATTTAGTTGTCAAAACTATATAAACAAACTAAGATATTAGAAGTATTACATATTATAAAATAAAAATAAAAATTAATGTGATATACAATAATATACAATAATTTACAACACAAGATACATTTTATACGGACAGAAACAATACATTTCAAGCATACAGTTTTTTTTAATTCTAATTTAAAGGTTGTTATATTACAATTTTTAATTTTGTTTGGCAGCTCATTATACTTAACTAACGCTTTATAAAACAATGAATTTTGACCACTTGTTGAGTATTTAAAAGCCACTGCAAAATTGTTAGCGCCCCTTGTACTATATGAATGAATTTCGGACCCTCTCTTCAATATGTTATCAAAATAATTTGGGAAAACTTAGCACTTTATTTTTGTGTATGAAAAAATTAGAGCTTGTATTTCACAATGGCTTCTAACATTAACCCAATCTAACGTAGCAAGCATAACTTCGATTTGTGTTCTTCTATCCTTATTTAGAATGATTCGCATGGCCCTATTCTGTAACATTTGTAACCTGTCATATTCTTTTGACCCTGTTAGATACAGTATGGTAGCACCAAAGTTAAAATGAGGCAATACAATTGCATTATAAATTAAAACTCTTGTTTTGATACTTAAGTAGCTACTACATCTGTAAAGAATTCCCAGTTTGTTAGAAATTTTTTTACATACATAGTCCACATGATCAACAAATTTAAGCTCATTATCGACTATTATCCCTAAATATTTAATCTTATTTACTATTTCTACAGTTTCATATGCAATTTTAATTTTTATTTGTTTAACATTTATATCATTTATGATCCCTTTTTTCCCGATTACTAAAGCCTTGGTTTTGTTTACATTTAGTTTTAATTTGTTTACTGCCAACCAGATAGACAAGTTGCTTAGGTCTCTATTAATTCGTTGAACCATTTGATCAATATCCTTACCACTAATGTATAACACCATATCGTCAGCAAATAAATGAAATTTAATATATTTGAAAGCATACTGTACGTGATTTAGGTAGATGATAAATAGTAAAGGTCCTAAGATGCTTCCTTGAGGAACTCCATTTTCTATTACGATTTCATATGACACCACTGTGTTACATTTTACTCGTTGTTTTCTGTTTGTCAAATAACTTTCAAACCATTTAAGTACCGATCCTTCAACTCCAATACATTGTAACTTATTCAATAATCTTTTCGGTCAACTGTTTCAAATGCCCTTTTCAAATCTATAAACACAGCTATAGTTGTAAATTTTTTGTCTCTACTAGATTGTCAATCATTCAATATAAATTGAAAAGCATTTTCACAAGTATGGTTTTGTCTAAAACAGATTATCTGTTAAATAATATGTCATATTTAAAAAAGGACAACAATTGGAAATAAACTACCCTTTTCAGTATTTTAGCTAATGCTGACAACATATTGACACTGTCTGAATTCTTCTTGGTTTAGTTGGACTATTTTTATTACTTAATTTTTTTCTTTAAAGAATATATTTTAAGGTATCGCTAATTAAACACCATAGCTCGATTAATTATCGAATCAAAATTTTGTTTAGGAAATGTTTACAAAATAAAATTAGAAATAATTTTGATTTAAAAAACGTCTACAAGCAATAACTTTTAAATTAAATCAAAAAACTAAACATGGTTATTTGGGTTGACTGATTATTACTTATTTTTAAATAAATCTAACCTACTAATTATTGTAAGTTATTAAAAAAAATCATTAAACTCTCTATTCATAATATTTAGTCCTTACAAAATGTATATTTTATGACGTTTCATTTTTTTCTGTAGTTAATATAAAAAGTGAAAATAAAAACTAAGGCAATTCTTATTGTCAACGTATATATTTAGTTTTTGACAAGAATTTATTACATAATTATAATTAAGATACCAAGTTATAGTTTAAAATTAAATGAAAACGTTTTTTTTAAATAAAGGTATTACTATATAAATAAATATAAGAAATCAATAATGGGTGTGACCTCCATTATTATTGATACATTCTTGGAGGCGTCTGCTCATTGACGCTATCAAGGTATCAATATAATTAATATTAATCGTTTCCCATGCGGTATCAATGGCTGCAATTAGTGCATTACGGTTTACTGGTATAAAATTTGGCCCTTGTTGTCTTCGGATAACAGCAAGTATTCGAGCCCAAACATTTTCGATAATGTTAAAATCTGGGCTTTTTGCTGGCCAGGGTAACAGCTCCAAGTTATTTGCTTGTATCCAGTTGCGCACAACCTGCGAAGTATAGGGTCATCATATCCCGATAGTTAATTATCGAATGTTCCAAGAAAATATGTGTAAATAGTAAATGGAATCTACTAACGTAACGTTAAGTCGTTAATTATAGTTACATAACTCTCCTTTCATAAGATATAGTTCATATTAATATGCTTATTGTAAAGCTTCGTACACACCTGAACAACAAACCGAGGAACAAACAGAACAACGAACCGAACGGCAATCGGAACATTAATTTGGACGGTGCTACGTACGAATTTTAGAACAGATTCGCAAGTCCTGATTGTTCCACGAACGGTTTGCGGCGTTCCCGCAACTTGTCGGTTTTTTCTCCGACATCAAAGAAAATGCGCGCGAATGCGTTTGCAGGTTTGGACGAATCTAAACAAAACGGCGAACAAACTTATGCGGGAGAATTAAATTATTTATTTTTTGTCCTCCCTTTTGTGGGTTTGTTGTGTTTTAGGTAATATTATGGAGTTGACAGAAGAAAAATGTTTTAAATTAATCAGTGTTTAAGAATGCAAGAAAAAAATGATGTCCCTATTAGCATCATTTGGGCGGGAAATTTCCAAAATAAAAAAAGCGAAGTAAATTATAATTTTTTACTCTTCTTTGTGCGTAAAAATTTGGTTGGCACTATCTTCTTGTTTTCCGCAATTTTCTCTTCTCAATAATAAATATATATGAACTGAAAACTACTGAAAATAATTATGGGAACAGCACAAACGTTCCGTTTGTTGTTCGGATTGTGGAAATCATAAAAGATCGTTTGTCGTTCTGTTTGACTTTCGGTTCGTTGTTATGTTTGTTGCTCGGTTTGTTGTTCAGGTGTGTACGAAGCTTTACAACTTAAGCAACAATTTTTGGCGAATAAAGATTAGTTTGTGATGTAATATTAGAAACACAAATTTATATCATATCAAATTTATGACAACTTAAAACCAAGAACGTGTATGTTATTGCTAAGAAATTATTAAGGAAAAAGCGCAATTGCAGTGTAAATATTTATAATTAGATATTTTCGAAAGTTTATAAGTCCTCTATTGTAATCTTAATACTTAAAAGAAAATCCTGTCCATTAGCATTATAAGGAAATGGCTTTTACTTTATGAATAAGTTTCAATAACAATAGAATATCCTTGCTTGTTTAATTTACTTCCATCATATTGCTCTAAGGGTTGTTACATTGGTCATTAGAAGTATGTAATAAATAAACAATTACCTACTGTTTGAGAAAGGGTAGTGTGAACCAATAAATAAAGTAAGAAATGTAAATTCCATTTTAGTTTAAAATTTCAAGTGTTGTGAAAATGCCACCTCATCTCGGTGCTGATTTGAAAGCGCGGATTGTTTCGGAATTAGCGGCGGGCCGTAGCGTGCGTGAAATTTCACGTATGTTAGATATACCAAAAAGCACCGTAGGGCATTACCGAGTAAAATGGAATCTTGAACACACTTTGGAAAGAGCCATCGGAAGTGGTAGACCTAAAGTATCTACACGTGCTCAAGATCTCGAGTTGTTTCATTACGTAACAGAACAACCATTTGCTACATACCCAGGGCTATAGCAGATACACATTTTCCCGGATGCCGTATAACTGCACAAAAAGATTAAAGGAGATGGGAATAAAGAAGTATAATGCTGCTGCGAAAGAAGTTCTCAGTGACGAAAATATGAGACGTCGTCTGGAATTTGCAAGGCGATATGTGAACGAACCTTTGGAATTTTGGAATCGAGTGATTTTTAGCGACGAAAAAACGTTCAATAGCCGCAACGATGGACCACTAAAAGTTTTTAGAATGGAAGGAACTCGTTACGAAAATAATCACATATGTCCTAAAAAACGAAGTGGTTATTTTTCTGTGAATGTGTGGGGTTGGGTTAGCGCGCGGGGTCCAGGAGTTTGTTGGGCTATCGATGGACGTCTTGATTCTGCTGCGTATTTAGATATTTTGGAAACTATTATGAAACCTTCAGTCGAAGTGTTTTATCCAGACGAAGATTATATTTTCCAACAAGTAAGTATTCTTATTTCACTATACTTTCTCCAAAAAATAGTTCGGGATCTGTTGAATTAACATTTTCATAATGTATTTTTGTTGTTAAAGGACAACGCCCCTATTCATACTTCGCGGGTTGTGCGCAATTGGATACGAGAAAATAACTTGGAGCTGTTACCCTGGCCAGCAAAAGCCCAGAAATTATCGAAAATGTTTGGGCTCGAATACTTGCTGTTATCCGAAGACAACAAGGGCCAAATTTTATACCAGTAAACCGTAATGCACTAATTGCAGCCATTGATACCGCATGGGAAACGATTAATATTAATTATATTGATACCTTGATAGCGTCAATGAGCAGACGCCTCCAAGAATGTATCAATAATAATGGAGGTCACACCCATTATTGATTTCTTATATTTATTTATATAGTAATACCTTTATTTAAAAAAAAGTTTTCATTTAATTTTAAACTATAACTTGGTATCTTAATTATAATTATGTAATAAATTCTTGTCAAAAAAACTAAATATATACGTTGACAATAAGAATTGCCTTAGTTTTTATTTTCACTTTTTATATTAACTACAGAAAAATGAAACGTCATAAAATATACATTTTGTAAGGACTAAATATTATGAATAGAGAGTTTAATGATTTTTTTTAATAACTTACAATAATTAGTAGGTTAGATTTATTTAAAAATAAGTAATAATCAGTCAACCCAAATAACCATGTTTAGTTTTTGATTTAATTTAAAAGTTATTGCTTGTAGACGTTTTTAAATCAAAATTATTTCTAATTTTATTTTGTAAACATTTCCTAAACAAAATTTTGATTCGATAATTAATCGAGCTATGGTGTTTAATTAGCGATACCTTCAAATATATTCTTTAAAGAAAAAATTAAGTAAGCAACGTAAATTACCTATTTTCTAAAACGTGCTTAGTGTAATGATTCATTCTACAGTCCTTCTATAAGATAACCCCTGCTGAGACTACCTGCTGTTAGAATTGTAAATGATACCCTTAAGCCCGCTTCACAATCTGCAAACTTTTGTTTACATAAATTGTGGTGTCCAAGTTTTAAATTTCATGAATGTACTACGTCGCCGAGATAACAATATCTCAAACATGTTACAAGCACCAACCAATTGAGCTACTGGTTTTGTCTCAATTATAATAAGATTTTGTCACTCACAACGTCAATTATTTGTTTATTTTTTAAACAAATTGCAAACTTTTACGTAGTTAATTATTAACAGTCATGTTAATAAAAGATTGATTTATACTTGGCATAAATTTGAAGGTAAGCCATTACGTTATACGCGATTTCAACTAACGTTACGCCTTATGGTAAAATAACATGTAAGCTTACCCCCTTAAACAACATAAAAATTTCACAAGGTTTGAGAAGAGTGTTTGTGTTTGTACATTTTTGTAAAATATTCCCAATTTCAGCTGTAGGTAATAATGTAGAGCACCAAATTCTAATTAAATTAGAAAAGGTGTCGTTTGAACACCCGTGTGTTCGATCCCCATTAAAATTTTTATTAGTCTGTACACCAGGATGAGAATATTTATTTTTTAAAATTTGCTAACAGAAATTTTAAAACACAAAACAAAAAAAAACTGCATAAAAAAATTATTAAAATTAAATATTTGTAATTATTGTAAATAAATAAACACTTTTTTGTTTATTTTCGTTGTGTTTATTGATTCCTTAAAAAGAAAGAATGTGCCGCTTGAAGAAATTATATACTCCGTACAAAATCTAAACAGCTCAATTCATATTGTGACTAAAAGGATGTTCAGGGCGAGATGCGCAAAAAAAATGTTTCCCATCCGACATCAAAGTGCCGACGCGACGGTCGAGTGAAGTTTCTGAATCGTTTACTTTTTCTGTGGTACTACTTACGAACGAACTGCTATATAATAATAGTCTTTATTTTCTTGTAATATACGTATTAAAGGGGCATATTACAGAAAATCTGAAGGAGAGGTTCAGTTATCTATACTAATAGAAGCTGCTCGTCCACCTAATCCCTGGAAAAGTAGTAGTTAGGTGAACAAAAAGACGCATTCTGTGGGAGAAATGAACGAATTTTTTCTATGTGTTTAACTATAAACTTAAAAAGAAGACAAAAAGTTTCTACGTTAATAAACCGAGAATGAAACGAAAAACAAAAATTAAAGTAATTAAAATATTTTTCTTATTGCTCAGTTTTAAACTTAAACCGCTGTACGCTATACATTACAATCCCTGCTTTATGTTTCATTTCTTTTTGAAGATAATATTTTTGAATTAGGGGTTGATAATAATATATATATATATATAAGAAATTTGATATGAAAAACCCGCATTTAAATAAATTCGTTTTGTAAAGAGGAGGAGTAAGTGTATCTTTAAATTTTACATTAATGTTATGCACCTCACTTCTATGTACGATCCGTTGAATTAAGTATGGAGGTGTTTTCGATTTTAGAATTTTACAGTGATAAAATGTAGCAGCATACACGAATCGACGTTGTTTCATATTTAACCAGTTGAGGTCGTTAAGTTTATGTGAAATTTTATCAAATTTTCTTATTACGAATTTTGAATTTTCTGGATTTTTAACTGCGTGCTATACTTCTATAAAGTTGCACAATAATTAAAATAGGGGAGGATAAAGCACTAACGACTCACATAGAATTGTTTTTGTTTTTTTATTTAACAGGTGACGATTGAGATATACATTTTTAGTGCAAAATATGCTTTTCTAACGCAATTGTTAACATGTAGTGTAAATTTTAAAATTAGTGTCCAATATTAGTCCAAGGCTTTTTAGTATTCTCGCTAAATTTAATGATTTTGTTATCTAGTGAAATTACCAGATTTTGTGCAATAAAATTAATGTGTTCTTTTTTTTTGTGTAAGGAGGACAGATCAGTATTGAAATTTCTACATGCGGCAGTAGAATTTTCAAGATGAAATGATATGTATATTTGGGTGTCGTCCGCGTACAGATGATATTTCGGAATATTTAAGTGAGTGAATAGATTGCTTGTGTATAAATGTTGTATAGAATTGGACTTAATGATAAGCCTTGAGGAACTCCTGATGTTAACGGGCTGGTACTTGAGACAGTATTACATATTTTAACTGATTGAACACAACCGTCCAAAAATGATTGGAAAAAATTACATGCGATAGTTGGTTGTTATCTGTCGCTCTGACAATACCGTCTGTGATGCAGTCTAAGGCTGTTTCACAACTAAATCCTTTTCTAAAATCTGATTGATGTGGTGGTAATATATTGTGTATTGTTACATATTTTTGTAGTTGATCGTGGACTATTTTTTCTAAGATTTGGAAACAGCTGGTATAATACTATTGGCTTTAACATGCTGTATTCTGTGGCATCATTAGTTTTAGGAATCGGTATTACCAATGCGTGTTTCCATGTTGACGGGAAATTCCTCTTCTTCTAAAAGGCAAGGAGTTAATAATAATATTAGTTGATGTATGATAGGTACGAACAGCAAAGTATAATGAATTCGACATTCAGACCATCAATTCCTACGTTCTTAGTTTTAATGAGGGCTAAAATTTGTGCTACTTCATCAGTGTTGACTAATCGAAAAGAAAATATATTGTCATTTAATCTATTAGTACACAAATTTGAAGTGAAAGTGTCAATTTTATGGTTACTGTAATTATTTTGTGAGAAGTAAGTTGTTCAAGTTTTCAACATTCATTAGTGAATCAGGTAAAGAGTATTGTTTTGTACCAATTACATTTAACATTTTTAAAGTTTTCCTACATTGATTTGTAGAATTCTTTTTTGTATTAAATTCCAGATGTGTTTTTTTCCTTACGAATTGCTGCATCTCGGGATGAGTTTGCATAATTTTTAACGGTAGCAGTTGAAGCCATGGGGGATGGCATTTTAGTAAGCCATTTTGTAGCAGTGAGAGGCATATGTATCAAAGAGGTTAGATAGGTAAAAGTTAAGATATCGTCAATAGAAGCAATCTTAAAGATATTGTGTTAATAATGATTCGATATTTATATATTTAAGGGACCGATAAGTAACAAATGTTTGCGTTGTGCATTTAGTTAAGTTTAAGGTGCAGGTAACCATTTCGTTATCTGAAATATTAACATTTTTAATTTCAATTTTATTGATTTTATTTCCAAGTTTGACGAAAACATTAAATCTATTAGGACTTTTGCTTACTTTTGCAAATTTTAGTTGGGTCAGGTACAAGTTGGTGTCAACCTGAAGTTTTTTGTTATAAGTTTAGCATTTCTGTAGTATGTTTATTTTCAGAAATCCAAATAGTCCAAATTAAAAATTTCCGGAAAGTAGAAGAGTATTTGCACTTTGGTATTAATAATGATAGAGTGTTTTCTAAACTCATTTAAGAAAAAGACTTTATCATAAATTTCCGATCGATAGCACACTTCTAAGGTAATCTTTTGTTTGATTACGTTAGTAGTAAGCCATAGTTGCTCAATTACATCATTTGTTTTGATGGGTTTTCATTTGAAACAGCGTTTTATGTAAATAGCAACTCCCCCTCCTCTACCATTCTTGTCTTTACGAAACAAAGTAACCAGCAATATTAATATTTTCAGAGTTGAGAGACATTCTGATTTATTACCAGACACTGACTGCCATCACTTTGATGGCTGCCAATTCATGACATAGTATACCATTACAATTTACGTTAAAATTTAAATAAAAATTAAAAAAAAATAATAAATTTAAAGATAAGAACATTTTCAATAATGGTTATTTTTATATAGACGCTTAGATGACTATTTAAGCCTTTTGTTTAGTTGGAGGGTGTAGGTGATGATGTGATGATGTGTCGATCCTTGATGGCAATTTTACTACACTTTCAGATAGAGATTTTGGTATTCCGAGTTTCTTTCTAAACTCTTCAAAAATGTTGAGATTGTTCCTCTTGCACTGACAAAGAGACCAATTACTTCCAGTTGCTGCACCGGTATTTTTCAAGAAGACGGGAATTGCTGGGTCATAGTACTCTTCTTTTCCAGGTGAACGGCTTGTTATATTCTGGTTCTTCTTTTAATAAAACAACACCTTTTCCTTTTTGTGTTAATGAACACCATTTGTCAAATTCTCTCTCTCTCGAAGAATTTTTCTGATTTGAGTGCTGGGACGTACTGAATCTTGAAGTTGAACGGAATGTATTGATTATTACATGTAAAAAGTTTTAGACAAATATTAAAAATTTTTGAATGTGAGCCTCCCATTCGGCACGGAGTAAACCAAATCCTTTCAAGTTGGATGGAGGTATATCATCGAGTCTGGAGTATCACTTGGCAGTGAAAGAAATTCTTTGACAGCACTTTTCAATATTTTGTGAATATTTTCCAAGAAAGATTTTTTCAATTTATTTGGTGAAGCACATTGGAGCGGATAAATTAGAGTTTTTGACCTGGGAAAAGGACACACACTAGTTCCTACCAATTTTCTATGTTATCTTTGAAGTCTTTTGTAATCTTCCTTCTTCAAAACTTAATTCATCCTCAAATGTGACACCCAGATATTTTATTGATTCATTTTGCTGTAGAGCTGGAATATCCGTTTTTTTCGTTAACTTTGATGCTGTTGTTGTTAAGTTTTCCATTTTCAATACAAATTGCCTTGCTTTTAGTAAAATTAATTTCCAGTCCTATCAATAATTGAAACATTTCTTGAGTCATTTGGATTAATTCTGCTGCGGACTCTCTAAATTTGCAATATTTGTTGTGTCATCCGGAAAGCCGAGGATCGTGTTAAATTTTGAATTTTTCAGTCAAACTACATGATAATTGGATACTGTTGTGTCACTTCTAATTCATTAAAAATGAAATCAATAGACAAATTAAACAGTGCCGGAGATAGTGGTGACCATTGCATCACGCCTCGATTAAAATTGATGGGTGGGGACTTTTCCCCATTAGCTTCAACTTGTAAAGTTGGATTTTAAAAAGTTTTAGAATTAAATTTCTGAGATTCAAATGCTTTAGTTATGTCCAAAAAAACAGTAAACAAATCATTTTTGTCCGACTTAACTTTTCTTAGAAGGGCTGCAATTATTGATGTGTTGGATATGTGTGCCAGGCAGATTGGTAAAGCCAGTTCGGGAAGGATTGAAATTGATAAAATTCCTGAGTCTTTTTATCCATCCAAACCTCGTTCAATCACTCGTCGAACAATGGAACAAATTGAGATTGGCCTCCAGTTCCCGGGTAATTTTTTTGTCGCCATCCTTATATATTAGAACAGTCCGAGCTTCACAAAGTGGAGTAGTGACAAAGCGCCAAGTTGTCATAATATTTGCAATTGATGCAATGATTTCAAGCGTAGTCCAAAGATTTAGGAGTTCTGATCAAAATTCCGTCAGAACCTGGGGAAGTGTCAGCATTTATTCCATCGTATAGACAATTTAATTTCTTCAGAAGTAATTCTTGAAAAAGCCATCATCGATTTGGATCTTTATTCATCAGGTGTAACTGGTGGACCGTAAGAATCTTCTTACACAGCTATTTACATTTTCCCATCTACTTTTGAGGGACTCATGCAAAGTACTCATGTCAATGGTTCATTGTTTTGAATTTCCAGATGTCATGCGATGTTGCGGACGCATTTTTTCCTTTGGTTGTGATAAAGATGTTGCATTATGTGGTGATTAAATTTTTCATTTCCTGTTTTTGCTCGGATCTCTGCTGATTTTCGCTGAGGGTTAGTGGTTTCTGAAAATTTCTGTAATTCGCTGAAAAAAAACCTTTAGGATTTTTTTCGGGTTCATAGAATTTTCTAGCTGGGTGCTTAGGTCCGGGTAGAATGTCAATCGCATTTTGAGTGTTGTCAAAAGAAGTTATCAAACTGAGCTGGAAATTTTCCTCATCACGACTGAATTAAGAATGTTTGAAAATTGTTCGTTAAATTCCTTCATTTGATTGTTCAAATGTTCAATTTTTGGGTTTTGAAATTTCTTTTGGATCTTTTTGAGGTGCTGGTTGATTGTGTTGTTGATGTTGAGGAGCAGGATCAAACTTTAGACCAAGCCATTTCTATAGATTAGTTGACGAGCACCCGAATGTGTTCTTTGGACACTTCTTTCTACCTCTTTTGAATAATCTCTGACAATAATGACATTTCACCCCTTTTCATTTAGAATTGGCTCTATTGGGATATTTTGAGAAGATTCATGTTCGATTTTGTGGACTTCATTAGTTTAGGACTGTACAGGAGAATTTCTGGTTTGGGATTGAGAGCCTTCACATTTTTGACAATTCCACTTTGTCATGTCACACACAACATAGTCGTGCAAGCATATCTCTAAAACCATTGTTATTTAATAGTTTTTTCAACTACTTTATCTGTTATAATATTGACCTTACTATTTGCATTGAATAAACAATGCTATTTGAGCTTTGGTTGGCAGTTCTTCTAGTAGTTATTTTATTTATAATACAACTCTTTAAACACTTAAAAGTTAACAGCGCGACGAACTATACGTGTCTCACTTGAGACCACAGACATACTAAAACTACTATACGTTTTTACTGGATTCTGAAATCTTAGAAATCGTAATCAAATTAAATACAATGACCAACTCCTTTTTTATGATTTGGAAACAGAATATGAGGATTTCTTTTGCAACAATCACAACGGTTCTTGTTTATTGCGATTACAGTTGCCAGGTATTTCGATTAATTGGGATTCTCACCGATCTTAAACCTCAGGTTAAAATGTCACATTCGACTCTCAGGATGTCAAAAAATTTAAGTTTTCAAAATTTTCTGTTGTGCATGCCTGTAATTTTAAAGCCCGATGGACACTAACCAGAAAAACTTGTACAAGTTGTTTTGTTGATAAATTATACATATGTTTGAAAGAGTACGCTACAATTTACAAGTTGCACTTTAGAATCCGCAACTTGTAATGAAAAACTGGTACCTAAGTTCTATTTTCTTTTAAATTTAAGAAGTTGCACATGCGCTCTTACCAAAAATTTGGTGGACTTTTTTAAATTGTCGAAAATTGTAAATGTGTAGACGGGACTTGTAAAGAAAGTGTCTTTTATAGTAACTTTACAAGTTTTCTTCTTACAGTACATCGGGCTTATGATTTCTGGTCCACCATACATACCAGAATCCAGAAAAAAAATGAATTTACAATATTTCAATTGATGTTTATATGTCTGCATTTTTGTTTTGGCTAGTGTTGTTCCATTTAATAAAAAATAAATTTAAGAAAGCCCATGAGTCAAATCTCGGGAGAAAAACAACCTTGTAAGGGTGGAATGTCTTGCATAAGGGCAGTTTCAGAAGACGCATTTTATAAGACGAGTACAGTACGAGTTGCTAAAATGCCTTTCTGAAATTAGCCTTTTTTTTATACTATTTTTTTCTATTTTTGGGCTTTTTCTAGATTGATTTTAAAATAAAATTTTGCCAGTTTTTTAATTTTGCAAAGGATAATTGCTGTGGGTGGCAATATTTTCATTAAATTTTGATTTAAAATGCTATAAACATACGTGTTGATGCTTAAGCTTTTTAAGCATAATAAAAACGCACACGGTACTGAACTATGTACATTTTATTCAGGATATGAGTTGATTAGTTTCACAACCAACTCTTAACTCACTAAACTTATTATAAAAATGTCAGAAGGTAATTAGTTGGTGAGGGCAGAAACCGCCCTCAACGTAAGCATTGGCCACATCAAAAATCTAGTGGGACAATACGAGAAAGATATTACAAGACGCTTCCTGAGCCAGATTAGTACACCTGCAAAACAAGGTTTTGTCTAAAATGTCGTAGGTTGATCTGAACTGGCGCCCTGGCGTCGCACACTGTGGTCTACTACTTAAAGATAAATCCAAATTTTATTTACAATACGAGGATGTATTGATATCTAGTTAGCCTAGACCAGTTCCTTGCATAAACAAAATATTGCGTTACCATAGCAACGAACAATAACTTATCAGAAGTTTGACGTCAAAAAAGTAAACCAGAGTCACGCAATAAATTAAATGAAAAAAGATGTCCACCGAAATTGTGAAAATTGAAAAATTGGAGTATCCAGCCATCATCAAGTACCTGTATTTAAAAGAGTTAAGAGGTAAGCAGATTTACAAGATATGCTTAATACCCCTTGGTGATCAATGTCCTTCGTATGCGACCGTCAAAATTGGAATGCAAGCTTCAAAAGAGGTAAATGATGATGACCAATCGGGAAGGCCAGGTTTCTGTGTCAATCCCCGAAAATATCGATGCAGTTCATGACATGATTTTATCAGACCGTCGAATTGGGCTAAAACGGATATCTGAAGCACTGAATATTTCATACGAACGCGTTCATCATATGGTTCACGTCAATTTGGACATGAGAAAAATTGCTGCAAAATGGATCCCCAAATGTTTGAATGTTGACCAAAAGCGTGCAAGGATAAAAGCATCGCGTTCGATCTGTGCTCGATTTGGAAAACGATGTAGACTTCTTAAACCGAATTGTTACTATGGATGAGACTTGGGTACATTTCTACGATCCAGAAACAAAGCAACAATCGATGGAATGGCGACACTCTGGTTCTCCAAGACCTAAGAAGTTTCGTGTCCAAAAATCTGCTGGAAAAGTTCTTGCTTCAGTTTTTGGGATTGCCATGGAGTAATCATGATTGATTTTTTGGATAAGGATAGAACAATAACTGGAGATTACTATTCGACATTACTGACCACTCTACGGGAAAATATTAAAGAGAAAAGACGCGGAAAGCTATCCAAAGGTGTTTTGTTTTTGCAGGACAACGCCCCTGCACACAAATCTCATGTTGCCATGCAAAAAAATTCGTGATTTAGGGTTTAAATTACTAGAACACCCCCTTATTCACCCGATTTGGCTCCGTCCGACTATCACCTCTTTCCTCAACTGAAAAAAGTTTAAAAATGTCGTACATTTTCTTCCAACAAGGAGGTAATAGAAGCTGTGGAGGTCTGGTTTGCAGAGCAAGAAGAAACATTTTTTTTGAAAGGTCTAGAGACGTTGCAGGTTCGCTGTAATAAATGTATCCAATTAAGAGGAAAATATGTTGAGTAATAAAATATTTTGACATTGAAATTTTGTTTGGTTCTATAGTACACTAAGAATTTTTCAATATATCCTCGTAATTCAATACTTATAAATTTCTAAGAAGCACTTAACAATACGTTTAATTTAAAAAAAAATGGGTGGAAATAAAAATAAGTAGATAAATAAATATACGGAAATTAATTACGATTTAAATTAATGCACACCGAACGTATCGACTAGCTTTGACGTTTAATATCGAATCAGTGTTACCACCGTTCGGAATAAAATTTGTTCTATTTCTATAAAAGAACTCATTTGGGTGCTTTTTATAGCTCTGTAAGCGACCAAAATAGAAAATAGTATATTAAAAACTAGTTTCAGAAGACGCATTTTATAAGACAGAGTAACGAGTCGCTAAAATGCCTTCTGAAACGAATTCTTCATACTATTTTTTCTATTTTAGGCTTTTCAGATTGATTTTTAAAATTAAATTTCTCATGAGTTTTTAAATTTAGGGAATTTTGAAGTGTAATTGCTAAGGCGGCAATATTTACATTAAACTTTGGTTTTAAATGCTAGTTTAAGTTTAATTAATACATTTATCATATGTTTCATTAAAAACAAATGAGTGGAAATAAAAATTAGTAGATAAATAAATCTACTGAACATTAATTACGATTTAAATTAATGCACACCGAACGTAATGACAGCTTGGACGTTATCCAGTGTTACCACCGTTCGGAATAAAAATTGTTCTATTTCTATAAAAAGAATTCAAATTTCTATAAAAAGAACTCATTTTTGGTGCTTTATAGCTCTGTAAGCGACCTAAAATAGAAAAATAAGTATTTTATTTATTTTGGCAAAAGAGGCAAATTATAAAAATATTGTATGATACTTCAGCGAGGGTATAGGCATTTTGTCGCACTTACTTCGTTCGTGCGCCAAAATGCGTTCTATAAAAACTTTATTATAATATACTATTAGCAAATTATGTACCAAAAAAAAATTCGACTATAGTACAGATCAACATTTTTCTTAATTATCAGTTAAATGTGTTACAACACTCAAACTAATTATGATAATTTGTTATGAAATAACCACACTTCTTTGCTCAACTTAGTCAACATCGATTCGACGTTTTTTGATAAGTAATTGTAATATTTTAATTGCATTTTTAATATTTTTTTTGATTTATGAAAATTCAAAATGTATTTTGTTATAAAATAATAACAATAATAATAAATTCATGTCAGTTTAAATAATTCATGATTTTGTTGCATAGTAGTACTAAAAGCAGGTAAAAGTATCGTCGCTAAGTAATCATATTTTTTATAAATTTAAATTAAGAATAATTAAATATTTGGACATAATTAGTGAGGCAGGGTGGGATTCGGAACCCACGCCTCCGGAGAGAGACTGGTGCCTTAAACCAGCGCCTTAGACCGCTCGGCCACGCTACCTTATATTTTTAAGTGTGTATCACAATCGGCTGTCTCTCTCTCTATTTCACTCCTTTCAAATAAATTTCTAATTAATTTAAACTAACTATTTGAAGCAAGTACGTTCATGCAATTTTTCAAATAAAATTTGTTTTTAGTTTAATTTTTACATAAATGACTAATAAATAGTTGTTACCTATTCTTAGGATTGCTTGATGTTTTTATATGTTAATGTAACAGAAGCAAAATGTCTAACAATTCATTTATTCACGGTATACGACACGGAATATTACAGCCAAAACTATTCAATAAAATTGAAAAATATATCTGGGCTGGATAGGGACTCTATCGAAGAAATATTTTAAAAATTATTTCTGAAATATACAGGTGTTCCAGAATACACAAAACGTATCAAAGTTGTATTTTTTCTTATGGAACCTTGTATACTATTACATTTTCAGTTTCTACAAACAAAATAAGAAAGGATTTTTGGCCTCGCCTACTATAAATGCAGTATTACCTGTCAGTAGTCAAGTCAAAGCAAAATTTATTACGTTTAGTTGTGGCTTGAAAATTAAAACATGTTACTCATATTGTAAATTGTTTATAAAAATTAAATTTACCGATATTTTTCATAGATATTGTTTGTGTACGTTTAAAAACAAGTATTTAAAAATAATAAAACAATCTGATTCATAATTCGGAGGTTGGCAGCTCTGCTTTGCATCATCGACATAACCTAATATTATAATACCCGTAATAATGCAGTTGAACATAGTACTTAAACACAACAATTTATTTAATAGAAATTTGAGTTACAACGATTACTACGAATAAAGAAATTGTGGGTACCAGAAATTATTTACCAACATTGCAATTGTTGAAAATATTAACGGTAATGTGTTTCAGTTTTCTAGATTAGAGAATAGTCCTGGTATTAAATTATTTGATTGTAGAGTATTGTTTTGTAAATCTACATTAATCATACAGGAATCCTGTGCAGACAATTCAGTGGTTTCTGAACACAATCTTTTTGTTGTGGAAGGGCCTTCATCGCCGATAATTTTTGCAACTTCAACTCTTCTCTTTGTGAACTGTTCAATGTAACCTTCTGCCACCGCAGAAGATCTCCAGCCACATAGCTTTTGGATATCAACAAAGATTTCCACCTCGATTCGCTAACAACGTGGCTGAAGTTCTGCGGAAGCAGTGCCCTGTGTAATCTGCAGCACATTCAAGTTTTAGAAAAGCAGCAATTTTGGAAGGAATTTCCACCAATTGTGTTGAGAATTCCACTAATACCTATTATCAAACTGGTCTGTAATTAATGATAGTTGATTAACATATTTACCCAATCATAATAGAAATATTTACTTACTTTCATAAGAAGAAAATCATCATCGCAGGCAGTGTTTAAAAAAGTTGTTACTTGGTCTTCCTCTAAAATTTGACTTTTTTTCGGTTTGTGATTTTTAGTTTTTACTTTTAAATATGTTATCAATTTAGTGTAGTTAGAAATATCTAAATTTTTGTAAATTTGTAAGCAAATTTTAATCATTGAGTATATTGCCCAAAGAGATTTTTTTTCTTTATCGACAAATTCTTTAAAAATAGCACAGCAAAACACTCTCAGAATATGTTTTAATTGACTTTGTTTCCACCACCGTTTAAAATTATTGAATTGACTTAAGTACCGTTCTTTGGATTTTTCAGGTAATAAATCTGAATTTAAATTAGCTGCTATTAATCGTATTTCCTCTGAGTTACATTTAATTCACTCTTCCAACTCTGAATCGGACATTTTATTGTTTAAACTCACTCTATTTAAAAAAAATGTTATTATTAATAATTATCACACTATGTAATTAAGATGTCCGCTTCTATAACATTTGTTTCCATAGACCACTTATTTCTTGTTAATTAAAATTCTACATTAAAAATAACTGTTTATGAGTATATGTATAATAAGAAAAGGTAAGATGTACAATTATATAATATATATATAAAGGTAATTAATACAGATAGTTGTTGTGACATCAACAATTAATACACTTTAATTACAAAGTGTTTAAATTATTTGTTATTTAACACAGTTTCATGTAGTATTCAATTTACCTACTGCTGAAGTAATCTTAAACTCTATAGAGAAAATGTTAGGATATCATTATAATCAAACTTCGATCTAAGTCGAGTAAACAGGTAACAGGGAACCATATTAGAAATTACTGTAAGCTGCCTGCAACTAGTGGTTAACCAGTTATCAATATCAGTCAGAGGTCCTATATTCTTGAATCATGCTAGCAATTCATCGAACGACTCTCATGATTTCAAGAATAGTACCCCAGGTGTCGGCTTTTCTCATACATATCTGTTCTATATGAAAACTGTGTAACCCTTCAATTCTTGTGAAATGGAAAACTTTGAGGATACAAGAACAATTAACACGTTCAAATCTATTACTTCTAGAAGTAGAGTATAAACAATTCTTGATTACTCTAACTAAAAATAAAAGGTTAATTCATATATTTTTTGTAATAACCTACGAATTTATCTTACCTACTTCTGTTTTTAATTGCACATTGAAAAACAGAAGCAAAGTAATCTAAACGTTTTACCATTTGGACACAGTCCACCCTCGGAAGAGCTTTTTCACAACGACTCTGGCTGGAATCTTTACAACTGAAACTTAAGTACGGGGTTACTTTACTATTGCAGTAATCAGCTTAAAGGTACTTAGTTGTCCTTATTCTTATTTATATTTCATTGGTAATAAAATCCGTGACATCTCCTTGAGAACTCATATTCCTTGCGTACAATTTTTTTTCAACGTAGATACATAAATGGATATTTGCGACTTGTTTGAATTGTACACAGCATATTTTGTAAATGGAAAATACGAAATTACACACAAAAATCGGTTTCGATTATTAACCGTTGGACAGCGTAGCTGTCAATATCAAATCAAACACAACGCAGGCTGCCAACTGTCAAAATGAAACCATTGTCAAAACATTGCTTTATAATCATCAATGATTATGGATTTATTCGACAAAAATCTAATATAAATGTCGTGTGTTAGGTATTTTACAGCGATCCAACTTAATCAGGCCCGAGTCCGCAGGCGGAGTCTGAAACCGAGTTGTCGCGCTATAAAATACAACCTACTACACTCTAATGTAAATGACTATTATAGAAGCTTACCTTACTTACTTTTTTGAGATATTTTGTGCATTTTATGAAAAGTCTTTACAATTTTGGCCGATTCATATCTCAGCAACTATTCTCTTCTCTCCAAACTAAATTTGCACTGAAGTCTATCAATTCATCAGATTTTTATGTAGAATTTGTGAAAAATCCATTATCATATACATGATGCAAATAAGATTAAATAATACATGTTTTGAACCAGTAACTTTATTTATTTAAATGGAACGCTCTCCTATTTTATATCAACAACAAAATGTAAAATGTACTAACTTATCAAACAATACTATAGCGTCCTATAGTTAAAGTGTTGAGATTATCATGAAAAATGCAAATTTTCAATGAAGACTGATTGTAACAATACCCTTAATACTTATCAAGCTATAACAATTTTGACAGGTGAATATTATGTATTTGTAAGAAGCAGGTTGATTGACGGGCAAATTTTAATGCATGAATTTAATAATGCTAGAATCCGAGTGCATGTAGGTTGATCCTATTATTCGCTGAATAATGTTAAACCTATGACGGATGAAGACTCCTTTGTCCCGCACTTGTATGAAAATTTCTGGTTTTGGGATTTTTCCTGTTGGTTTTAAGGCAGCAAGACCCATCGGTATGCCGAATTTCAAGTCTCTACGACGTCTGGGAAGTACCGTTTAATTTCGGAGACAGACATGAAAAATAGGCGCCTTTATTTTAAGCAAATGTTTTGTATTTCACCAGTAGGTTTTTGCTAACATTGTAAACAGTTTAGGGGAATTCATTCAGAGCAGATAATTCATTAGAAGAGATATTATTGTGAAGTAAATTTGTAGGTTTATTAAATTCTTGTAAACTCTATACACATTTATTTCTCTCAAAATTTAATACAGTTGATGAAATGTACACAATGCAGATCTTCTCCTTCTTACAAATACATAATATTCACCTGTCAAAGTTGTATAGCTTACTTGATAAATATTAAAATTGTTACAAATCAGTCTTCATTATGATAATTTGCATTTTTCATGACAACCTGAACATTTAGCTATAAGACACTATAGTATTGTTTAATAGGTAATTACATTTTACATTTGTTGTTGATTTATTTATTTATTTAATATGTTAGAATACATACAGACAAAGTCCAGTGAGGTATTTCTTACAAACATAATATAAATTTTAATAATAAAAACTAACTGTAACTTGTGTAGAACGAACTAAACATATTCGTAAACATTAAAAGTGGTAAAAAAGGAAAAAGAAACTGCAAGTTATTTACAACAGCAACAAAAAACTCACAACATGTACTTAATAATCAAATTAACCTAACTTAATGATTACAGTTGCAAACAAAATCAAAATATTACGCTTACACTTAAAAATAGAATTAAATGACAGGGATATATCAATGTTGCACCCATTAAAGAAGCTCACACTGAACTAAAGGTGCATTCTTACCTGAATTGGTATTGCAACAGGGGACGTAATAGCGAAAGACTGCGCAAGTTAGTTTGAGGTACCCGAATAAAAATCTCTGCCAGTAATGAAGGAGAATCAATTAAATGGTTAAATAATTTTAAAATAAAAATTTACATCATTTACTTTGCGTTTTTCCGTCAAAGGATGTATGTCGAATAACCGACAGGATGCACTATAATTCAACGAATCATTGGGAAGGTTACTTTTTATTTTAAGGTATGAGACAAATTTTCTTTGAACTCTCTCAACTCTTTCAATGTAATATTTGTATTGGGGATTCCAAATCTGAGTCGCAAAATTCAGATGGCTGTGTACGTAGGAAAAATTAGGCACTTAATTGCCTTGACAGATGTGAAGCATCTACAAGATCTGAACAAAAACCCCAACATTTGGTAACATTTTCGGACAATGGTATGGATGTGTAAATCAAAACAGCATCTTGGTGTCAAATATAATCTGAGATCCCTAATGTTGGTAACACGTTTAACCTCAATGTTTTTAATTTTGTATAAAAATTTATTATTTTAAAATTACGTGTGAATGTTATGTGGTGACACTTCTCCATATTTAAGCAGTTGGTTCTGGTTACAATAATTATTTAATCGATTCAGATCTGCTGTAGGCGCATGCAGTCAGAAATACTGGCTATTGGAAGAAAGAGTTTAAGATCATCTGCATAACATAGAAATCTAGCATGTTCAAAGCAGGAGTTGATATCATTAACATGATAGCGGACCTAGATGAGACCCTTCAGCTATGCCAGATGGTATCACAACAGATGCAGACTTATAACCCCGCAAAACTACTATCTGGGATCTGCGCGAAATAAGACGTGAACCAGCGAAGCAGGTCACCATGTATTCCATGTGTAGCAAGTTTTTCGAGTAAAATCTTATGATTAATTTTGTCAAAGGCCTTGCTGAAATCAGTGTATATACTGTCTACCTGTACTGCTGAGTCCATTTGCCGTAAAATAAAACTAGTGTATTCAGTTAGATTGATTCGATAGATCTGCGTCGCATAAATCCATGTTGCTCAGGAATGATTGAGTTTTTTACATGAAAAAAAGCTGATCATAAACTATTGACTTAAAACTTTCGAAAATATTGATAAAAGCGAAACAGGGCGATAAGTACTTACGTCATGTCTGTCACCGCCTTTATGAATTGAATTACTGAGAAAGCTTCCACTTTGTAGGAAAAGTTCCTGAGGCTAGTGACTTATTAAAATTAAAGTAAGAGGGTAGCAGAGTTCTTCGCAACATGTTTATAAAAACTGGCGGTAATCATCCGGTCCGCAACTTTTTAATATCAAGTTGCTTTAACTTACTTAGTACAATGGAAGAATTAATTGTACAGCGGTAAAGTGAAGTTGAATAATTGAATTTTGGTTGTGGCGGAATACTCACAGGAAGACTATCTACAAAAACCGACCTAAAACAACTTGAAAATAAGTCACATATGGTCTGACCGTCGGAAGCGGAACTATTGTTGTAGTAAACATTTGTGGTATATCCGAATGACCTTCACGATGACGAACAAACGACCAGAAATTTTTAGGGTTTAGTTCTATATTTATTTCACTGCTTTTTATGTAGTTGTAATAATTTGACGTATTAAGAGTTTCGAGCGTGATCTCAGAGTTTTGTACGCAAGAAATTCTATCCCATTACCGTACGTTTTCCATCGTTTTTGAGCCTTCAATTTACTTTTGATAACACTAATTGTACTTTTTTTAAACCATTTTGAAAATCTAGAGACCTTATAGGCATTGATTCGTTCATAATTATATTATAAAATGAATGTACGATTTCATCAATATTATCACTGCAGAGTTCTCTATCCCAGTCGATGCCAGCAAAGTATAACTTATGTTAGTATAGTCTATAGTATTGAATACAGGGTGTTCCATTTAAAATAAGTGTTATTGCGGTTCAAACATGTCATTAATTAATCTTATTTTGTACACATCCTGTATATGATAGTGGATTTTTCACAAGTTCTACATAAAATATGATCAATTCATAGGCTTCAGTGCGAATTTAATTTGGAAAAAGGTTGAGATATAAATCGGTAAAATTGTGACGACTTTTTCATAAAATACAAAATATCTTAAAATTTTTAGGTTTAAGTAAGGCAAACCTTTTATAAAATCCATTCTTATTTTGAACGTAGAAACTGAAAATGTATAAATATACAGGGCATTTCATACGAAAATACACAACTTTGATACGTTCTGTGAATTTGAGACACCTGTATATTTTGAAAGTAATTTTTCAAATATTCCTCCTATAGGTCTCTATCAATACCAGATATATTTTCCCAATTTTATTAAATAGTTTGGCTGTAATACTCCTTGTCGTATACCGTGAATAACCCTGTATATTTAACAAATACTCTGTTTATTATAGCTGTATATATTTCCATGTAAATTAATAATAATAACTAACAGCTGTAAAATGTCATATCAAAAAATATTTTTGATTTAGGTTTGTATTAAAATTTACTCATACAGGGTGAATTTTTCTTCATTATTTTTATGGAGACTTCGAAACTATAGAAGGTAGCAAAATGGTAAAATGGAAAAAAAATTTGGAGAATTAGTAGCTATTCATCTCTAAATTGTGTGTGTTTAAAGTTTTTCTGTCCATTGCTGCAGGAGAGAAAAAATTTTTCAAAGGAAATGCCCAAAGTTTATTTTTTAAAATTTTAAACGTATCATCTTGTTTGGTTACTTGTTCTGAAAATCTTTCTCCATTTGACCATTTTCCATCTGAAAATTCTCCCCAAAACCCTCAAATAAATAATGAAAAAATCTCGGTCTATACAGTGTATTGTATGGGTATTTTTTATGCTGATTGAGATGCCGTTAGTTAGAAAAAATTCCGATTCATTTAGAAGATATCAAAAAAAACCAAAAATGCCATTTCCGAAAATATGAATTACTTCACTTATTAGGATAGCTACCAAAAAAAATTCCTACAAAAATGTCTTTGCCAATAAAAGCAAACTGTACCTAATATATTTTCAAAAAGATTATCGCGAGAATGGTTTTGAGATATTGATATCAACTTTCTTATGTTAAATTGGTGACATATTGGATTTGTTCATAAACAGGTAGCTTCTACTCTTTTGTCTGCTTTTAATGATATGTCACATAATATGTTTGAAATAAAAGATCTTGACAAACCGATGATTCAGTTATTAATGCACGGTTACATTAAAGTCAGACCTAAGTGTAAAACCGATTTTATACTATTGCCCCAACTAAAAATATCGTTCCTATGATGATACATTCGAAAATTGTAATCTCAAAAATTTGACAATTGTTAAGACAGATGTAAATGTTATGTATTTTAATAGGTGTCAGTTGGTGTGTTATTCATCTACAAGCGATTTGCGCGTCCATTATCCAAATTCAAATGATTCTCAAACACTGAAAAAGTACATACTAAATAAAAAATTACTGCAAAAGGAAAAAGAAGAAAAACTTTATTTAATAGCAACTTAGCTATTGTTGAACTTCAACAAGTGTTACCTTGTCCAAAAGTAGGAGTTGGTCAAATTTATTATAAATCAAATGAGGCTACTTTCAATTTAACAAATTACAGACTACCAAAAACCCAGGGAAGTTGTTATGGCGTCTTGGGAGTGTTAAGAAACCTTGTTTGTATTTAGAACTGACTTAGATAAAATACTTCCTAGGATACATACAAGTTTTTCAGTCATATTTTCAAAACATAGAGAACCCGGAAGAAAATGTTTTAGGCAAAGTTATCTGAATGTTTAATACAAATATTATACTGTAATAAACATTTTCAACATTTTGTAGAATTTACAAAGTCAAGCAACTTTTATTTGAAACATTTTCTGGTACGAGGCAAGAATTTGCAATCTGTAAATGAAAATCTCGGACACTTTTGGTGGTTTATTCTTAAAAATTTTGAGCATTAATGTTCACTTTTTTCAGAAGCTCAGATTTATATTTAATATCTCGAGCTCCTAACCATTCTCGATTGGCTACGAGTATCTTCCCTCAATATTTGTTCTTGAAATTCTTTTGTCTAAGAACCAGCTATTTTTTGTATAGATTCAAATACTTTTCACCCATAATCGTAATTGATCTTGGTTTTCCCTTTGGTATATGAAATCTTTACGAGTAAAACTGATGTAATTTCTTGAATGTCGTCAATTTTTAAATGCACCCAATTCGCAAATGGCACGCTCCGCTCACACCAGATTGCGACAATCTAAATGACAATTTATGGAAATATAAATCTTCCAATAACGTTAGAAGAACTTACTTACAATGTTTTTGTTGGTTGGAGAAAAAGTATACTTCATTCGGATTGTGGCAAGCCTTTTTGACTCGTAAATGTACTGTCAAAAAAACTTTAATCCTTACAAAATAATCTACTATATTTAATAGGATAGAAAATGGTTGTTACAATTTGTTTTAATTGAAGAATTTGTCCTCAATTGTTGGACACTATTACCCCAGAGTGAGACATAGAATGTCCAACATTGAGACATTTTTTCCTTGGGTGGGATACAGCAAAAATAAATGTATAGAATATTTTTTTATTATTTTTAATAAGCACTAAAGCATTTAACCAACTTACAAAAATTTTTCTTGTCATTATAATGGATACAGAAAAATTAATGAATTTCCACATTTCCAAAATTTATATTAAAAGTAAGATACGAATGTTATCATCTAGTTTGCCCAAAATCAAATTGCACTTTATATCCGTATTTGAACGCTAGGAATAACTCGTTACCTAAAGGTAACAAACAAATTTATTTTGTTGCGACAGGAAACTCGGCCTTTTTCACCTTTGTCGCCCTCCTTTATCACATTAACCTCATAGTAAATATCTGAAGACTTTGTTCTAAAGCATGCCAATACGACATCATCTGCTGGTTGCTTTTTCTGCTGATTTACAACTAGATCTTCCTACATTTCGTATTCATCTGAAGTAGTTCATTATCGTAAAATTCCTCACTACATTCTTCACTAGAATTCTCCGAAGTTCTATAACTGAATTTTATTTTTTATTAGGTTGTATATTTTGCATGGCTGTATTGTCTACTACGTTATATAGTTGATTTTTGCCTGTTTAACTTCTTTAACTGTCCTTTGTCGACAGTTTTCTTTGGGACATAAATATATCAATAGATGTAAACTTAAATTTTGATTGATTTTTCTGGACATGATCCAAATGATTGTTGTTTAGATATAGTTGGCGTGAATCAGATATGTAAAGATACTTTTTGTGGAGTTGATGTTTGAATAGTCTAACCTGTTGTTGATTTTAGAACCTTGACCCAAATTTTTTGAAATCTCGACAGTTGTTTGAATTTTATTTATTTCTGAGATTCGCTTTAACGGCAGCAAATTTCTGAATTTATTAACTTCAACTGTAGTCTGAATTAACTGATCATTACAGGGTAGTATAAGTGACTGATCGTCTCTATTGTGGTCTTCAATTATGGTTTTGCGTTGCTTGGCTACTTAGAAAGTCATCTGCAGTAAACAGGAACTGGTCCATGGCATAATTTCTTGTCTTTTCTGAAAGCTTGTCCAACACATGCCGCAACTTCATATATACTAAATGAATGTCCACGATTGTGAAAGCAGCCAGCTTTGAGGATCAGCTTCAAAGAAATTCAATCTGTATTCATCCAACTCGTCTCCTGCCAAACCTAACGTACCCGCGTGGTAAAACACATTAATCACGCGACTGGGATAATTGACTGTGAAATACCATTGCAGATAGTAACCAGTTTTCAAATGCATTTACAATCATGCACGTTGTAACAAGTGTTCCTTTTTCCTGAAGTTATCTGCAATTTGTTTTAGAACCTCTTCTGCTATGCTTTTATATGATGCTTTTGGCAAGTGATAGTTGCAGTCTCGCCTAGGATACAACTCTTTGTTCACTTCTTAAGTAACATGTGCGTAACTTGTCAAAAACAAATTAACATTGTGTTCATTAAATACTACAGCTTTGCAAAGATAGATTTCGTCATGAATCCCCGCATCCATTTTTTATCCGGCAAGTCTTTGAACTTTCCAGGGGTCTAGCATATTAATTTCTTATTTACAGTTGCCATTTCGTAAGATAGTTGTCTGCATTCAATCAGAGATAGGCCGTAGAACATTTTTGCGCACATGATAATAAAATTTTGCCAATACATCCCCTTGCTGTTTAGTAAATATTCTTCTGGCGTCATATTTGGGCATCATAGCCATCGGTTCGGGGAGACCTTTTTTTTCTTAACATATCAAAAATAATGAATTAAAGTCTGATACGGTATGCCTTTTATATTACCAACGGGGGGTGATCGTAATGGCTGCATTGTTAAATATAAATCATAGCTACTGAATCCTCATCACATGAGGGTCATTCTTATTCTATTTATTTTTTTGTCTTTGTATATTTTTTGCCTGAAACAATAAATTAATAAAAGGGGGGGTTCAAATCCAGATTTTACTAAGTAGGACATTTATTCATTGTTAATGAACATTCAGGGGGGGGGGGGGGGGGGGGGGGGGGGGGGGGGGGGGGGGGGGGGGGGGGGGGGGGGGGGGGGGGGGGGGGGGGGGGGGGGGGGGGGGGGGGGGGGGGGGGGGGGGGGGGGGGGGGGGGGGGGGGGGGGGGGGGGGGGGGGGGGGGGGGGGGGGGGGGGGGGGGGGGGGGGGGGGGGGGGGGGGGGGGGGGGGGGGGGGGGGGGGGGGGGGGGGGGGGGGGGGGGGGGGGGGGGGGGGGGGGGGGGGGGGGGGGGGGGGGGGGGGGGGGGGGGGGGGGGGGGGGGGGGGGGGGGGGGGGGGGGGGGGGGGGGGGGGGGGGGGGGGGGGGGGGGGGGGGGGGGGGGGGGGGGGGGGGGGGGGGGGGGGGGGGGGGGGGGGGGGGGGGGGGGGGGGGGGGGGGGGGGGGGGGGGGGGGGGGGGGGGGGGGGGGGGGGGGGGGGGGGGGGGGGGGGGGGGGGGGGGGGGGGGGGGGGGGGGGGGGGGGGGGGGGGGGGGGGGGGGGGGGGGGGGGGGGGGGGGGGGGGGGGGGGGGGGACATGTCTCAAAGGGGGGGGGGGGGGGGGGGGGGGGGGGGGGGGGGGGGGGGGGGGGGGGGGGGGGGGGGGGGGGGGGGGGGGGGGGGGGGGGGGGGGGGGGGGGGGGGGGGGGGGGGGGGGGGGGGGGGGGGGGGGGGGGGGGGGGGGGGGGGGGGGGGGGGGGGGGGGGGGGGGGGGGGGGGGGGGGGGGGGGGGGGGGGGGGGGGGGGGGGGGGGGGGGGGGGGGGGGGGGGGGGGGGGGGGGGGAGCCGAAGGGCATTCAAGAATGTAAAAAAAAAAAAAAAAAAAAAAAATGTACAATGTAATAACCAAATAAAAACATAATGTAATAATATAACCTTTAAATTAGCTCGAAAGTTTGTACGTAAATATTTTTGTTACACAGCTAGTTTGACATAATAAAATTCATAATGTTACCTGCATTAAGCAGGAGACGAAAGGTTACGACAATGTACTCAGATTTTTCCACTAATACGACACTCACTTACATAGAACGTAACTAACACCTTTAAGATTATAACTCCACTGGGGATATAGGATACTAGATCATCGTTGTTAGTTTGATATTAAAGCATAGTTCCCGTCTTCTACAGAATTAGATTCAGCCAATGTCTCACTCAGGACATAAGGCTTAATTCTAGGGCACTCTGCCCTTACTGTGGTAAAAGGCATATTCATTACTATTGCAGAAGGTTCCTCTAAATTTTTTTAATACCAGAATTTCGGAACCAATGTACTAAATTTTTTTCATTCATTTCACCATGGAAATCTTTACATGGTAGATGACGAAAAAAAATTAATAAAACATCAGTTTGTATTTACTTCAAAATAGCATAGTTTGCACCTACTTTCATCATCAACTTTTGTTGTTTTATACTTCAAAAGTTTTTCTTGCTAGATCTAATATTTTAGATAAGGAATTTTGTAATTTATCACTTAACGATTTTAGAAAATACATTTACCTAAAGTTAAATCAAATTGCTTTTTGTTCAAAATTCGTCTCAAAAAGCACCGCGTTTAATTTCTTTATTAACTAACTCAAAATTGTAATTCAAACTTTTACAGAAACAAAATTTTCTTATTTTTTGCAATATGTTTTATGTGCACAAAACTTAAATTTATTTAAAAATTATGAAGCTTTAACCTTTATCAGCTACTCATTTTATAGAAACATACTTTAGATTTCATTTGATATTCATTTTTCCAAGTAGTAAATCAAAATTAACCAGAGTAATCTAGTTATTAAATCCTATACTAGAATTACTGTAATCACAAACTTTGTGACCGTTTCTAACAGGTTGCTGTTCCTATTAATTTGATTTAGGAAACACATTTAAATAAAGAAGTTTTAATTAAGGTAACTAACAGTAACTATATATTTTTTTATAAATTTAGTTTTTATTGAGAATTCGACATATAACTGGGATGAGCAGATGAATCGGATTCTTATTTCCAATTACTCAGTTTTTAAATTTGATTGACAATGAGATTAATATAAATAATTAAACAGTACTGTAAAAGAGAATTAAACCGTCCCTACAAAGTTACTAGAAGTAAAATAATTCAGAAGAAACCTTTATTATTATATCCTTGTTGATATTATTATTACTATTTATTATTATCTTATTATTATTATTATTGAAGTTAGGTAAGATTTATAGTTGTATTAAATCCGTTAAGTCAATCCATTGATGGAAAACTTTTACAAATAAAGAAATATTTCAAATGAAACGACGCCAGTTGAAATTTATGTATTGAAAACGTATATTTCCTATAGTCACCAATAATGTCCACATCATATAGAATTTTTGTGATTAAAAAGTTTATTAAAAATTTGACCTTGACGTCAATTTGTGATCTGAACAATTTTATTTTTGTTTTCAAAATCCGAAAGCAAAATACCAAGATGAGTTTTAGAAAAGTTTTCCTATATAATTTTAGATTTAAGATAATTTAGATTTTTACTCCACATTTTATGAAATAAGATGGGGAGTTATCGACATTTTCAGACAGAAAATTTTAACACCTTTTTTCACTTTTCCGACGAATTAGAATTAGTATTTGAATACACAGGTCGAAGTCAGTACATATGAAATTTTTGTTAAATGTCGAAAAAGTGCACCTTCTTTATCAATAGTTTAATTTAAATTTGGTTTACCATGATTTCAATGGCTTAAAACATCATTTTCAAAAAAATTATTATACATTAGTCCAGGAGTAAATAGGAATTAAAATTTAATAAAAATGAATCTAATAAAGAGTTATTCATAGTCCTTTCTTTCTTTTTAATTTTATTCCAGAACATTTATTTAATTTATTTAATCGTATGGTACATTTTAAATATTGTATTGTGATGTAAGTGTTATGTATGGTGTTACTTCAAGGTTTAGAAAAACCACTAAAACTTAAACATGCCAACCCTTACCCAACCTAGTATTCACATGTAAGAATATTAATTAAGTTTGTAATGTGATTGTGTTTTGTGAAGTTGTGTTGTACATTTTTTCCCTAATTATCCGGAGAGGTCTTGATGACACAGGTCCGGAAACCAAAGTGGTGATTCTCAGGATCAACATGTTTTTCTTGTTGACCAGAACGTGATCAAAGAGTACACCATGTATGAAACGGAAAATCTGAGTAGTAACGTTAGTTGGTACGTTATAATGAAGCAAAAAGAATTACGTCCAACGGCTAGCCGGTCGGCCGTCCGTCCGTATGTAAACAGGATATAGAGAAAACCACCCGTCAGATTTTTATGAAACTTTGTACAAGGACCTTATTTATAATTCTGAAGCTTTGATTAGTTTTTGGGCATAATCTATGTAGCCAAAAGGGCCGTTAACCTACATAGATTTTCGAATTTTTGAAATATTTAGAAAAATATTTGTTTTACACATTTTGTTTCTAATTAAGGTTGTTTATAATTTAATTGTACATATTATTGTGTTAAACTATTTTTGATCCGCTAAGCGATTACTGAGATATAACAATCACGTGACATTGTGTAACAATATCTTCTCCAATATCAATTATACAAAAAGTTGAGAGAAAAATTGGAAATTCTATTATCTAATAGCTTTTATTTGAAACATTTTTTTAAATCGTAATTTTATTTTTGCTTTTAGGACGATGTGGAGTTCTGCGATAAACGCTTGTTTACTCATTTCTTTGAGAATTGCAACTTTTTTCAAATATTTTAGTTTTCCAAAATATTCAGTTAAACATGATAAAAATAAAATAATTTCTGAATCGCATGTGATCAAATTTTGTTTTTGAATTTTGTAGAAAAACACTGCACATTTGAAAAAATAAAAAAACTGAATTTTACTTTGAAACAGTGTTGCAATTATGCAGTTGAAGTTTTGCATACGGGCTAAAATTGAATCTAGAAGAACATTTCCTAATAATATTTTTTAGTTTTTCAGAACTCGCTACAAACTGATTTTTGGATTTCCATAAAATTTTAATTTGCAGACTCGTGACAGTTCTTAAGCGGATTGATAACACAGTTTGACAAAAAAAAATTTGGTGTTGCGCAGAGATAAGCATGTGATTTCTTATGATCCTTGGATCTAAAAGTGTACAAAAGCATATTTTGAACCAAATTTAACCAGCCGTTTTGGCGCGTGGGAGAGGGGGCGGAGGCAAGGGTGCAAAAATTGATTTTTTCACTTTGGACGCTAACCGCAACTTTAAAAATGATCGTATTCAAGTGATCACAAAACCAGAATTATTTAATAGTTATTTATGTAGCAAGGGCGTAAAGTAGCTGTTTTAGGCCCAGAGGAATGTACGGCACAATCAGGACGAGGGTCTAAAACAGCTTTACATCTGAGCTGCATACATAATTTTTACACGTTTCATTATTTTCGTATACAAAAAGTAAAAAATTTACAAATTGCGTTAATCTACTGTATTATTGCCATCATAGGTACCTTTACATAATTTTTCATTTGTCACTCACAGTGACTGTCATATTGTAAATTACAAGCATCAAATTATTATTTAAGAAAAACATGGAAGATTTTTCGATATCTGGTACGCCACCAGAAGTGGTTGTTAGTCCTTTGAGGAGGTCAAAAATCGCTGAAAATTTCTAAAAACTTACGATGATTATATTAAGTGGTGTCTCGAAAAAAGGCAAAACATCAGAACATGTGCTTCTAGCATATTTATTTGAGAAGTCAAAGTATTTAAATCATCAACACCTTGGTCGATTTATTCAATGTTGAAGGCCGCTATCTCAATTAATGATAATCTAGAAATAAGCAATTTCAAAAAAATAACTGTATTCCTAAAAGAAATTGGGACGGATACAAACCTAAAAATTAAAAATTTTAACAAGGGGAAAATTTTTAAAATTTATTATAGAATCTCCAAATAATAGATTTTAATGATGAAAGTAAGTAAATTGTTTTGATTAATAATATTATACCTAACATAATAAAAAAAATTAGGTGGCTTTAATCAATGGAATTGCTGGGACTTGCCGAGAGGAATTGTCGCAGCTATCCATTGACGACATTGACAATTTAGGGTCTGTTTTAATGATTGTGAAGGTCTAGTCTGGCCTATCTTTTGAAATAAACGACCTTATTTGAATTGCATTCCACATGTTGTTAACCTAAAATACAAGCAAAGTATTAATAATAAATTACACACTTATTTTATGGTTACCCCAAACAAAGATTTCGAAATGTGTTTAGCCTTATAAAAACTGTTTTGTCGTATAGGAGTGAGAATTACGATGAAAATAATAAAACGGAATGCAAAATCATAGAGAACAAGCGATAACAGGACTAAAATAAAGCAAATAGAAAATAAAGGAAGGGAAAAGTAGAAGAAAAATGATTAAGGTTAGGTTAAGGAGATTACACTACTAAAGTTTTAAGAAGGGATGGCTGCATTCATGCAGTGATATAGAAGCACTGTGAAGTGTGAAGTGGAATTGCGCATAAACGTTTACAGAATACAGTTTTTTAACAAGCGTATCAATCATTACAATATTGTTAAAGTTGATTACAGAATAGTCAATACAATATACACCAATAATGGCCATTTGGTTGCATCCAGCAATACATTAGATCAATTTTAACGATTTAAAAACCAAAAGCCCACGGGCGTAAAAGTAACATCTTTAAGCTCGCGGGCAAAATCGTTCTACTTTACGCCCACAAATGGGGTTAAAAAGTCAATTTTGCGCTTGATCGTGTAAAAAATATTTTTCTATCATTTTGGTACCCTATTTGAACAATTCTTACCGCACAGTGAGCCCAAAAAGTAATTTGCTACCAAAAACAAAAAGATTTTTCCAGAATTTTGTAACGTAGATTTTTTATTTGTATGTTTGCCATTTTATTGAGTCAGTAAAACTGGGGTTAAAGTACATAAAAGGAAGAAAATAGAAAGACAGTCGGAGATAATCTTTAATATAATTTCTATTGTGCTTTCATTTTTTTAACTTTTCAAAATGAACTAACAGGCATTTTCGGAATGTTTGTTCGCTTTCTCGTAGTTAAGACCAAATGTAGTCTCCTATCATGTTGGAGGTATATTTCTTCCCTTTGTATCGTTTTTCATAATCCTCGAAATCTTGGTGGAATCTTTCCCTGCTCCTCTGAGAAATCTCCTAAGTTGTCTTTGAAAACATCAAGATGGGAATAAAGGACTTGAACCTTTAAAGACATCCGGCAGCCCGTAGCTTGAAAATAAAAGCAAAATTTTAAGACTATTTCTGCACAGTTTAGGGTTTTCTGTTTTCTCAGAACCCCGGTGATCAATTCCTTAAAGCTATCCCATACTGCCTTTTGCTCTGCGTTTAGCAAATTAGTGATTCATAAGTTGACCACAAACATAGCAAACCGAATCTGGCGACCGCTTACAAGCTTGCACACTACGACGGCCACTAGCCATATTAAAGACAGTTATAAAACACTATCACTTGAAAAAAATCAAACACACTTCACTACAACAATGATGTCTGTTTCACTCCAAGAGTAAACTGAGGAGCTGTCTGCGTCGGCACTGCTCGCTCGCTTTCTGTACTCGGACTCTGAAGCTGCATACTTCCCCACCCTCTGAGAATGGTGGTAACATGGTGATCCCTTCCATCCCAGTTCCCAAAATTATGATGAGTCAGAGGCGTTTTACAAACAAAATGGGCCCGCCGAATGCGGCTTGACTGAGCAGTGCTCAGTAAGCACCTTTTCGGCGCATTCTTGTGAATGAGTTGAAAAATGATAAAAATGTCTTTATAAACATTTTTGTCTTTGTTCGGATTGGATACGACCCTTTTAAGGGCTGCAGGTGGCCCTATCGTGATGCCATGTTTTTCAGCGTTTTCTACATGAAACCTTGTGTAGTGATATTACAAAGTAGACACTTTTTCTCAAAGAATGGTCCGATTTTCAAAATTCAAAAACCTCTAAAATGTCAATTAAGTATGAAAATCGAGAAAACAAATGCATTTTTTACCCCAAAATTACTATTTCGGCTCACTGTGAAGCAGAATTGTTCAAATAGGGTACCAAAATGATAGAAAGATGTTTTTTTAAATAATTCTGTTTTTGTTTCACTTGAATACCATCATTTTTAAAGTTGCGGTTAGCGTCTAAAGTGACAAAATCGATTTTTGCACCATTTCCCTCCGCCTTCGCTCTGCCAAACCGGTTCGTTAAATTTGGCCAAAAATATGCTTTTCCTACACTTTTAAACTCAAGGATCACAGAAATCACATGCTCATCTCTGCGCAACACCAAAAATTTTGTTGTCGAACTGTGTAATTAATCATTGAAGAGAATGCATGTTGCATAAACTAGAAATTTTATAATAAAATATCAAATTTTGAAAATAACAAAGAACGGTCAAAGTATGTAATCAAAATGAAATCATAATGGTGATTTGACTTTCGTAGCGTAAAGACGTAAAGACTAGCTTGAAAGTTTGAATTATAACATTTCTTGTATATTCTCAAACCGTTAGCGGCTTATCTCTAGTGGTAGTGTACTTCCTGCATATCATCATACTGTAAATGTCTGTTTCAAAGGACCCCTGAGGAGAGGTTTTGCATCTAACATTAACAATAACAATTTTAACAGAACCAATGGCGTTTTTATCGCCAACACACTTTTGTACCCACAAAATACCTGTTGCACCACAGGGTCTAGTAACAAAATAAACACTATATAAACGAAAAGCGGGTTCAAAATTGAGGCAAAAATATTTATCAGGGCAAATACACTGCAGCAATAAGCGCTATGGATACTAGTAGTGAACAACAATCTACACTAGAACCAGATAAGGAGAAAATGATAATTTCACTCACATCTGTATAATACACATAAAACGCAAATACCAAGAAATAATCTCTGAACGGAAAAACAAAACCAATGCTGAATTTTCTACGGTCTATTAAAATAATAAATTAAGATTAAATTTAACTAACCTTAAAGATATCGATACATACTAGACGCTATAGTGAAATGAAATTTAGTTATCATACATTCAAGGAATTGACAATTAACAATCTGCCATTAATAGTTAGAAATATTCCTGCTTCATAGACTGAACAAAAATACAAACATACCCAGATGAGTTAAAATACCCCATTAAGTAAATTAAGTGGCTATATAACAAAAATAGTTACCCAATGCCGCTATGTGCAGTAGATTTTCAAATACTCCAGAAGAAAGAAAAAATCTTTAGCTTAACAAAATTTAATCACTGCATAATTGAAGTTGCACTCGGAAGAAAACCACCAAAAATACAGCAGTGTAAAAAATGTACATTCGGTATTTTCCAACGTTTTATAAAATGTGTAAAATCGAAGCCCATACACATAAAAGATAGTTTGATTTGTGTGCAATTTTTTTTTTAATTTATATTATTTTTTTTTTTTTTTTTATTTTTTAAAATTTTTAGTCATTAAATTTAAAATTGTATGAATTTTTGTCCTTTTTAAATTAGGTACGTGATTCCATAAACGTATTACATCGTGAAATATTAAAAAATGTTGTAGAACTTCTGCTTTATTCTGTGGGGTTTGGGTATAATATAGCAACACACCAAAAAACAAGGAAAAAAAAAAAACCACAAAAATTTGTATTTTTAAAAAATATTTTTCTTCTATTAATTTTTTTGTTAATTACTTTTTTTTTTATTTGCTAGAGGGTTTTGCAATTTTTTGTTACTCCTTTCCATTTATAATTAATATAATATGAAATTTATAATAAAAATAAATTTAAAAAAATTATTTTGAATTTCCTTTTTTTTCTACCTTGTTCGTGTTTCCTTTTTTGGTTTTTGGTTTTTTTTTTTTTTTTTTTTTTTTTTTTTTATTTTAGTGTGGCCAGTACCAAGTGACCATTATACTAAATTTTAAATTTTATTTTTCTCTTTTTGCTCTTTTTTTTTTATTTTTTTTAATCTGAATTTTTTTTTTTTTTAAATTCATAAAACTTTTTATCCTTATCTCTTTTTAAAATACTAAAATCTTTAATTTTTATTACACTCATGAAATTTAAAACTTGGACACCACAATTTCTGTAAACAAAAGTTTGCACATTGTGAAGCGGGCTTAAGGGTATCATTTACAATTCTAACAGCAGGTAGTCTCAGCAGGGGTTATCTTATAGAAGGACTGTAGAATGAATCATTACACTAAGCACGTTTTAGAAAATAGGTAATTTACGTTGCTTACTTAATTTTTTCTTTAAAGAATATATTTGAAGGTATCGCTAATTAAACACCATAGCTCGATTAATTATCGAATCAAAATTTTGTTTAGGAAATGTTTACAAAATAAAATTAGAAATAATTTTGATTTAAAAAACGTCTACAAGCAATAACTTTTAAATTAAATCAAAAACTAAACATGGTTATTTGGGTTGACTGATTATTACTTATTTTTAAATAAATCTAACCTACTAATTATTGTAAGTTATTAAAAAAAATCATTAAACTCTCTATTCATAATATTTAGTCCTTACAAAATGTATATTTTATGACGTTTCATTTTTCTGTAGTTAATATAAAAGTGAAAATAAAAACTAAGGCAATTCTTATTGTCAACGTATATATTTAGTTTTTGACAAGAATTTATTACATAATTATAATTAAGATACCAAGTTATAGTTTAAAATTAAATGAAAACTTTTTTTAAATAAAGGTATTACTATATAAATAAATATAAGAAATCAATAATGGGTGTGACCTCCATTATTATTGATACATTCTTGGAGGCGTCTGCTCATTGACGCTATCAAGGTATCAATATAATTAATATTAATCGTTTCCCATGCGGTATCAATGGCTGCAATTAGTGCATTACGGTTTACTGGTATAAAATTTGGCCCTTGTTGTCTTCGGATAACAGCAAGTATTCGAGCCCAAACATTTTCGATAATGTTAAAATCTGGGCTTTTGCTGGCCAGGGTAACAGCTCAAAGTTATTTTCTCGTATCCAATTGCGCACAACCCGCGAAGTATGAATAGGGGCGTTGTCCTTTAACAACAAAAATACATTATGAAAATGTTAATTCAACAGATCCCGAACTATTTTTTGAGAAAGTATAGTGAAATAAGAATACTTACTTGTTGGAAAATATAATCTTCGTCTGGATAAAACACTTCGACTGAAGGTTTCATAATAGTTTCCAAAATATCTAAATACGCAGCAGAATCAAGACGTCCATCGATAGCCCAACAAACTCCTGGACCCCGCGGCTAACCCAACCCCACACATTCACAGAAAAATAACCACTTCGTTTTTAGGACATATGTGATTATTTTCGTAACGAGTTCCTTCCATTCTAAAAACTTTTAGTGGTCCATCGTTGCGGCTATTGAACGTTTTTTCGTCGCTAAAATCACTCGATTCCAAAATTCCAAAGGTTCGTTCCATATCGCCTTGCAAATTCCAGACGACGTCTCATATTTTCGTCACTGAGAACTTCTTTCGCAGCAGCATTATACTTCTTTATTCCCATCTCCTTTAATCTTTTTGTGCAGTTATACGGCATCCGGGAAAATGTGTATCTGCTATAGCCCTGGGTATGTAGCAAATGGTTGTTCTGTTACGTAATGAAACAACTCGAGATCTTGAGCACGTGTAGATACTTTAGGTCTACCACTTCCGATGGCTCTTTCCAAAGTGTGTTCAAGATTCCATTTTACTCGGTAATGCCCTACGGTGCTTTTTGGTATATCTAACATACGTGAAATTTCACGCACGCTACGGCCCGCCGCTAATTCCGAAACAATCCGCGCTTTCAAATCAGCACCGAGATGAGGTGGCATTTTCACAACACTTGAAATTTTAAACTAAAATGGAATTTACATTTCTTACTTTATTTATTGGTTCACACTATTCCTTTCTCAAACAGTAGGATAACTAGAGCAATATGACTCAAAGGAAGTAAATTAAACAAGCAAGGATATTCTATTGTTATTGAAACTTATTCATAAAGTAAAAGCCATTTCCTTATAATGCTAATGGACAGGATTTTCTTTTAAGTATTAAGATTACAATAGAGGACTTATAAACTTTCGAAAATATCTAATTATAAATATTTACACTGCAATTGCGCTTTTTCCTTAATAATTTCTTAGCAATAACATACACGTTCTTGGTTTTAAGTTGTCATAAATTTGATATGATATAAATTTGTGTTTCTAATATTACATCACAAACTAATCTTTATTCGCCAAAAATTGTTGCTTAAGTTGTAAAGCTTCGTACACACCTGAACAACAAACCGAGCAACAAACATAACAACGAACCGAAAGTCAAACAGAACGACAAACGATCTTTTATGATTTCCACAATCCGAACAACAAACGGAACGTTTGTGCTGTTCCATAATTATTTTCAGTAGTTTTCAGTTCATATATATTTATTATTGAGAAGAGAAAATTGCGGAAAACAAGAAGATAGTGCCAACCAAATTTTTACGCACAAAGAAGAGTAAAAAATTATAATTTACTTCGCTTTTTTTATTTTGGAAATTTCCCGCCCAAATGATGCTAATAGGGACATCATTTTTTTCTTGCATTCTTAAACACTGATTAATTTAAAACATTTTTCTTCTGTCAACTCCATAATATTACCTAAAACACAACAAACCCACAAAAGGGAGGAAAAAAATAAATAATTTAATTCTCCCGCATAAGTTTGTTCGCCGTTTTGTTTAGATTCGTCCAAACCTGCAAACGCATTCGCGCGCATTTTCTTTGATGTCGGAGAAAAACCGACAAGTTGCGGGAACGCCGCAAACCGTTCGTGGAACAATCAGGACTTGCGAATCTGTTCTAAAATTCGTACGTAGCACCGTCCAAATTAATGTTCCGATTGCCGTTCGGTTCGTTGTTCTGTTTGTTCCTCGGTTTGTTGTTCAGGTGTGTACGAAGCTTTACAATAAGCATATTAATATGAACTATATCTTATGAAAGGAGAGTTATGTAACTATAATTAACGACTTAACGTTACGTTAGTAGATTCCATTTACTATTTACACATATTTTCTTGGAACATTCGATAATTAACTATCGGGATATGATGACCCTATACTTCGCAGGTTGTGCGCAACTGGATACAAGCAAATAACTTGGAGCTGTTACCCTGGCCAGCAAAAGCCCAGATTTTAACATTATCGAAAATGTTTGGGCTCGAATACTTGCTGTTATCCGAAGACAACAAGGGCCAAATTTTATACCAGTAAACCGTAATGCACTAATTGCAGCCATTGATACCGCATGGGAAACGATTAATATTAATTATATTGATACCTTGATAGCGTCAATGAGCAGACGCCTCCAAGAATGTATCAATAATAATGGAGGTCACACCCATTATTGATTTCTTATATTTATTTATATAGTAATACCTTTATTTAAAAAAAAAGTTTTCATTTAATTTTAAACTATAACTTGGTATCTTAATTATAATTATGTAATAAATTCTTGTCAAAAACTAAATATATACGTTGACAATAAGAATTGCCTTAGTTTTATTTTCACTTTTATATTAACTACAGAAAAAAATGAAACGTCATAAAATATACATTTTGTAAGGACTAAATATTATGAATAGAGAGTTTAATGATTTTTTTAATAACTTACAATAATTAGTAGGTTAGATTTATTTAAAAATAAGTAATAATCAGTCAACCCAAATAACCATGTTTAGTTTTTGATTTAATTTAAAAGTTATTGCTTGTAGACGTTTTTAAATCAAAATTATTTCTAATTTTATTTTAAACATTTTCTAAACAAAATTTTGATTCGATAATTAATCGGCTATGGTGTTTAATTAGCGATACCTTCAAATATATTCTTTAAAGAAAAAAATTAAGTAAGCAACGTAAATTACCTATTTTCTAAAACGTGCTTAGTGTAATGATTCATTCTACAGTCCTTCTATAAGATAACCCCTGCCGAGACTACCTGCTGTTAAAATTGTAAATGATACCCTTAAGCCCGCTTCACAATGTGCAAACTTTTGTTTACAGAAATTGTGGTGTCCAAGTTTTAAATTTCATGAGTGTACATAATTGCAAAATATTAAATTAAAATGAATGTTAACAGTTCAGTATGGAATTGTAAGCCCAAGAAATGACGAAGCACATATTGTCTAATTATGGATCGTTTTGTATTCAATTTAATTTATTAATCGTTTGATGATTTTTTCCTTCCTAAATAAACCATATAACCTGAGTGCCCACCGACATAAAGTATCATTTATAAATAACAAGCTGTAAGTTTTTGAGTGGCTTAATTACGTATAGTCCGACAAGATGTTTCTATCGTTTTTCTCGAAACTGAGGCGTTTCCTCATAATCTCGTCTGGAAGATGCAATCAATTTTCACGGGTCGGACTAAAAAATTGGAAAATATTTTTTGTCGGACAATTCCGTATTTGAATTTCGCATGTTTTAATTAAAGAATCCTGAAAAAATCAAGTGGTTATTTTTAAACTTAAAATTTTAACATGTTTGAGTTAGTGTACATCCTCAACGTCTCAAAATTTTTGTCAGACAAATTTTTTTTCGACAAATTTTTCTTACGATTACTTTCTTTGAAAGTGGGTTATCAACAAATTTTAAAAATTATAAGAGAAGACGTCTTCCAGACGTGATTATGAGGAAACGCCCCACATTCGAGAAAAACGATAAAAACGTCTTATCGGACTACACGTAATTAAACCACTCAAAAACTTACAGCTGGTTATTTGTAAATGATACTTTGTGTCGGTGGTCAAATTTTTTTGGAAAAATTGTTATATCATTAAGCTTAAATAACAAAAACTAGAAAATCAAAAATTTTTCCCTAATATTTCCAAAACAGAACCGCCTTTGTTTCTCAACGTTGATGTTTTCTCATACATTGAGATCGAAATGGAGATTCTCCATCCAAATTTAACTACAATTAATTAATACTCATGCATGAGTTATCAAAAATAAAATGGCATGTCTTAGGAATATCCGAATCCAGACGAGGAAAGGACTACACAAACTACCGAACAGACACTCACTTTTCTATAAGGGTAGGATACTAGAAACGCTAAGTGGAGTAGCTTTCATAATACTTAAAGAAATCATGCCAAATGTCATAGTATTAAAACCAATTACAGATAGAATAATATATATAATTATAAGAATTAACTCAAACATCACACTTAAATAATACAGTGTTACTCGCCAAAAGCAAATAGCGAAGAAGAAAAAGCAGAAGCCTTTTATGAAGACTTGAACAAGGCTATAGAGGAAAACAGAACAAAATACACAACAATGATAGCCAATGCAAAAATAGGAGTAAAAAAGATGAAACCGAACAATTCATTGGGAATTACGGTATAGGTAACCGAAACGAGAGAGGTGGCATGTTAATTAATTTTATGGAACAACATCAGCTATACACCTTTTCAAGAAAAATCCAAAAAGAAAATGGACGTCGGTAAGCCCGAATGGACGGATTCACAATGAAATAGATTTCATATTACTAAGTCACAGAGACATTATACAAAACGTTAATGTGTTAAATAACTTCCATAGAGGTAGTGACCATCGCTTTGGTAAGAGCGAGGATAACAATAAAACAAAAACTAGAAACAGCTAAATGGGCTTGTAGAGCGAGGATAACAATAAACAAAACTAGAAACAGCTAAATGGGCCACACATAAACCACATACACTAGACATGACAAAAATTGAAGGAAAACGCCGAAAGATATCAAAAAGACCTGAAGAAAAAATTTAATGAAGCCAGCCAAGTAGACCAAAAGATATAGGCAGATGCAATATAGAAATAGTAAGAATTGTAAAAGAAACCAAATCGTTACAAAAAAACACACATAGACAAAGATAAATTAAGCGATAAAAAAGAACTGTTACAACGAAGAAGACAACTAATCAACGAAAACAGAAGACACACGACAGAGTACAGCGAGAGAAATAAATTAGTCAGGTAAATGGTCAAGGAAGATATTAAAACTACAAAGAAAATGCAGTTGAGATGCTGATAGAAAAGAACAAAGACATAAAAAATTTTAGACGACATAACACACTGAAAAAAGAAATAGTCAAGATAAAAACAAAGATGGCGAAACACTCACAAATAGGAACGAAATACTCAAAAGAACACAAGAATTCTATCAAGAGCTCTATAACTCTCGTAGGACATACGTGGACTCAACAACTACACTAGGAAGGAAAATTTGTAATGTAGGCTCTGAGGACATATCACCTATAAATGAAGATGAGGTAAGATATGAACTCCACAAAACAAAGGGCGGTAAAGCGCCGGGAAATGACCAAATTCTTCCGGAAATGATAAAAGAAGATGGAAGCGAATTATGGAAACTACTAGCCAGTCTATTCAACCTATGCTTAAATAAAGGAGAAATTCCAGATGAATGGGAGAACGCAGTCGTAGTTTTATTACATAAGAAAGGCGACACGGCAAATTTAGAAAATTATCGACCAATAAGTTTGCTCTCCCAAGTATACAAATTATTTACCAGGATAATATTAAACCGATTACAAAAATAAATTCGACATATATATTAGCAAAAGAACAAGCGGGTTTTAGGAAAAGTTTCAGTACTCTGGACCACGTACAGACGATGAGCATTCTAATCGAGAGAACTAGAGAATACAATATTCCACTGTGGTTGGGATTCGTTGACTTTAGGAAAGCATTCGATAGCATAGAGATGTGGGCAGTAATGAAAGCACTAATAGACTCAAGGATTGACCACAGGTATAGTAAAATAATAAAATACATCTATGACAACGCTACTATGCAAATACAATTACATGACGCTATTGAAAAAGTTTATATAAAGCGAGGTGTCCGCCAAGGCGATGTTATATCCCCAAAATTATTTCTAATCACACTAGAAAACATCCTTAAAAACTACCATGGGAAAACAATGGTATATTAATAAAGGGAGAAAGAGTAAGTCATCTGTTCTTTGCGGACGATATTGTAGTTAAAGCGGAAAGTAAAGAAGAATTGCAGATAATGTTAAATCAACTGCATAAAGAATCTGAAAAGATAGGTCTGGAAATAAACATAGACAAGACAAAAATATGCACAAATGACAAAATAATGAAGACAATGTGCTATTAGCCGAAAAATTATAGAAAAGGTTAGAAAAATACATGTATCTGGGACAGCTAATAACATTCACAGGCGACAGCATTACAGATGCAATAAATCGAAGAATCAAGTTATCTTGGGCAGCATAGGGCAAATTTAAAGATATTATGACATCAAACATACCGCTGTACCTGAAAACAAGAATCTACAACCAGTGTATTCTATCAGTAACGACATATGCAAGCGAAACATGGATGCTGACCAACAAAACAGTAAATAAATTACGAGTACACCAAAGAGCGGTTGAACGTAGAATTTTAAGTAAAATGTGTGTCTTACGACATCTTGTGTAAATCATTGACACGTGTGAATAGTATAAACTAAGAAAAATGCCAAATGCACTTTAACTCACACATGTCGTTACAGTTAACTGTTGGCATTTTTCTTAGTAGAATTTTAAATATTTCACTGAGAAACCATAAAACCAACGATCAGCCAGAAGACCAAGTAGAAGATGTTATCCACAGAATAGCCTCATTAAAGTGGAGCTGGGCAGAACATGCTGCAAGAAAACGAGAAGGATGGTGCAACAAAATGAACAAATGGTGACCTTGGGGAGAGTATAGAAATAGAGGCAGACCATTTAAACGCTGGGCAGACGACATCAAGAGGCATGCAGGACTGTTATGGTACCGAACAGCCGAAAACCGGAACCAATGGTACAATATGAGAGAGGCCTATACTCGGAAGTGGGTAGAAGAAGGCTTATAAAGAAGAAAAGAAGAAGAAATAATTAATTGGAAATTCTTTATTCATATTCTTTAATTTAGAAGTCTTCTCAAATAGTTTGAGTCTTCTAATAGGAGTAGAAAGAGGGGGGCATTCACGTTAACACCATATGGTTGTTTTCGGCCAACGCTTCGACTCGTTGCAATGATTGTTAAAATTGATAAAATTCTTATACATTTTAGGTTTGTTCGTCCTAGTATACTCAGTGTCTTTTTTATTAATTTAAATTTTTTTAATTATTAGACTTATTAATTGTTAATTTATTCTGTTTACTGTTGTGGAGGTTTCACTGGACCCCGGAAAAGTTGTTCAGGTTCTAAATCCATTCTTTGTTAGGTAAGCGTTGTCTCTTATCTTATACTCGAACTGTAATCTGTTAGTTACATACCTGTATTACATAAAAATAATTTTTAATATTTAATATTTACAATTTATATACAATATGTCCCTCTAAGTTGGAATCATATGAAAAACTTTTTATTATTAATTTTAGAAAAAAAGTTATTCTTCATAAAAGTTCTGCATGTTCTAAAATCTAAAATACAGTCATCAAATATCAATTTTTTTCAGTCGTATACGAGGTTTGTCAAAAAATATGAATTTTACTCAAGAGTAAAGTACCTTTAAATTTTACAATATCGGAAAATGTTATCAAAAAAGTTGATCAGAAATAAAAACTACGTTCAAATATGCAATTACATCCATTTACATTAAAAATTAAGTTTATTTTGTTTTTTAATAATATTTCTATTTTGAATGAACATTTATCTCTTGTGATTATTTATTATTATTTATGATAATTTGACTAAAATATTATAATATACTTTTACGATGCTGTGAGTCATTTTATTTCTACAGGGTGTTGAACTTTTATTTTTCAAAAATGTTCAATAAATATAATAATGTTATCAATGTAAATGGTTGCAATTGCATATTTAAACGTAGTTTTTAATTCTGCTCAACTTTTTTAATAACATTTTCCAATATTGTTAAATTTAAAGGTACTTTACTCTTGAGTAAAATTCATATTTTTGACAAACCTCGTATACGACTAAAAAAATTTGATATTTGATGACTGTATTTTAGATTTTAGAACATGCAGAACTTTTTATAAAGAATAACTTTTTCCCAAAATTAATAATAAAAAGTTTTCATATGATTCCAACTTAGGGGGACATATTGTATATACTACCTAATGTATTGATTGTAATTATGTTGTTTTAAATAATACAGATGCCTTGATAAAGACTGGGCTAACCAGTCGAAACTTGGCCGAAAACAACCGTATGGTGTTTACCTGAATTCTTCCTCTTTCTACTCCTATTAGAAGGCTTAAACTATTTGAGAAGACATCTAAATTACAATTACATTAATTATATATACAACCTATAAATACTTAAATTATCATATAATAAAATTTATTTCAGCGTTTATGTAAATTCAATAAACGAAGTAGCTTGTAAACAATAAATATTATTTTCGTGATTACCTACTCGTAATTTATACTTCCAGAAAACTTTTACAGAAGAAAAGCTTAAAACCAAATACAAATATTTAACAACAAGTTTGGCAATATTCTGTTCTGTAAAAGCTTTTACAACTTTAGTGAAAGTTCAGAAAGTAATAAACTAAGGGAATTTTCCATAGTTCCAAGTCTTCTATAAACGAGATAATATGAACTTTTATACTATGCATTAAACTTTGTTATTTTTTCATTTAATTTTGTTTATTTCAATGCATTTAAAGCTTTAATAAATAATAATAGCATAAACTGAGCGTTCAAAAAGTAAAACATTGTTGATACCGCTAAAAAATTTATTGTTGGTGACAAATATCATTTGGGCTGCTAGAGTTATTATTCATATAACAACTGTTTTATTAAATCTACATAAATGCAGTTTCAAGTGCTTGTGCGAATATGTCACATCGAAAGTTATATCGTTGCAAGTAATTCCCAAATTGTTTAAATTACACATTAATTTAACGTTTGAAATTTTCAAACACATTAACTAAAATATTTGGAGCAATATCTCTTATGATATTAATTATGGCTTCTTTTAGTTTTTTCCGATTTTTGTAAATTATGTTTTTTAGATATCCAAATAAAAACAATCCGGTTGTATTAAATCGGAGACCTTCATGACCATCGGTCTCTGCTAATTAATCGGTCAGGTTATAATTCATTCAATAAATCCAGAGTTGTACGGGAGGTATTAGCTGGAACACCATCTTGCATGAAATACCCTTCCTTTGAATCATCATCATCAACTTGTTCAAAGAAGTATCTTAACATTACATTACGATATGTGCATTTTGTTCGTACATTTATTGCAAAACACTAACTTGGGTTCTATAGGAAAGTTCTACAAAAAACACATTACTATTCATTTTCATAATAATTATCAACTTCTTACCAGTTATGCAGACAGTTATCGAATAGGTTTAGTAAGACTTCACTCCATTAATTTTTTTCCACAACTGCTTCGGTAACAACCAATGGTCTTCTTGATTTTCAGTATAACAAATAATGCTCATATGTCAATGCAGTAACTGCTTACACATCTGTCGACTAAATATATTGCAGATTATTGTTCGGACATGGAACGATAGCACGAGGCGTCACTAGATGACGCAACCATCTTATTAGTTGGGTTATAAGTACCCTCATAGTGAACTTGCACTGAAGTTCTCTCGTGAAGAGTTCTAAATAGAAGAAACAGCTTGCAAATTTACAGCAGGCGATTTGAGATTGTTTTTAATACAATGCTTAATTGGTAATAATAATAATTGAAGAATTAACTTTTGTCTTACACATCTGTCGACTAAGTTGCTTTAGTGCATATTAACTTTCAGACGGGCTACAATGCCCTGATGCGGCACCACAAATGTATCAACCATATTTCTGTACAAGTATTCTGCCAGAGCTTAGTAAGATCATGTATACTTGGAGGTATTAGCAAATGAGTTACTGTAAACTTCCCAGAAGCGTGATAGAAATTTGGTCTAAACTTTTGCGGCATGTTTCTGAATTAGTACTGTGCCGGCTAGATTCGGGTTTAAAGGCCGTCGTTGCGGCATATTATAGCAGAAACATAAGAAAGCTAGGCTTCAGGCGCAAAAATGTTTAGAGGTGTCAATTTAAGCGTTAACAAATAAAATGACACAATAATACCTGTGATTATTTATTTATACGTTTAATGAATCACCCTGTATGAACAATCTTTTAGGAGTTTGGAACCGTTTAGGCTATTGGCGCAGTAGTTCGGCGGTAGGTATATTGAAATTTAAATTTTGAAACAAAACTATTTCTATAACAGTTTGTTTATAGCGTTTATATGCAGGGCATGTTCAAATGTCGAACAAACATAAACAATAACAAGTAATTTCGAAGACTCATTTTACATAGGGTGTTGATGTAGATGTAATTTAAGTCTCAGTATTCGTTTGACGGTGATTACATGTATTGATTACATACATTATTGTAAAATAAATAACTTGTGTTTTTCAATAAAAGACTTTGTTCTGGTATTCTTGCCAGACGATATGAGTAGCAGTAAAAAACAAAAAATAAGTGGATCTCAATTTAATAAGCGTGCAATAGAAAAAGATGAAAGTCTCAAACGCTTCTTGTGAAAATTTAAAAATTGGATAACTTTTTCCAGAGACCTCAACCGCAAGCACAAGTACAAATGTTGCTAGTAGAGTAAGGTTAACATAAGCAATGTAGACCGTGTTCTAGTTATTTCTGTTTCCCATGAGAACTAAGTTTCTTCTTGCCGATGTGTAGAGTAATATATTTTTAATATAGATACTTAGTCTTTAAGCACGTCCATTAATTTTGACCTATAACTTTTGACCTTAAGGTATAGGTCAAAATGATGTGTACAAACGATGTTTGGCTTGTCATGACAAAAATTTTTTGTTATTAAAACAAAAATTAACTACAAGTTTTACGACATCTAGTGTCGACTCGTGTTAGCGATCACGTACGCAAACATTAAGCAACTTTATCGATAAAGTTGCTTAATGCAAACAAAATTAATTTTGAAGTGTGAGGATAGTGGGTGTGGCCAGCCCCCAGGGGTTAAGTTAGAGTTTCAAAACCCTTACATCCAGACCTCCTTAAAATCCTCTATCGAATGATGTATTCAGTTTCTTTGTTTTTTGAAACACCTCGGAGGAGATGATAAACAGACAGACAGAGATTTCAAGTAAGTTATATATATATATATATATATATATATATATATATATACAGGGTGCCCATAATCTATCTCATAACATGGGTAACTTTCTTAATATGCAAAATAGGTAATCGGTTAAATTAGGAAAGTTGGGCAGAATTACAAGCAAAATGTTAAACTTTTTTCAAATTTGACATATGTCTTCAACTTTTGAAATTTTGTGAAAAACTGAAACAATTGATTTTTTTTTTAATGTTGTCCTGTTCCACTACTACTTACTTTAGAACTGAACTAATCATAGTTGGCTGTGATCTTATTAAATAGCTTTTGTTTTTGCGATTTCATTGATATAAGAGTTCGATATACTTTATCTTACATTTTTTTTGTAAATGCTAAAAGTAGTTTATTGATACAATTAAGCTGCAAAAATAATACACAGGCAGGCTATGGAAACAAATGTTCAAACAAAACCTGTTGAAACAAAAGCCTGTGTCGTCAACTAAATAATTTGATTTACATAAGTAAGTTGTATTATTCACGGTGATTTATTTTAAAAACATAAAATTCTCAAAATAAACAATGTATTCAAATGAAAGAGAAACGACATGCTTTTTGTTATTATGCTAGCTTAACAGAAATAGTAATGAAGCCAGTGAAAGTATTTGCAAAGATATATGGAAAGAAGACAACCAGATAAAAGACTTTTTCCAAACTGGAAAATAATTTAAAACTATACGGATCATTTATGAAACCAAAAAGCTAAGCAAAAGTTTAATCAAGAAGACGAAGAAAGAGTTTTGGCATATGTAAATTATAAACCAAAAACATCTACCCGTGAAATTGCAAGTGAGTGTGGTACTTCTACAGAAAAAGCTCGTTTAATTTTAAAACAAAATCGATTCAAGCCGTATAAATTTCATATCGGCAACACCTTGTATCCAGCCGACTCAGAGAGAAGATTAAATTACGCTCGATGGTTTTAAGAGAAACTGACAACGATCCATATTTCTCGCGCAGAATTTATTTACTGACGAGGCAAAATTTACCAATAACGGTGTATTTAATAGACATAATAATAACTATTGGTCTGAGAACAACCCTCATGTTACTGTTGAGAGACGAGATCAACATATTTTTCAATAAATGTGTGGTGTGGCATCCTCGGTAGCAGAATAATTGGTCCGTTCTTTTACAATTACCATTTAAATGGAAGGCGATATTTAGAATTTCTTCAAAATGACTTGGAAGACATGTTAGATGAACTGCCATTAAATGTGGTACAAAATCTTACTCATTTCCAACATGATGGTGCTCCTGCTCATAATTTTAGAAGCTGTTTCTGAATATCTTTCCGAACGTTTTCCGAGCTGGATCAGGTAATTCAGGTCCTATTAATTGGCCGGCAAGAACACCTGATATCACACCTCTCGATTTTTCTTGTGGGGAACCATTAAAGACAGGGTGTACAAAGAAAAACCTAATTAGAAGAATTAAAAGATAGAATTAGGTTGATTATTAGAAGAATTCGTCCTCGCAGTTTGGAAAAAGTGCATGAGAGATGGTTAGAAGATGTCAAATGTGCATATTGGGTTAACGGGGGCCATTTCGAACATTTAATATGAACTTTTATGTCTTTTGTACATTATTGAAATAGAACATAATTACAAACCATTATTAGTACCTACTTGTGGTATTATATTGTCAATATAAATTTTGTTTCAAGTTTAACTAACTTGTAAATCATTTTGTTCCTTAATGGTATCAACAACACAATTTTGGGCATTTAAATAGGAAATACAAGAGTAAAGTATATCGAACCTTATATCAATGAAATCGCTTAAAACAAAAGCTATTTAATAAGATCACAGCCAACTATGATTGTCATTTAAAAAATGTAAGTGTTTGTGTTATATCTCGAAAATCAAAGGGTTATGACATTTTGAGTAATTTTATCGAATTCTACGTAAAAATATGTATAAGATGTCATTTTTAGTTCAGTTCTAAAGTAAGTAGTAGTGGAACAGGACAACATTAAAAAAATCGACTATTTTCAGTGTTTTCACAAAATTTCAAAAAGTTAGGACATATGTCAAATTTGAAAAAGTTTAACATTTTTGCCTGTAATTCTGCCCAACTTTCCTAATTTAACATTTTCCTATTTTGCATAATTAAGAAAGTTACCCATGTTATGAGATAGATTATGGGCACCCTGTATATATATATATAATTTACTTTTAGATCATCAAATCAGATCCGGCCAAGTGGCATGTTGATGAAAGCTTTCGCGACATCATGGCGTCATAAGCTATATGTCAAAATTTGTATTATGATTTTTCCAAATCAATGAGACCGTTCCCTCATATAAAACGATCGTGTACCAAAAAACTATGTACAACAAAGCTTTCAAATGGAGAAATAGGTTTTGGTTAGTTTCTTCTCCAACCGGAGCCGTATTTTGTGCTGTAAACTTTTTTGTGGTAGGACGTAGCTTGCAACAGCTGGATATTCTGATTGGAAAAATAACAAAAGAATATGAAGGAAACCCGGAACATCGAAAGAACGCGAATGATCTGATTCGAAGATCAAATATTCTGGAAAGAATAGGTAACCAGCTAATAAGTCAGATGCATGTGGAAATCGATTATTAAAAAAATGTACTTCATAGAGTTGTCGAAACAGTAAAATCTATTGAATTTAAAAATGAATCACTTTTATCGAATAATCTCGCTCACTTGAAAATGATAATATTTACTTATTACGGCATCAAAATAAAAAAAAATAACTTACTACGCGATTAACTTCAATTAACAACATATTAACCTGCACATTAAAATTCGCTGTAATGTTTTAATTAACAAAGTGACAAATAATCATCAAAATTAAATATAATAATAATAATAATAATAGTTTTTATTTCTCAAACTTTGAGAGAAATCTCAAGGCAAGTTCAGTTTACTTAATGTAGCACATCTCTTCCACTTAAACTTTACAAATCATATTAATACAAAAAAATTATACATGCCTTAATGCAAAAGTAAGCATAATTAATAAACAAATTATTTACTATACTAAAAAAAGATAGATTCTTCAATCTGTAGTACGTATTTAACTTATTTAACATTAATAGTTAGTTATCAATTCTGAAATTAAGTGAACGTGATTATTCTTTGATTAATTTTTAAATTCAATTGAATTTTGATTAATCATATATCGAATAACTAAGGCGAACAATTCATGAAATTTTTGTGCAGGTGGGTAGTTTTTACGTAGATTCGAATTCCAGAAAGAAAAACACATATTCCTATTTGAAATTCCAAAGTTACCCCCTCTCAAAATTGAAAAGAGGGTGAAATCTAAAAAATATGGTTAAATATGTCCCTCATCTCTCTATTACCCTTACCAAGTTTCATGAAAATATAGTAAACTGTTTTCAAGATATTGCCTTGTAATACTTCAATTATTCAATTATTCAAATTCGAAAACAAGTACATTCGGCGAAAATTTAAGAATTAAAAAGGGCGAAGTATTTTGCAATTATTGTGAATTCGACTCAGATGTAAGCCATGTAGATCTACGTTCTTCCTGATGGAGTGCCTTTAAACGTTTTTCTTACATTTATTGCCTACTCCGGTCATAAGTCTGAACAGTTGTCCGTCGTAATTTTGGCTCAGTTCAAAACTCTGGACATTGATATTATGAATTGTCGTGGACAAAGCTATGACAATGCCGCGAATATGTCTGGTCAATATTCAGGTTTAAAACCAAGAATAAAGGCTGTTAATCCTCTAGCCTAGAACTTTCCATGTGTGGCTCCCTTCACTCAATCGTGTTGGAATTTCGGCGGCTGATTTCTGCCAGCCTTACGTTACGTTTTCGTACTAGAACAAAGAACTTTACATCTTCTATCAAAGTTTGTCTGTGGCCCGTTGGAGTGCGTGTGCCGATGCCAGCAAGGCATTATTTTCAGCTTATTTTAAAATTGTAGACGCTCTTGAGTCAATTATTGATGATGAAACAAAAAACCAAGCACCAGGTTGGAGGCGAAACGTTTGTCTGAAAAATGGAGTTATCTTGAAATTACAATAATGACCTGTTTTTTCAAAATATACTAGAGCGATTCGACGAAGTAAGTAATATTATTGTTTGATTCTGTTTGCAATTTTGTTGACGCATTAAAGAGATGGTTTCGATACTTTTCAAACTTAACCAATCCAAACTGCATGGTGACGCAAGTTATCAGTATGACACGTGGGGAAGAAATCAGAAAAGATGCAATTTGATGAGGCAGAACGAGGCACTGATTTTAACGGAAAAGATAAATTCCGCATACAGGTATTTCGCCCACTGATCGGCGAGCTGAAAGTCAAACTTATGAGGCAAAAACAATCCTGATCATGACTTGGAAGAAGAGTTAAATCAAATCAAAGATTTAGGTCTTTGGATTTTCTTATAAATAACTAAAATTGAAAAATGTTGACTATGGGTTTCCTAATTTGAATGTTTTTTTTACGAATGCTCGTCTGTAAAGCGGTGACGAACTGTTCAGGTCAAAGATCTTTTTCAGCCTTGAAGAGAGTAAGACTATGGCAGATCTACTTTATCCAATACAAAATTAAACGCGCTGGCACACTGTTCATTGAAAATATTGTTTTAAATGCATTAAGTTGTGAGAGAAAATTATTGATGTGTTTTCTCATGATAAAGCCAAAAAAGAACTGTTTTTAAATCTGTTTTTTTTAATACTTATTTCATATTTTACCTAAAATTGGTAGAAAACGAAGTGGTGTAATTGATATAAATGTCAAGGACAAGAAATATAGTAAAACGGTAAAAGAAATCACTAAAATAGTGGGGGTTCAAAGGTGGCTAAATTAGGTTGATACGCCACTGAATACATATTTTTATTTAAGATTTTTATGTATTAGATAGCCTCGAATATATTTCATAAAAAGCATAAAATTTAGACTCAACGACGACAGGTAAATTCTCTGTTATCCTACAGCCTTTTTATATTCCGAAAAGAATGAATGTGTTTGTATGTATTCCGAATAAAATTGTAAACACAACCGAAGTCAAACTCTGTTTTAATACAAATAAAAAACAAATAAATATTTCTAAGATTTAATGTTATTGTTCTATGCTCACAAAACAATTCTTTCAAACTCACAAGGGTAATTTGCAGTGGTCACATAATTATTTAACACCAATGATTCATTTTCAGGATAATCAAATAAAATGTTCTTACAAGCAAAATTAGGTTGATACGCCAATGGATGGAATATTATTATCTTTTTATTGCCGATTTAATAAACAAGGTTTACCGCATAACTCCACATCGCCCAGATACTAATAAACGTTAAAGAACGCGCGTGGAAAGTATGATTACGTTGGAAAAAAACATAAAAAATGTCAATTAGTTATCTCCTTGTAATTAATGTTGGTTACCTAAATCCACGTAGGTGGGCTCTTCTTGAAGGGGAGTGGATCGGTTGCTGAAATGAAACTTAGAAGTTCTCATTTCACCAACGTTTTTGGCAGCCCCCTTTCCATTCTTTTATTAATAAAACAAGAATTATTAAATAATAAAAATCATCATAAAGTTATCAATAGACACATTTAACAAAATTATTTATAAAATCTTTTCTCCAAAAATGGTTACAGATAATTCTTTAAGAATTTTTAAAGGACAGCATTAATAATAAAATTTATTAATCAATTTATCCATACTAAAACTTAATTGATACCAATATACAGGGTGGCCCGTTAGTGCATGGAAGGTGGATATCTCGGAAAATACTGGGGTTAGAAAAAACTTTCGCAAATCCAACGGGATGCACATTTTAAGATCATTTTATTTTATACGGGGTGTTCATTAAAAGTGCGACATACCAAAAGTTATGTTTTCTAAATGAAACCACCCATTTTTATTACAAGTTTTGGATTCCTTTGGGAAATTGTAATGTAACTTTATGCATTATACATAGGGTTTAAAATGGAGGGTTTTCACATTATTTAACTTTTAAAATTCGAAAATCTATGTAGGTTAACGGCTATATAGATTATGCCAAAAATCTAATCACAGATCTGTGGAATTATAAATAAGGCCCATGTGCAAAGGTTCAAAAAAATCGGACGAGTGGCTTTCTTGATATCTGAGTTACATATGGGAGGACGGCAGGCCGTTGGAGAATTTTTTTTTATTCATTATAACGTACTAACTCGGAAAAAGTGAAAAAATTAGTATTAAAAGTGTCGGTTTGGAACCTGTCGCATAACTCCTCATCTTATTTATAAGATGTGGAGTAAACATTTATTAATTGAAATAGTCCTTTTTAAATCGATACGTAATGTTCAATAATTTACTAGTTCATTTGATTCTCTTATGGTAAGACAGAAACTTTCAAGAACAAAATTATGACGATTTTACACTATTAGGTTTTATTAGATCCTTTAGTGGCAATTCGCTGATGATCGTACCTTAGGTATCAAAATACGTGTACTCCATTAGAGTGTTTCCTTAAAAATGATTAGTGGTTTCTCTTTTGCTTCAAGTAGGATCTACGTTTTTAGGGATTAATTTATTTTCTCAACTAAGCTAAAAGTCATTTTGTTTTAAAGTATCATTATAAAACAAATATAAATATTTTTCAATATTAAATGATATGTACGAGCATGCAACTATGTTTTTTAGTTCGGTTGCAATCGTTATAGATGTTATGTTGTTGCATTTACGTATGATTACAATCCATTAATGAAATATATAACAATGTCATTATAAAAGGGTTTAAATTTTTATTATTATTTTGAAATATTTAGTTAGCATTTATTTCAAATCCCTTTTTATCATACACTTTTGATATATTAACTGAACGTAACGTGATATAACGAAGCTTTGATGTTTATAAGATTATGCTGTCCTGGTCCTTTAATTAAAATTAATGACAAACTTCCAAATGTTTTGTTAAAAGCGTGAACCTTTGAAAATTGTGGAAAATTTTATGAAGATATAGATTCATTCTATTAAAATAACCGATAGGTGAGACTATTTTGTAATGTATAATTTCTTGTTTCACACTTGATTCTATCTAAACAAATAAAGTGATGAGTAAATACACATTAACAATTTACATTTTTAATGATTTTCCAATGAAATTAATAGACCAAAAAAAGTTTTTCTATTGAGACTAAGTAGCCTATTCTATAACTCATAACGACCCGTAACGTGTCATTAGCTAACGATTAGTCGGTATTTTAACGACATTTTATTGGGGAGTTATTCTGTAGTTAAAGTTATAGTTCTTGTTCGTTCATGCAGTTTATGCTATCGTCGGCTAAATGATTTATCATTATTCCTATTATTTACACATAAAAGCAAGCTTTTTATTATAAACATGAACAATTAATTACTATTAGAAGGGGTAGTAGACAAATTAGGAAAAACGTGTGTAATCAAGAACCAAATATTTTAAGTTGGCCTCAAACTCTGCATTGCGACGCTTTTTGGAAAATATCGCTCTTATGGTGAGTGCTATCGAAAAAAAATTGAAATAAAATATGTAGAGAACAAAATTGTGCACAATTTTTGGTCCTTGCATTTTTCGTCTCCGACCAATACTTTCCGCCGTACGGTGCGTGAAAGTTGGGGGTTGATTTGCAATCTTCAACAAAATCAGAATTTCATTGCAGATTAAGACGAAGATCGCTATCAAAAAATTTTGTAATATTTTTTTAACATCTGCATCCGATTTGATACATTTGGTCGTATATAATAAAAGATATGATTTCTTGAAACGAGCCGCTACATACTCCAATATGGGCTTTTTTTTATTACGTGTCATTATCTATGGTCAATATTTCCTTAAAATTGTTGATCTAGGCACCATATATATTATTTTTGTGCATACATGTCAAGAATAGTATATTGAAATACAATGTCGGACAACAACACTTTTGTCGCACGAAGAAAGTTTGCAGACCGACCGAAGGGGAGGTCTGCAATTGTCGAGTGCGACAAAAGTAGTTGATGACAATGTTTTTCATACTATTTTTTCTATTTCGCAAAAATTTACTTCAAGAAATAAATGTTAATATATGATCTAGTTTGTTTTTTTTTGGTTTAAAGCTTATGCTGGTAGAGTAGTTGATATCCTAATAAAGTTAGCAACAAATGCTGTTGAAAAGTTTGCTATATTCAAAATAATGTGTTGAAATTTTTTAATCACCATTTAATTCACGAGTTAGTTGCAAAACTTTTCCGTCGACCGTACTTTGTAATTTTAATAAAATTATATACTCTAATAATTCTAGAGAAGAAATGCTATTGTGAACGCACCACAACCACAAATTTATAACTTAACTTCATCTTTCTACTTTTTGTGAGAGCTTCGTCTTTTTTGCTTAACAGTATTTTAATATAAGCTCACCAAGTTGATGGAGAATTAAATTTAAATTACTCACTTTCGATTGTTTTGTCGAAATAAAATAGTTTTCATCACAGTAAAACAAGAAGACTAAATTTTTGTGTGAACGATTGGTGCTAATCAATATAATGGTCCATCTACAAAGACAACACCAAAAGCGTTTGACAATGTTTGATATATCATGGATGTAACTTAAGCACATCTCGAACTTGTTGAATTTTATATAATGACTTGCATCATACCGAAGAAAGATATTTATATCCTTACTGTGTGCCAAGCAGTTTACTAAACTTAATGAGACAATTATCCTGCACATATTCAATACTGTCAATGGCTTTGCAACACTTTTATCAGAGACATATTTGCTTAAGACTCCCTTATCGATGAAGTTTGGTTTTTACATTTACCGTTCTATAATTTCACAAACAGGTGCATGTAGAGTTTACGAAAAAACATTTTGTTAAAAGTGGTTCCGCCTTCACCCCCAAAAAGATCTTTTCAGAAGTCGGAATGTTTACTTTTATAGTTTTGATTTTTCTTACAGCTTTACTTAAAGAATCTAACTTTTAGCCAATGAGTAAATAATATTGAAGAACTACGTGAGAGAATAGTTTGTAAAATAGATGACCTGAACACCCTTTAACATATTATTAAACGTTATCATTGGAATGTTGCATACAGTACAAAAATGTCTTAAAAATCACTCAGAACAAATTCAAGATTTATTACAATTGTAGATTAATGTCGATTTGTTATTAATAAAATTTGCTTTGCTCCAAATTACGACAGATGCTGGAAAAAACAACACAATTAAATTAGAGCCTGATGAAGGGAACACATCTTTTTGGAAGAATAAGTTCCCAAAATAAGTTGTTTTTTTTTTTATAAAAAAAGCTCCATCTCTTAAAAAGAAGGATAATACGACATCCAGATTAGTTTACAGAGTATGTACAATATATCACAGTGTACAAAATTTAAAAAGCAAATATAAAAAGGTGAGTCACAGAAAAACTGAAAATGCTGTAAAATAAATGACTTCTCATACAAACAAATTAACTTTATGCCACAGAATTTTGTGCTTGAGCCGTTTTTTTCTCTTAGGCCGTCTACCACTGTAGTTCAGGATGAACCGCAGCCTAAAAAAGCCGTATTGTGCTTCCTTTTTTAGTTGTTAATAGACGTATCCAAATTCAATACCCTGCACTAATAGGTGCAGGTCTTGCAGGGTACGTGCTTAACTTTTTGGTAGCATTTGTTGCGCCCAAAAATAAGCTGTCTTCTGCTTGTTTCAGCGCCTTGCACAATAAGTGCAGTAACTGTTTCGGGAGCTCTTTCTAGTCGATAGTTAGTGACCCGTTCGGAGCCCTGCCGTGATCTTTTAAGTGCGTGCCCGGTTTAACTTATTAGTAGTTTAGCCGTTTGTTTCACGTAAAGGTTCTATAATCATATTCACTTACTATGTGTATCAGGCCTGGTCTTGATGTCCGTACGCCTTATGTTCTTTGCGTTTTAGTCCATTCGCTGACTGCTATGCGACTCAACTTCTTTTTTGCAAATGCCTAATGCTGGTTCTGGCCCAACGTAACACGTTGTGGTTTCCTGCCTAGGTCACTTGTCAGCTTTGATGTTCCCTGACAATGTTCGAATGGCCAGTACGTCCAGACAAGAGTTACCTGTTTTGGCCTGCCAGGGTATTGAGTGTGTTAAAACATTCAAAAACCAGTCTAGATGAGGTCTTTTGGCTTAAAAGAGCTCTCAGTATTGCTTTTGACTGTCAGACATAATATAGATACGCCTGTCTTTCATTATGTATTCCTAATCCGGGACCCCGTCTCTGATTTAGAACCATCCGTATACTAGATTATACCGTTTTTGGCCACTTTGAAAGAGTGCGTTGTCAATTCAGCTTGGTCACCATATGGTTAGACCCCTTCAGTAGGGATCCTCCAATGTCTGGCTAAACGTCTTTATTAGGGGAGTCAGCTTTGATATTGGCTGAAGATAACTGAATTCTGTATGCCGCCAGCCTTTCTTCCACTTTAATACATAAGTACAAGGGGGGTAAGGCCTAGCATTGTTTCAAGTGCTTGGCAGTGGGCGTAGTTTTCAGGAGCCCCTGTTATGCTTAGACAGGCAAGTCTTTGAACCTTGCTTAGTCTTAGGATTGTGGTCTCCTGTATGACCTTTACCACCATACACTAGCCGCTATGTAGGTGATGGCGGGCCTGACCACCCCCAAGTATTTTACCTCCCCAGATATAGCTAGTTCACGCCCATTTAAGAAAAGAGGTCAGCAATCCGTAACTGAACGAAGTATACTGATTTGCGTGTAAAAACGACATTATGGTGGTCTTTTGGGAGATACTCAACCCTCCCTCACACACCATCTGTTTACCACGTTCAATGCACGTTGCATTCGTTCTCTGATCGTGACTGAAAACTTGCCTTCACTAGAATGACAAGGTCTGCATACCCCAGAAGAGTAGTCTTCTGTTCTAAGCTTAGTTAGCATCCATCTATGACTAGGTTCCACAACAGTGGAGAATGTACTCCTCTAAGGGCAACCTCCTACCACCCTGGTTTGTTAACGTATGCTCGAAAGCATTGTGAATACCATCTTTTGTCTTAGCATGCCGTCAATCCACCTACAGCTAATTTCTTCAGACCATGTCTTCTCAGGGCCGCGGTTATGAGTCAAAAGATGTATTATCGAAAGCGGCTTTTATATCTAAGAAGGCCGCCAACATAATCTGTTTATTTTCCGGAGCATTCTCCGCCCTACTAGTTAGGGTACTAAGAGCTGTCTCTGTGGATCTTCCTGCAGATATTCTTGCTGGTCTCGGGATAGAGGGCTGGTCACCAAATCCCTTCCCTAATATGCCTATCCATAATCTTCTGTGTGGTACCAATGACATATTAGACTAATGAGTCTATAAGCTGCTTGGGAGTAGTCTGCTCTGCCAGTCTTTAGAATAAAAACCACCCTGGTGAACTTCGATACCGTCCTCGGAAGTAGTGTAGGGCTAAGCTAGCTTAAATGCATACATAGTCGCCACAAGGAAAGTTTCCTTCTAGCATGATGAATATGATTCAATCCGAACTCGATGACTTGAGCCGTTTACTCGCCACGGCATTTTCAACGACATCTACATTAGAAACAAGTTGCTCAGCCAGGGCGCAGATGATTAAATTGGTTTTATTTTGTAGCGGTAGTGTGACCTGATGAGTGCTGTGTACAATCATGGCCTTGCCGCGGGCGAACTGTTTATGTTGAGGTAGTACGGGGTCAGAAAGCAAACATCGTAAGTTGAACTCTCTACAATATACGAACTTTGTACAGGTCATCTCAAAAATTCATTTAATCTCGCTTTGCTGCCTCCAACTTTATCTGATGCGTGCCTTCATCATTACATTGCGTACTTATTGTCAAGTAAAAAGCTGGCTGAAAACACAGATACAAAGGAACCAGCTCCACGTTTTATAAGAGAAAAATGTTCGGTTGTCTATTTACACCATACCGCAGTATTCACAGTTTGCGTTAGAGGATGACAGTATAGAATATGAAAACAGCGTGTTCGATCAGGTACAGGGCGTGGATGGCAGAATGCTCGAGTTTGCCACGATTCTGGTTTGGGGTGATGTTTAAAGATAATATCAAAATAGTCAGCACAACGTTGTCATTTAGAAAATTAAATAAACCCTAATATCAAACTTAGTTGGGCCTTCTGAGGATACCATGTTAAAAAAACGCACCATTAATTTTACCTCAAGGATGGTGTGGAAACGAGTTTAGAAAATTATATTTTCTTGTGTCATGTATGCACAAAAATAATAAATTTGGCGCCTAGATCAGCAATAATAAGGAGATATTGACCGTAGATAATGACAATGAAAAAATGTCCATACCGCAGTGTGTATGGCTGCCTGTTTCAAGAAGTCATATCTGTATGTAATGAGTCGAACTCTTACAAAACATTACTCCTTATAAAAATTCTTACAGAATTGTTTGACAACTGATTTTCACTTATAATTTCATAAGAGCTTGAGTATTTCCGGAAATTTTTGAGTGCATTCTAACAACGTCCTACTAATTTGCACGAGGCCAGGAACGGATAATAATAAAACGAAATGCTGTGTACGATTTATTTGGGAACTATTATATAATTCTAAATTTGAAAAAAAAGAGAAAGAATTACACACCTTTTCCAAATAAATTTGTTAGATTAGATACTACCGCATAACGCGAACGCGACTTAAAATTTAAATAACTTGCTTAACTTAAATGGAACACCCTGTATTACTGTGCTTTGTTGTAACTGAAGCTTAGCACTTTTTAGTCGTTATCAGGGTTACCAACCCATAAATTTGATAGTTTTCGGTTTGCGACTTACTCGAATCTAAGTTACCTGTCGGTCCATTTTTCGAAATTATTTCTAAAGGATTAGCAAAAAACTAAAAATTTAAAAAATTTTATAAAGTAGGTATTACCTAGTAGGTCTTGAATGCAAAAACACCTTTTCAGATTTTTATTAAAGCATTACACATGATGCACGTGCACAGAACCACTACGTTTATTGTTTTTATAATTGTTTCAGTTTTTTTAAATTAACAACTAAACATTTTAAGATGTGTTTACTAATCAATGTCTTTATACCTCAACATGTAATTACAATAAAAGTTTACTAACCCCTCGTACCACGCCACTGGCTTATTAGAATTTGCTGAAAATTAATACTCTCGTTGATCTGTTTTGAAGAGACAATAACCTAAAAAAATGTATCACTAGTTTCAACTTGAAAATACTATGCATGTATGAAGGCGCATAGAAGTTAATTTATGGCAATTAATATGTCCACAAAACGTGTGTTTCAAATTTTACCTTAGTTTTTCCTAAATAAATTTTTTACAAGAACATTCCAATCTATAAATACCACTGTTGTCTAAGAAACCTCAAATAAATATTAATGACCCACATGAGATAACATTTATTGGAAGTGTTTATTTAATAACCCAAGGAAATTAATGCTGATGTGAGAAAAGCGACCTAGACCAAAGAAAAGGATAGATTTGCAGTTATTAGGAAAAATTTGTCAGAATTAAGCATGGTCACCTGTCAAATGGAAAATTGGATATTGTGAATAAACAAAAATCATTTCAAGGGCGGCTGTTACATGCTTTTGAAAAAAGCATAAAATTATCATTCAATACCTAAATTATGAGAGATCTGTGGATAATTTTGCAAAATGTAAAATAGAGGAGGGTTTCAAAAGAAAAAATTAAAATTCTTAAAGATCCACGACACCGTTGGGCAAGACGCCACAAAAATTATTTAATTATAACCTCCGATAAGGTATGTACGCACAACCAGTCAAATTAATAAAGTAAAGTTGAGTGTGTTATCACAAAGATTGAATGGTGAACAATTATCAATAAATTAATATACCAACAATACAATTGTAAGGTAGTGGAATTAAATTTTCGTTCGGAAACTAAGGTTTTAGATTTCTGTTGTAACCACTCGAGGCTTATAAAATCACATGTTTATATTTAAAGTTTGACGATGATTCTAACCCGATAACTAAGTAGTTTCACGTCATAAATATAGATAAAAGCAAATGTTTTAATTAGTAATTTACAAATTTAACAAGTAGATCAAAGGAAACGGAACACCAACTGCAGCGTCTAATTTAACCAACAAAGTTTTTGGTGAGTTTTAGTGTTTTTCTGTTGGATGTAATAGAATTAAATAATTAAAATGATGTCAGAAAATTACACAATACATGTACACTCATGAAATTTAAAACTTGGACACCACAATTTCTGTAAACAAAAGTTTGCACATTGTGAAGCAGGCTTAAGGGTATCATTTACAATTCTAACAGCAGGTAGTCTCAGCAGGGGTTATCTTATAGAAGGACTGTAGAATGAATCATTACACTAAGCACGTTTAGAAAATAGGTAATTTACGTTGCTTACTTAATTTTTTTCTTTAAAGAATATATTTGAAGGTATCGCTAATTAAACACCATAGCTCGATTAATTATCGAATAAAATTAGAAATAATTTTGATTTAAAAACGTCTACAAGCAATAACTTTTAAATTAAATCAAAAAACTAAACATGGTTATTTGGGTTGACTGATTATTACTTATTTTAAATAAATCTAACCTACTAATTATTGTAAGTTATTAAAAAAATCATTAAACTCTCTATTCATAATATTTAGTCCTTACAAAATGTATATTTTATGACGTTTCATTTTTCTGTAGTTAATATAAAAGTGAAAATAAAAACTAAGGCAATTCTTATTGTCAACGTATATATTTAGTTTTTTGACAAGAATTTATTACATAATTATAATTAAGATACCAAGTTAAATTAAATCTTTTAAATAAAGGTATTACTATATAAATAAATATAAGAAATCAATAATGGGTGTGACCTCCATTATTATTGATACATTCTTGGAGCGTCTGCTCATTGACGCTATCAAGGTATCAATATAATTAATATTAATCGTTTCCCATGCGGTATCAATGGCTGCAATTAGTGCATTACGGTTTACTGGTATAAATTTGGCCTTGTTGTCTTCGGATAACAAGTATTCGAGCCCAAACATTTTCGATAATGTTAAAATCTGGGCTTTTTGCTGGCCAGGGTAACAGCTCCAAGTTATTTGCTTGTATCCAGTTGCGCACAACCTGCGAAGTATAGGGTCATCATATCCCGATAGTTAATTATCGAATGTTCCAAGAAAATATGTGTAAATAGTAAAATGGAATCTACTAACGTAACGTTAAGTCGTTAATTATAGTTACATAACTCTCCTTTCATAAGATATAGTTCATATTAATATGCTTATTGTAAAGCTTCGTACACACCTGAACAACAAACCGAGAAACAAACAGAACAACGAACCGAACGGCAATCGGAACATTAATTTGGACATTGCTACGTACGACAGATTCACCAAGTACAATTGTTCCACAGACTTGGTTGCAGCGTTCGATGAGATAATAGAGATAGATGTATTGAAATATTAAACTGAGATTGATAGAGAAAGTTGATGATGATTAATAATATTTATTGTGGGTGACGATGTTGAACGAGATGTT